>BLSH010530255.1:326042-349983 GCA_018402905.1 Glandirana rugosa
ATAAATAATAATAATAATGATTATTATTATTATTATTACTATTTTGATATAATTATCAATATTTGCTAATTGAATCCATAACCTTAAAGGAAAGTTTAAACAGATAGACAATCACTTGTGTAAAAAGGCTTAAGGACTATTATTGCTTATGGCGTAGATATGCTTGTTTTACTTGGTTTAAGTTTAAAAAGACTTAATGTCTTTTATTACTTAAGGCGTAGATATGCTTACCTTGTTTGGTTTAAGTTTAAAAAGACTTAATGGCTTTTATTGCTTATGGCGTAGATATGCTCGCTTTGTTTGGCTTATTATTATTATTATTAGTAATAATAATAATAAATAATAATAATTATAAAAACTATAATTATGGTTATAACTATTAAATTATGGGTAGGTATTGTAATTTCCTTTCAAATTATATTATTATATTATTATAATTATAATAGAAATTATCCGAATGATTTTCAAATTTTCAGATTTCCGTTCTTATTTTAGGATTTTCGTTCTTTCAAATTTTCGCTCTTCTGATTTTTGGATTTTCGTTCTTACTTTCGGATTTTCATTCTGTCAAATTTCCAGATTTCTGTTCTTATTTTAGGATTTTCGTTCTTTCGAATTTTCGGATGTTCAAATTTCGGGTTTTCATTTATTTGGATTTTCTAATTTCGGTTTTCGTTCATTCAGGTTTTCGCAGTTCAGATTTTTGTTTTTTTCAGATTTTCGTTCTTTTCAAAAATTTGTTTTCGGGAAACGGTTTTTCGTTATTCGGACGTTTCCGAATTAGAGAAAATTCTGAATTTTGATGAAAAATTAATACGGAACAAAACAAATTGCAAATGTCTACCTCAGACTACTGTCCAGAGCACGGTGTGGATTAGCCTCCCCAGACCACTGTACAGAGCACTGTGCAGCATTCACAAGCCTTCTGACCATCCAGAGCACTTTGTGCATTACAGGCCTCCTCAGACCACCATCCAGAGTGTCTGTGTAATTTATTTAAACATTAGTACCATAAATAATAACATGATATTAGATTTTTTTTTACTCCAGGAATATATAATGAGTTTGGAAATTCTAGAGAAATGTTTAAATAGTGCATTACAATTTAACAAAACCTTTTTGATTTTAGTTGACTAAAATTATTCTAGTCGACCAAAATGTACTGCGGATTTTAGTAGACTAAATACGACTAAAACTAAAACAATTCAGATTGTTGGGATTGGGATTGCTACTCTGATGCAGTTGTACTCCAACTAAGTGCTCAAAACATATCAATGGCTTTGTATGGACTACAAAGTGGATCAGAGGTGGTTTTTCCAGTACCTACAATTAAGACATGCTTTGAAACCCCATGGTTTGACCCCAAATGTTTCCTTTTTTTAAACTTCTATTTTGGATAGTGTAGTCCAAAGCTAATAACACAAAGGGCCTGCTTTCTAAAGTCTACATGCAATTATTATCTAACTCGTTTCTTAATTTCCTATCACATGTAGGCAGAAATGGGAGATGGATATCGATGTGGCTCTAGGAGATATATGGGATAAAATAATGAAGAATGTTCAGCTGGCTTAGTTGTCTCAAACTCATAGAGTCAACTCAACTCTTTATCCTGTATAGGTCTGATCGAACCCCAGCACTGCTGCATAGGATAGGCAGGAAAGAAAAATCTGAAGATGTGCTCAATCTCCTGGTTCTTTTCTCCATTTGTTTTGGAGATGTCCAAAACTACAGCGGTACTGGCTGGATGTGATATATGTGATAAATTATGTTTATAATACAGTGCTGCTTTCAGATCTCGTTCTATGTCTCCTAGGGTATATAAACCCCAACAACTTGGAATACGATCGGGTAGTGACCATTATAGGATCACTTTTTATGGCTCATTTGGTAATAGCTTCCTGTTGGGTCTCACCCAACCCTCCTAACCCTTGGGGACTGGATCAGGGAAATGGATAAACATGTCATTTTAAAAAGTACACTTATGTTCAACAAAATGAATCCTGGAAGTCTAAAAAAAATCTGGATAGATGCTCTATGTTCTAGCTTAAGCGCACAATAAAGAGAAACAGTGCTTGACCTAATTCTTCTACACAGTGTATCGGCTGCCCTGGAATACTTTTGGAATCTTTGGAATACTAGATAATAATGAATTAAAGGTGTTGTTGAGGTTAATGTTTTATCAGAAAAAAGAACTTTTTTTTGTGTGTTTTTTTGTTGTTTTCTCTGTTCTTATTTTATATGTTTGATATGGAAAAGAAAAAATTCAAAAAAATAATCTGATAAAAAAACAAAAAAAAAATTCAGATGACTGAAATACTACTAAAACTAAAATAGTATATTAGTCAAAAAACTATGGGGCTAATTTACTATAGCGCCGGGCACAATATAGTGGCAAATTACCGCGATTTGTGGTAAATATCGCTAAAATGCCAAAAAGCTCGGTAAATAGTGCTAAAACGGTATTCACAATAGTGCTGGAGCACAATTGCTCCCAACATGGAATTCACTTTAGCTCTCAGGCTCCAAATAGCACCCAAACCTTACTCCAGTCAGGACCTGGAGTAGTGCACATGGAAATAATGTTTAGAGCATGATACAATCACCTAAATTGTACTAAAATATGTGGGGTATTGTTTAAACGTAATCTGCTTTTAAACTGTGTGAAAAAGTGATTTCTACACTGAAATATCTTAAAAAGTCTGAGAAGAGATAAATTCCCCGTCTTTTAAAAATTAGGAGCACAGCACAGCTGAGCACAACTGAAACTGCTCTAAATTTTATTCCCATGGAGTAATTACAGGGCGCTATAGTAAATACCAAAATTAGCACTGTTTTAATGAGAGTTTTTTTTTTTTAGGTGTAAACGTTGGAGTAGCCCAATGCAATTTTTAGCCATTCATTCTAATGGTACAATTGTAACATTCCCAAATAAATCCTTTTCATGTTGAGATGAAATGTGTCTTTCTTTCTCTCAAAGAAATTGTCCTTGCAGCAATGTTGCAATTTCGATCATCTATTTTGTTTTTGAGAATGCTAGAATGCGTAATCTTTTCATGTTTTGGTAAAATACTTTTTCTCACTTTCACTTGTTGATATCTATCTCACAAAAATATTTCCCCAAACTCACACAGGTGTCTTTACAAACCAAAAACAATACTGTTGCTTATGGAAATTTAAAATTAGTCCCATTTTTTTATTTTTTATTCTTTCCAAATGATCCTAATTTGAGCCCAAAAAATATATGTGTACCAACATCAGAAATAAAAATGTCATTACCAAAAATCAGAGGATAACATTACTATTCTACACTCATGAAGCAAGAACCACCAAATATCACAGAATAAATCAAGAATAACTCCTGAGTAATGTAATTCCTATATATTACTAGAAATGCAGTATCTGTGTATTTACGTGACATGACTGCCCCATGGCTCAAAAGGTAGAAATTCTGCCTATCATTGCAGACATACCAAACATGTTTGAATCATGTAGAGATGTTTGTTTTCTCTATGTTGTTAAACATGACTCAGGGCATACCTAAGTCTATGTCTAAATGTAGTATTTATGTGTAGGAGGGTTCCACCATCATTGCAAATCTTGTCAGATACACTAGCTAGGCAAAAGTAATAGGACGCCTGCCTTTACATGCACATGCACATCCTAGTCCTACTCTGTAGGGTTCAATATTGAGTTGCCCCACCCTTTGCAGCTATAACAGCTTTAACACTTCTGGGAAGGCTGTCCACAAGGTTTAGGATTGTGTCTATGGGAATGTTTGACCATTCTTCCAGAAGCACATTTGTGAGGCACTGATGTGGATGAGAAGGCCTGGCTCGCAGTTTCCACTCTAATTCAGCAAAAAAGGTGTTCTATTGGGTTGAGGTCAGGACTCTGTGCAGGCCAGTCAAGTTCCTCCAACCCAAACTCACTCATCCATGTCTTTATGGACTTTGCTTTGTACACTGGTGCACAGTCATGTTGGAAGAGGAAGGGGCCATCCCCAAACGGTTCCCACAAAGTTGGGAGCAGGAAATTCTCCAAAGTGTCTTGGTATGCTGATACCTTAACAGTTCCCTTCACTGGAACCAATGGGCCAAGCCCAACCCCTGAAAAACAACCCCACACCATAATCCCCCCTCTACCAAATGATTTGGACCAGTGCACAAAGCAAGGTCCATAAAGACATGGATGAGCGAGTTTGGGGGTAGGAACTTGACTAGCCGGCACAGAGTCCTGACCTCAACTTGATAGAACACCTTTGGGATGAATTAGAGTGGAGACTGCGAGCCAGGCCTTCTCGTCCAACATCAGTGCCTGACCACACAAATGGGCTTCTGGAAGAATGGTCAAACATTCCCATAGACACACCCCTAAACCTCGTGGACAGCCTTTCCAGAAGAGTTAAAGCTGTTAAAGCTGCAAAGGGTGGCCAACTTTATACTGAACCCTGGGCTGCCATTATAGTTCATGTGTGTGTAAAGGCATGTGCCCCAATACTTAGGACAATATATTGTTTATTAGTTGTGACACTGAGCATGGCTATGGTCTTAGGGCTGGTTTACACCACAGAGATGGACAAGACATGTGCTCACTGCTCACTAGCTAAGTGACTAGCAAATCCTTCTAGCACCCCAGTGGTTGTTGGTTCCCATCCCTGACATGCTAACGCTTGTTTTGAAGTTTATTTGTTCCCCCTGTGTGGGTTTCTCACCACAATCCAAAGACAGGCTGGCATTTTATTGGTTTCTTGTCCAAATAGTCTGTAATGTAAGCAAGTTATTTTTGGACTTTAAATTGGAAGCTCATTACAGCCAAGGACATGGACATTTCAAATTGTAGGGTTTACACTGCACAGGTACATCTGGTTAGAAAACTGTTGCTTGGAACAGTGTTTCTCAACTCCAGTCCTCAAGGCTCCCCAACAGGTCATGCTCTTAGGATTTCCCTATGATGAAACCGCTGTGGTAATTACTAAGGCCGTGAAACTGATCAAATCACCTGTGCAAAACAATGGAAAGCCTGAAAACATGACCTATTTGGGGTACTTGAGGACAGGTCTGAGAACCACTGACTTAGAATTTTGGCCTGGAGTTATAGATTTGATCCACACAGCCAAGGATTAACATAGCAAATAGAATTAGGTATTGCAGCTCCTCAGGTGTAATCAATTTGAAGAGGCAGATTGAAAGATACTGTTGGGCGTGTACTTCTATTGGGCGTGTGTCAGTGTACTATCTTATATAAAGGATTTCAATATGGGGGGGGGGGGTTGATTTGGCCTGACAAGAGGCCAAGTTTTTTGTTGTGATTTTTGTGGGATAAGGAATAATATTGTGCATAATAACAAATGCCTCACTAGAGCTGTTTGTTTTGTGAAATTATTGTGTGTTTTGACCATCAAAAGTGGATTTATTTGACCACGCTTTCAGATTTGGATGTGTATTATTTGTCTTACCATGCATTCTTCTAGGAGAAAATAATCCCCAATGTATGTGTGTAGAATGTGTGTGTGTATGGGGGGGGGGGGTGTTGTTGTTTGAATATCTGCCTTTTTTAATATTATGTTGCAATGCTTTGTTAGAATGACTGTTAAGTATCTTTCTATAATTTTTCAGCTAAAAATGTGATGTGGGCTGGTGGGTGCTGAGTAGTTGTTCTATGAAATATGTGGGCTGTTATACACTGTGAAAGTCAATGTCAGAAAATGTAGCTGAAGACACTGCCGGGAACGCTTGGACGCGCGTGCGTGCATCTGATGGCGCCAAGTGACCTATTTAAATGGATGGCACCAGGAAGCAAGTGCTGTCCGTTCTACAGCGTTACCTGTGATTTCCCATGATCTGTTCTGAAGCTATTCTTGTTACCTGAGACCTGACTTGACCTAGACCTTGCTCGAGATCCGCCTGCACTGACCCCGGGTTGCCTTCAACGATTCTCCTGCTTGACCCCTTGTACTTCTGCTGCCTGCCTGTTGCCAACCCTGCTTGTATCTGACCACCCACCTGCCTGCTCCTTCTGTACTGTACCGCCAGCCTGCTACCGAACCGGCCTGCATCACTACACCTCTGTTTGCACAAGCTCACCAAGGGACCTTCACATCACTACCAGTGACCCAGTCCGACCCTCGTGCCTCCCTGCACTCCTGAACCTCCTGTCTACTCTACCAGGGGTTCCCGAATCAGGGTCATAAGAGAGGTTGCCCACTGCATAAGCCAGACTCCACCACCAGGTGCGTGACAGCAAAGCTGTGTCCACTGTAAGGTTTAGTCCAATTTTAGATTGTAAGCTCCTATGAGCAGGGCCCTTAAAACAACCCAATTGCTAACTGTTTTGCTAAATGTAGCACCATAAACAGTATCTCACAAAAGTGAGTACACCCCTCACATTTTTGTAAATATTGTATTATATCTTTTCATGTGACAACACTGAAGAAATGACACTTTGCTACAATGTAAAGTAGTGAGTGTACAGCTTGTATAACAGTGTAAATTTGCTGTCCCCTCAAAATAACTCAACACACAGCCATTAACGTCTAAACCGCTGGCAACAAAAGTGAATACACCCCTAAGTAAAAATGTCCAAATTGAGCCCAAAGTGTCAATATTTTGCGTATCCACCATTATTTTCCAGCACTGCCTTAACCCTCTTGGGCATGGTGTTCACCAGAGCTTCACAGGTTGCCACTGGAGTCCTCTTCCATTCCTCCATTGTGACATCATGGAGCTGGTGGATGTTAGAGACCTTGCTATCCTCCACCTTCCATTTGAGGATGCCCCACAGATGCTCAATAGGGTTTAGGTCTGGAGATATGCTTGGTTAGTCTATCACCTGTACCCTCAGTTTCTTTAGCAAGGCAATGGTAAGCTTGGAGGTGTGTTTGGACTTGTTATCATGTTGGAATACTACCCTGTGGCCCAGTCTCTGAAGGGAGGGGCTAATGCTCTGCTTCAGTATGTCATAGTACATGTTGGCATTTATAGTTCCCTCAATGAACTGTAGCTCCCCAGTGCCGGCAGCACTCATGTAGCCCCAAATCATGACACTCCCACCACCATGCTTGACTGTTGGCAAGAAACACTTGTCTTTGTACTTCTCACCTGGTTGCCGCAACACATGCTTGACACCATCTGAGCCTATTTCCCAAAGACAACCTCTGGATACGACGCTGAGCACGTGCACACAACTTCTTTGGTCGAGCATGGCAAGGCCTGTTCTGAGTGGAACCTGTCCTCTTAAACTGCTGTATGGCCTTGGCCAATGTGCTGCAGCTCAGTTTAAGGGCCTTGGCAATCTTCTTATAGCCTAGGCCACCTTTATGTACAGGGTGGGCAATTTATATGGATACACCTTAATAAAATGGGAATGGTTGGTGATATTAACTTCCTGTTTGTGGCACATTAGTATATGTGAGGGGGGAAACTTTTCAAGATGGGTGGTGACAATGGCGGTCATTTTGAAGTCGGCCATTTTGAATCCAACTTTTGTTTTTTCAATGGGAAGAGGGTCATGTGACACATCAAACTTATTGGGAATTTCACAAGAAAAACAATGGTGTGTTTGGTTTTAACGTAACTTTATTCTTTCATGAGTTATTTACAAGTTTCTTACCACTTATAAAATGTGTTCAATGTGCTGCCCATTGTGTTGGATTGTCAATGCAACCCTCTTCTCCCATTCTTCACACACTGATAGCAACACCACAGGAGAAATGCTAGCACAGGCTTCCAGTATCCGTAGTTTCAGGTGCTGCACATCTCGTATCTTCACAGCATATGGTTTTTTTATGTTTTTTACGGTCAGTAAAAACCAATACCGGGTGAGCTGCTCCTTCCAGGAGGTACCGCCATTCCTCCAAAGCCGACTTGATGGTCAGCAATTCCCTATCACCGACATCATAGTTCCAGCAAGATGGTGCACCACCACATTATGGGTGTCAGGTCCGAGCATTCCTAGATGAGCAGTTTCCTGGAAAGTGGATTGGTCGTCGTGGGCCAGTTGAATGGCCCCCAAGGTCTCCCGATCTGACCCCCTTAGACTTTTATCTTTGGAGTCATCTGAAGGCAATTGTCTATGCTGTGAAGATACGAGATGTGCAGCACCTGAAACTAGGATACTGGAAGCCTGTGCTAGCAATTCTCCTGCGGTGTTGCTATCATTGTGTGAGAAGAGTGGGAGAAGAGGGTTGCATTGACAATCCAACACAATGGGCAGCACATTGAACACATTTTATAAGTGGTCAAAAACTTGTAAATAACTCATGAAAGAATAAAGTTACGTTAAAACCAAGCACACCATTGTTTTTCTTGTGAAATTCCCAATAAGTTTGATGTGTCACATGACCCTCTTCCTATTGAAAAAGCAAAAGTTTGATTAAAAATGGCCAACTTCAAAATGGCTGCCATGGTCACCACCCATCTTGAAAAGTTTCCCCCCTCACATATACTAATGTGCCACAAACAGGAAGTTCATATCACCAACCATTCCCATTTTATTAAGGTGTATCCATATAAATGGCCCACCCTGTAGAACAAAAATCTATTTTTCAGATTCTCAGCATGTTCTTTGCCATGAAGTGCCATGTTAAACTTCCAGTGACCAGTATGAGAGAGATAACACCAAATTTAACACACCTACTCCCCATTTACACCGGAGACCTTGTAGCACTAATGAGTCACATGACACCGGTGAGGAAAAATGGCTAATTGGGCCCAAATTGGACATTTTTACTTAGGGGTGTACTCACTTTTGTTGCCAGCGGTTTAGACTTTAATGGCTGTGTGTTGAGTTATTTTGAGGGGACAGCAAATTTACACTGTTATACAAGCTGTACACTCACTACTTTACATTGTAGCAAAGTGTCATTTCTTCCGTGTTGTCACATGAAAAGATATAATAAAATATTTACAAAAATGTGAGGGGTGTACTCACTTTTGTGAGATACTGTATACTGTAGAATACATTAATGTCAGTAAATATGTGCATAATTGTGTTTCTGCTGGCAATATAAAAGGAAATTGATTTTACTTGTTTGTTGTGTTTCTTCTTACTTTTTAATTAGTTTTGGGTGGTGGTGGTTTTGAGGAAGTGGATTAACTTCCTTAGGGCCGGTTCACACTGCTGCGGTGTCTGAGATCAGATGTGATTCGTACCTCAGTGCAAATCAAATGTGATCTCTGTCCTATGCAAATTCAGCCATACAGATAGTATAGCTGAATTTGCATTGCATCCGGACCAAACTCGCACAGGACCCTTTTTTGTTCTGCAGCAGAACCAGATCACAGATCATCAGATTCCTGTCCAAATTTGCAGTGTGATCTGCAAACTGATTTGGGGGTGTCATTAGCTTTCTATTGACACTCCCAACAGTTTGCATATCGCAGTGTGAACTGCCTGCGAGTCGGGTGCAATGCGGGAACCCACAGTGGATTTGCAGGGTTCCCGCATCGCACCTGGCTCTTAGGCATTTCACACTGCGATATGCAAACTGCTGGGAGTGTCAATAGCAAGCTAATGACACCCCCCAACTCAGTTTGCAGATCACACTGCATGCAATCCGATTCTAACGTGGCACCAAAAAAGGGTCCTGTGCGAGACTACCTGTATGGCTGAAATCGCATGTGATTTTCACTGTAGTGCGGTGCGAATCACATGCGATCTCTGAGAACTCTATGGTGTGAACCGGCCCTCAGTCCCGGTTCACACTGGCGCGATGGGCGATATTGGATGGGATTCGCAGTGCAAATCACATGTGATGTCCGTGTGATGCGATTTCAGCCATACAGATAGTATGGCTGAAATCGCATCACAGTTGGGCTAAATACATTAGGGCTAAATAAATACAATTCCCGGCAATACATTACAGCCACAGTCAAGTTTAAATGACTTATTTACTTTACAAATGTCATTTTGCTGCGGCACTGTTCTAAACATCACAGAGATGGGCCCCTTTACAGGCAGACTAAGGGGACCCCCCAGGCACGATATTTAAAGGAATATTTCATTTTTTTTCACGTTAATCGTTATTAAAATCACTGCTCCTTTAAAAATGATCGTTTTAAAAACTTTTTTTTCTATTGAGACATGTCCCCCAAGGCAGTACCCAGGTCCCCATACACTTTTTATGGCAATGAACTTGCATACAAGCTTTAAATGCAGAAATATGGAAATTGCAGGTCTGATTCCCATTGACGGCCAGTGTTCAACATGAGCTGATAGGCGCATCTTCCAGGCAATATCGCTCGGTTTTGTTTGCATGTGCGCTCAGTTTCTCTGAGTTGAAGTCTTAATTGCCCTTAATTGGGAGTTATTTTCCTACACTTCAGGAGCACATCTCAGCGCTATAGTAAATTACCCCCTATGACTACAACGAAATTTAAATTTGATGCCAATATTAACACTGCCAAAAACTAAAACAAAAAAAGAAACAGACACTGCCAATAAGGCTCCATGCACACTGGACGCTCTCTGGGCTCTCTGGGCGTCAGGCAGGAGACGCTGCTTAGAAAACGCTCTTTTGCAGCGTT
This sequence comes from Glandirana rugosa, assembly GCA_018402905.1. NCBI lineage: Eukaryota > Metazoa > Chordata > Amphibia > Anura > Ranidae > Glandirana > Glandirana rugosa. Next base: position 336,566 of record BLSH010530255.1, read on the forward strand.
TTGTAAGCAGCGTTTATCGGCATCTGCATTTTTTTTTTACTTCATTAGCTTCCATTGACTACAAAAAACTCTGGCTGCCAATAAACGGCCATTTACCGGTGATTATGAGCGTTTACCGGCGTTTATCAGCGTCCAGCGTTTTTTGTGGTCAGAAGAACGACTTTTGAACGCCAATTCAGGGCGTTCAGATAACAGCCCAAAAACGCCACTGCTGTTAAACGACAATAAGGCCTCATACACACGGACGTTTTTTGACGCCGGCGTTTTCTGGCGTTTTTTGCAGCTCTCCATGTTAGTCAATGGCCCCATAAAAACGCCGACGTTTTTGGGCTGTAGATAGCGTCGGCGTTAGTGAGCTGAAACTAAAACCCACGTCCAGCACGTTCTGAGGCTGTAACGTTTTGGCTTTTTTTGACGCCGCAAAACGCCAACTAATACTGTACCGGCGTTAACCGGCGTTTTTTGACGCTGACGTTTTTAGGTTGAAAAATAGCAGAGGGATGATTTTAAAAAAAAAACGCCTATTGACGCCGACGCTCACTAACGCCGATGCATAACGCCGAAAAACGCTGATTTTTTTTCCTTGACGCCGGGCACGACATTTTGTTTATTTTTTTATGAAACGTCCGTGTGTATGAGGCCTTAACGTCCATGTGTGCATGGACACATAGGATAACATAAAGGGGTGTTTTTGGGCTGTTAAAAAAAAAATCGCCCAAATGACCAAACGCGGTCGTTTATCAGCTACAGTGTGCATGATCCCTAAGACATCTACAGTTCTGCAGAAAAGATGATGCAAGATAACATAAGAAAAAAAAAATGGTGCAAGATATTATTTTATGTAAGAGTCAAAAGTTAGATTTGCTGATAAGTGTATGTGAAATAGCGAAAAAGGAGAACTTATTTCTACGAGACGTGAAGAGGAGCAGAAAGAACAAAGCTGTCGGTATATATGCATAGGATATACGGGACGTTATACTGGCTTTCTATGAGAGGTTTTATTCTACTCCAATACTTGAGGATTTTCCCACAGATCTCGGGAAATACAAAGTAGAGGTCTTCGATTCTCATTATCCAGGTATGTCCAATTCTTCATGAATATTTTACAGTCATTAAATATATAAGATGTCATTTCAGCGGGTTAATCACACAGTCGCTTATCTCTGCTGTCACCTTCTGGTTTTGTAAAACTTATCAGTAAAAAGTCAGTATAGAAAAGGATAGATAAAGAACACTGCTTTTCTGTTCACAGACACAAAGGGGTTGATTTACTAAGGCTGGGCTCACACCATTGCGCATTGGTTGCGGGTTCCCCGCATCCAATTCGCAATAGCAGGAGATTTTGACCGGCTCTCTATGGAGCCGGTTCACATATCTCCGCAGCAGGTCCGGTGCGTTTTTCCCCAAAAACGCTGTGCGACTTTTGGTCCGTTTCAGGTCCGAATTCAGCCCAAAATTCGGGCTGAAATCAGACCTGAAAATGTGAACCAGGACGCACCGGACCCCTGCTGTGAGCCGCATGCGGTTCATATGTGAACCCAGCCTAAAGCTGGAGAGTGCAAAAACTGGTGCAGCTCTGCATGCTAGCAAATCAGCTTCTAACTTCAAGCTTTGACCATAAAACCTTGAAGCTGATTGGTTTCTGTGTGGAGCTGCACCAAATTTTGCACTTTCAAGTTTTAGTAAATCAACCCCAGAGACTTGGGTGTGGGACTTTAATCGAGTAAAAATACAACAAAGAAAAAAGCTTGCTAGTAGCGTAGGACCTGCCAGTAATTATAGCAAGATTTTTATGGATCCCATCATTGACTGCCAAAAATTACAGATGCTTTGTCAGCTATAACAAGTCATATAGTTGTAGTTTAGCTTTCCATTGATTTAGTTGCTTGCTTGGAATTAAACTTAAAGTGGAACGGTAAACCCCCCCCAAAAAAATCCCACCCTTTTCTGAAGTCTATTAGCTCCGGCTCTAATCACCTGCCTCAAAAAAACCCCATTGGAATCCATGCTTCCGGCGCAATGCATGTAGATTAGGGGGCTGGACTCATGGATAGAGGGGCAGAGCCCCTGCGCCCCTGCATTACGGGCCGCCACTGTATTTTACCATTTATGTTCTCTCTTAACCACTTACATACTGGGCACTTAAACCCCCCTCCTGCCCGGACCAATTTTCAGTTTTCAGCGCTGTCGCCCTTTGAATGACAATTGCACGGCCGTGCGGCATTGTACCCAAACAATCCTTTTTTTCCCCACAAATAGAGCTTTCTTTTGGTGGCATTTGATCACCTCTGCGGTTTTAATTTTTTGTGCTATAAACAAACAAAGAGCGACGATTTTGAATAAAGAACAATATTTTTTACTTTTTGCTCTAATAAATATCCAAAAATAAAAGATAAAAAAACAAATGTAGTCATCAGTTCAGACTGATATTTATTCTTCTACCTATTTTTGGTAAAAAAAAAATGGCAATCGGCGTATATTGATTGGGTTGCGTAAAAGTTATAGCGCCTACAAACTATGGACATTGGTTTATGGCGTTTTTATTATTTTTATTTTTTTACTGGTAATAGCGGCGATCTGCAATTTTTATCGGGACTGCGATATTGCGGCGGACTTGTTTCACGTTTTTTGAAACTTTTTTGGGAGCAATTACATTTATACAGCGATCAGATCTAAAAATAGACACTGATTACTGTATAAATGTCATTTGCAGGGAAGGGGTTAACACTAAAGGGGCAGTTAAGGGTTTAACTATGTTCCCTGGGTGTGTTCTAACTGTGGGGGGGCGGGGTTGGCAGGGGCATGACAGATCTAACTAATCCCAGTGACAGGATAGGTAGATCTGTCATGCCTCCCCTCACAGAGCGGGGAACCGCCGTGTTTACATCGGCAGTTCCCCGTTCTGGCTCTCTGTGAGGAGATCACGGGTCTCCGGAGGACATCGAGTCCGCCCGAACCGCGGGCACGCTCACGCGGCGTGCGGCGGCTAGAGCGCGCCCAGCACGAGCCAAAGGGGAAGACGTCTATTGACGGCCTCCCGGCAAAGCAGATCCACGCTGTAGCCATCAATCGGCTATAGCGTGGATCTGAAGCGGTTAAAGTCTACAACAAAGCTTGGCCTTTTACAATACTCTGCATGATAGGGTGCTGCCATAGGCGTGCGCACATAGGGTGGCAGGTGTGCCTGGGCACACCCTAATCACTCTGTACTGTGCAGATTCCCCCTGCTGCCTGGCTGCAGAGAAAGGGACTGGGGAACCTCTATCTTCAGTCTCTTTCTCTGTCTCAAAATTGAGACATCAGGGGTCTATTTAGACCCTTGATATTTCACCAAAGCCCCCCAGCAGGGCTCCTAAAAAAACAATTGTAAAAAAAAATAAAAAATAAAATATAATATTGTAAAAAATAATAAAAACAACAAAATTGTAAAAAATATATAAAATAAAATAAAAATAAACTACTGACACCTATCTCTGTCCTACTGACACTGCCCTCTGCCCTTCTGACATATATACACACATTCTCATGCTTGTTTGCGCTTTGTGGTGCGCACGCTAATGTAATAGGCTGTGCACACCTATGGGTGCTGCCATTTTTACTGTTACAGGTCACTGCTCTTCCTGGTGGATTAATCTGCCCACCCTTACATCACCACCCAAATCCCGCACATCCACTTTGTAGCATTCAGCTTCAGCAGTAATGACCAAGATGAATAAATCTTCAACTGTCTTGGAGGGGTGCTCTTTTCCCTACTCACTGTGTTAATTTTGATGTCAAATTTCGATTTAGTTTTAGTCTTTTGACTAAAATGCCATTTTAATTTTAGTCCTATTTTAGTCCACTAAAATCTCCAGTATATTTTAGTCAACTGAAATCGAATGGGTTTAGTTACATTTCAATGCATTATTTAAGCAATTCTTTAGAATTGCCAAACCCATTGTACTCCTGGAGAAAAAATCGAATATGTTATTATTTCTGGTATTTAGCTGCTAAAAAGCCACTGCCCGCTGCCCTCGAGATGGGGTAAGTGTGGGCCGTGACTGACCGACTAACCGACGGGGGAGGGGAATCTGCCTGCGACCTGGCAGGCCGACCTGGGGGGTGGCCTCTGTCCCGTCCATGACCTACCGGGGGAAGGGGTCGCCGGGTGGATTGTTTGCTGCCCCCATAAAAAAAAATACTAGTTGCCACTGACGAAAAGCCTTTTTCTTCTTTTTTTTTCTTTTAGCAGCTTAGTAGATGCCCCCCTGTGGTAGTGCAGCGTTAATTTTGATGTCAAATTTCAATGTAGTTTTAGTCATAGTCTTTTGACTAAAATGCCATTTTAGTCATCTCAGTTGTTTTAGTTTTAATCGTATTTTAGTCGACTAAAATAGTATTAATTTAGTTGACGAAATTAAAGGGGCTGTAAAGGCAGAAGGTTTTTTTTTCATCTTAATGCATTCTATGCATTAAGTTAAAAAAAAAACTTTTGTGTGTAGCAGCCCCCCCCAGCACCCCCTAATTACTTACCTGAGCCTCATCTCTCTCCAGTGATGTCCACAAATGTCTAAGCTGCCTGAGACACTCCTACTGATTGGCTGAGACACAGCAGTGGCTCCCGTGCCTGTCAATCAAAGTCAGTCAGCCAATCAGGGAAGAGATGGGGTGGGGCCAGGTCAGGGCTCCATGTCTGAATGGATACAGAGAGCTGTGACTCGGCCCGGGTGCCCCCATAGGAAGCTGCTGTCTGAGGGGGCACTCTATAGGAGGGAGGGGCCAGGAGCAGCAAAGAGAGACCCGAGAAGAGAAGGATCCAGGCTGCTCTATGCAAAACCAACGGCACAGAGGAGGTAAGTATAACATTTGTTATTTAAAAAGAAAAAACCAAGACTTTACACTCACTTTAACACCGTCTGCTCACATACAAGCTAAACAGTTGTAAACAATAGAGGAAAAGCTATGTGCAAGCTACGTAATATTAAATCAGCCTACCTTTCTGCTCTCTGTGGTTCTGCAACCCCTTCTGTAACTGCCGCAATCACCTTCCCTGTGCTCCTTTCATGGCTGCCACATCCGTACACAACCCCAAACCTGTCTCTCCTGTTGCAGCAAGCTGCCAGAAGCTGTCATTTTCAGTGCAATCCCGACAGTGATCATCCTTCTTCCCCCGTGTGCTGTGTTCCCGGTTCCTCTTCCCCGACCTGCTCATTTACCCCCTGCTTCTCTCCCTCAGCCTTATGTCCCGACCCTGTTCCTGATCTCAGTTGGGGGGGGGGGGTAGGTCCAAGGTGGTTGCACAGATCAGCCCATCACTCTGCCCTCTGATCAGTGTATCATTGGAGTAATTTGCTGTGGGGGGGGGGACGGGGACGGGTTGTATGTAATGGTATTTAAGGTTACAATCGGCACTCTTGGACCTGGCCCCTCACTGAGATCAGGAACTGAGCAGGCTGTCAGAAGGTAAGGCTCAGGGAGATAAGCAAATGAGGAAGCACAGGACATAGACGGAGGGGAGAGGAACCGAACCGCGTGCAGGAAAGGGGTAGACCAGTGGTTCTCAAACTCAGTCCTCAAGTACCCCCAAGGGGCCATGTTTTCAGGTTTTCCTTTACTTTGCACAGCTGCATTAAATCAATATCAATGACATGGTATCGATAAGAGCTATTTTATCTAAGGGAAGGTCCCAAAACATCGGCAGTTGGGGGTACTTGAGGACTGAGGTTGAGAACCACTGGGTAGAAATTGTAGCCGGCAACTCCAGTAATCCTGAATGTAGACTTTATTGAAGCATACCGGTATGGTACAGGTGCACAGAAGTTGACGCGTTTCAGCATCCAGAGTCGAAACGCTACAGCTTTTGTGTACCTGTACCGTACCGGTATGCTTCAATAAAGTTTACATTCAGTATTACTGGAGTTGCCGGCTACAATTTCCAGCATGTCTATATGTATGGATACCTTTACACTGAGCACCTAGTGAGAGACTCCACTGCAGATTTTACATAAAGCTTATCTGGCTGAGAGCGCTGCTCTTCTGTATGTTTGAGAACCACTGGGGTAGTCTATGAGAACAGGCGGTGGGTAAATGAGCAGGTCGGGCAGAGTAGCCGGTGTTCTGCCAAAAAACTCTAACTCGCCAAAATCTCCAACCAGGTCACTTCCGGTGACTCTTCAGCACCAATAATTGGAGATTCCGACAAGTTGGCTGTTTTCACAGAACACTGGCAGCGTATACAGTATGGTTACACTATATAATGAGTGGACATTGTTAGTCCGCACGATATTAACCAACAACATTGCCACCTCCAAGGTGGCGACACCTTTTTTCCTCCTTACCCGGTGTTCTGTCAAAACAGGTAGCTCGTCGTATACCGCAGTTCTATGAAAACAGGCAACTCGTCAAAATCTCCAATTATTGCCGCTGAAGGGTCACCGGAAATTACGTGGTTGGGGATTTTGGCGAGCTGGAGTTTTCCACAAAGCATCCAGCTCCTTTGCCCGACCTGCTCATTCACCCACTGCCTGTTCTCATAGTCTACCGCTTTCCTGCACTCTTTTCTCCTGCACACAGATCGGTTCCTCTCCCCTCCGTCCTGTGCCTCCCCGTCTGCTTATCTCCCTCAGCGTTATCTCCTGACAGCCTGCTCAGTTCCAGTTCCCTGGAGTTTTTGGCAGAACACCAGGAACAGACCAGACAAGGGAAGAAGGATGAACACTGGCAGGATCACACTGAAAATGACAGCTGTTCTGTTATCGCGATGACAGCTTAAAATCCGGGCATAAGAAATTTGGCAAATATCTCTCCCATGTCGAAAAACTGGTCAGGCTGCACATGCTCAGTGAAGATTGCAGTGCACATATTTGAGGATTCTTTAGCTTTGAAGAGAATATGAGGAGCCTCATTACACTGTAATGTGGTGAGCTTTATGTTGGTGCAATTTTTTGTATTTTTAGTATTTGTGTAAAGTGTAACCACTTCAACCCCGAAAGGATTTACCCCCCTCCTGACCAGAGCATTTTTTGCGATTCGGCACTGCGTTGCTTAACCTGACAATTGCGCGGTGGTGCGACGCGGTACCCAAACTAAATTGACGTCCTTTTCTTCCCACAAATAGAGCTTTCTTTTAGTGGTATTTGATCACCTCTGTGGTTTTTATTTTTTGCGCTATAAACAAACAAAGCGACAATTTAGAAAAAAAAAGCAATATTTCTTACCCCATTCTGGTAAATTATGTTCTAAAGGCTTCTCCCCCCTTTCTCCATCTAGTATGTGTTTTATTATAGGCCTCTCTTTCAATGGTTTGCATGGAGTGGCTGAGATTGGTGGGCATCTCTATTCCTCTATTCAAATCTTACTCATCCTTTTTAAAATTGACTAATTGCCAATCCCCTGTACTTCGCATAAGTCAGCCCACTTTTGGCACAAACTCTGTTGTGTGCAGTGGTGGCTGGTGCTCAATAATTTGGGGGGGGGGGGGTCGGCAAACCAATGCCACGGGGGGATGGGAAACGGACATGATGGTGGGGAACACCAGGAACACCACCACAGGAGATGGACAGACGGGAAGGCAGAAGACCTCATTACCTTAGGAGGCAGATGTCCTGCCCAGAATGACACTCTGATCACCCCTCCTCCTCCCTCCTCTGTATGAATCGGGGTGTGCTGGATGTGGCTGACCCACTGTAGGTGAGCCATCCCTGGAGACAGTGGCGGCTGGTGGGTCAGTCGGTGGAGCTTCCCCTGTGTCTTCTCCGGCCGTGCGTCTCCTCCCTCCTCCTCCCTCTAGGCCAATAGGATCGCTTCTCCTTTCTCAGGACCCGCTTCCTGATTGGCTGAAAAGAGAATGAGTGTGACAATAGCCAATATTCATTCGCTATTGTCACACAACTGGGTGGGCTCAGGGCACAGTGCTCTCTGCCCACACTTTTTTGAAGCCTGTTAGAGCCTCAGGCTCTAATCACGTGCTTCAAAAAAAAAAAAAAATTGGAATCCATGTGTCCGGTGCCCTGCATGTAGATTAGGGGGTCGGACGTTTGGATGGGGGGGGGGGGCGGTGTCCCTAATGGACTTCCCACCACTGGTTGTTTGGTAGGGACAATTCAGTATGCCAGTCCATGACCTTTTTCAGAGAAATGAAGTATTCATGACAGGCTGGCATTTGTAAAGCAAACAGGTTTGGATCCCATTGCTGGATAATTGAACTCAGGCAAGGAACTGTCTGAAAGAAGACTTTCAGCATATTAGCCTTCTAACACACTGTAGTAATTAATAGAATATTCCCCCTGGAAACTTTAAGCGGTTCTAAAGGCAGAAGGTTTTTTATCTTTATGTATTCTATGCATTAAGATAAAAAAAAACCTTCTGTGTGCAGCAGCCCCCTCAGCCGCCCCCCCAATACTTACCTGAGCCCCATCTCGATCCAGCAATGTTACACGAGAGCCTCAGCTGTCCAGGGACTCTCCCTCATTGGCTGAGAAAGCAGCAGGCGCCATTGTCTCCAGCCAAACAAGATTTTAATATCACGTTAACCACTTGCCGACCGCGTGGCGCCTTTTTACTGCGGCAGCATGGCTCTATTCCGCGAATCGGCGTAAATAGGTGGCGATTCACGGACGCGCAGCTAGGGGGTGAGAGCGCGCCTCCGCCGGCACACACTCGTGCCCGTCACACTCTGCAGGAATGTGCCCGCGGCTCGGGTGGACCCGATGTCCGCCGGCGAGCCGCGATGAGCTCACAGCGGTACCCTGCTATGTCAGTGGGGACATAAGAGATCTACTGATCCCTGTCACTGGGATCAGTTAGATCTCTTATGCCCAAGGTAGCCCAGCCCCCTCACAGTTAGAACACGCCTAGGGAACACAGTTAACCCCTTCCCTGCCCCCTGCAGGTTAATCCCTTCACTGCCAATGGCATTTAAACAGTAATCAGTGAATTTTTATAGCACTGAACGCTGTATAAATGCCAATGGTCCAACATGTCTGCTGCAATATCGTAGTACCGCAAAATATCGCAGATCGCCGCCATTACTAGTAAAAAAAAAAAATAAAAACCCCAGAAAGGAATTCTCATCATCCGTAAACGTGGCAACTTTTGCGCAAACCATTCAATAAACGCCGATTGCAATTTTTTTTTACCAAAAATATGAGGAAGAATATAAATAGGCCAAAACCGATGAATACATTTGTCTTTTTTATTTTTTCTTTTTTTTTTGGATTTGTATTTTAGCAAAAAGTAAGAAATATTGTTTTTTTTTTTTTTGCAAAATTGTCGCTCTTTCTTTGTTTCTAACGGTGATCAGAAATGACACAGCGGTGATCAAATACCACCAAAAGAAAGCTCTATTTGTGGGAAAAAAAGGACGCAAATTTAATTTGGGTACAACTTCGCACGACCGCGTAATTGTCAGTTAAAGCGACGCAGTGCCGAATCGCAAAAAGTGCTCTGGTCCTAACCTGGGAAATCCTTCCGGGGCTGAAGTGGTTAAACCATCCCCAACTTTCTGTAGAACAGGGACTTATGAGAAGACATATTACACACCGATACAACTGTAACCGAGTTACATAACTCATTATCTAACAAGTGATTGTAAACGATCCCCTTGTAAAACAACCCATTCAGTTTCAAATGGAAATGAAAAGCAAAACATTTGTGTATAGAAATAATAAAAAAACATTAAAAACTCCTTTTTCTCCTTTTTTTATAATCTCTGTTCTCAGCTGCATAAGAGCTGGGGGAGCACACATGGATCTTCCCAGTGAATGGCTGTGCGGGAGGGGATGTCAGGACAAGTCTGATCATTGGAGGAGAGCAGGCTGAGTTCCAGAGTTCAGCTTTTACTAAGAAACCAGAGGGACTGGAAGGAACACCAGGGATTTCACACAAAGGAACCAATACAAAGAAACCAGGATACTTTTTCATACAAGTACATGGAGCAGTAGGAAAAAGCTTTGGATGCTTTTTTTACTGCAAGGCAACACTTTTTGGCCAGGGCCCTCTGCCTCCTGTAATTGCTAAATTACAGATTTCCAAAGTGGTAGTGTACTGTGCATGTGTGCGAACAATGCCAGCAAGTAGGGTGCCCACATACTAGAACTGACGGCATGGCATGCATTCATAGTAAGACATCTATGCATGCATTTGGGACTTCGCAGTAAGCAGCAGGTCATCTGTCCATGGGCTGGAGCTATGAACATGGCAGCAGAGAAGAGGGGTGGAAGAGAGAATTGATACGGTGGCAACGTTTTGCTGTAAGCTTTAATTTGAGCATAGTCCTAAGTGTAATATTATCTTATAATTAGCATTTTAAAGTAAGGTGTACATAGAAAGGATTTTTCACACAACAAACACAATGCAAAGATTTTCTAGCACACTTTCAAGCTGGACAGCAAAAAAAAAAAAAAATCACTATTTCTACAATTTGCATTAAAAATGTAGGTTTTAGTTGCATACATTTGCACATATATGTGTAAGGCTCCTCTGTAAAACGTGGACCTTAACTCTAATCTATGAGTGCTCCCATCTTGGGATATTTAAAGTAAACAAAAAAAAAAATGCAACGGACATTCCATTGCCTGAAGATAGCCAATTCCCCCTCAAGGAACACACTAGAAGCTCAGTACGGAACAATGACAGAACCTAATCCCCCAATTTCACCCTTAAAATAACAATACCCTTAGCCGGTACCCGACCAGCTCGCGTACATTTACTGCTGCAGTGTGGTTCTGTAGTGCTAATAAACGGCGGCACTCTGCAGAGTTGTGGCCACCGCTCGGGCGGCCTTGATCTCCGCCGGCGATGTAAACATTGCGGTCCCCTGCTCTGTCAGGTAGCATGTAAGAGATCTGCTGATCCCTGTAGATCTCTGGTGCCCCTGACAGCCCAGCCTCCTCACAGTTAGAACACACCCAGGGAACGCAGTTACCCCTAGATCACCCCCCCATGGGTGACCCCCTTCACTGCCAATGACAATAATACAGTAATCAGTGGATATTTAAATTTCTGATTGCTGTATAAATGTCATTAATCCCAAAAAAGTGTCAAAAATGTCCGACGTGTCCGCCCAATATCAAAGTCCTGATAAAAATCGCAGATCGCCGCCATTAATAGTAAAAAAAAAAAATGGTGAAAATGGCAGAAATTAATTCTCATGGTTTGTAAACGCGGCGATTTTTGCACAAACCAATCAATAAACGCCGATTGCGATATTTTTTTACCAAAAATATGAGGAAGAGTATAATTTGGCCAAAACCGATGAATACATTCTTTTTTTTATATTTTTTTTCAATATGTATCTTAGCGAAAAGTAAGAATTATCATTTTTTTTGCAAAGTTGTCGTTTTTTTTTTGTTTATAGCGGTGATCAGAAATGATGCAGAGGGGATCAAATACCACCAAAAGAAAGCTCTATTTGTGGGGAAAAAAGGACGTCAATTTTGTTTGGGTACAATGTCTCACGACCACGTGGTAACATGGGAAATCCTTCCGGGGCTGAAGTGGTTAAAGTGTATATAATCCCAAGAGGAAAATTACCAGTCCTTAGATCGGGTGACTGCATTATTATTGTTTTAGGCTAAAATATATTGAGCAAGTCAAAAAATACCTATTGATCTTGCCAGAAATGTCCTGGTCATTAGCTGCGAGCTAAACTGGAAGCAAAAACAATGTTATCTTCCTTCTGTAAACTTCTAATCCCATTACCCCCTATACAGTTGAGATGACATGTAAAGTTTGGTCTGTGTGACAATCATGGTTCCATCTATGGATACAGTTGAGGAATAAATGTAGCCACCCCAGTACAGGATATGTGTTATGTGTGGGGTTAGCAGACCAAAAAAAAAAAAAGGAAGAAGTCTTAAGAAAGAAAACGAATGCAGCCAATACTTCTAAACTACTACAGTATAATATATGTTTTACTTTGGACTTTGATATGCTTTAAACCTGACCCTTGAAATGAACCAAACTTGTATTCTTAATAATATGGTAAAAAAACAAACTCGATTTACCTTCCATTTTCGTGGGTCAAAATTCTACATTCAACATTTGCAAAAAACTCACACTCCAACTACAAATGGAAAAACAAATGACCTGCAAAGGGGGTGTAATCAAAAATAGCTTGTTTTACCATATTTGTGAATGTGTCCTTCTGCCAGGGCTGGATCTACACAAAGGCCTTGATTGCTGTGATGGTTGGGCTGCTGGGGCAGGAGTCTCTCCTGCCATCATCTTTCCCTCCTTCCCAAGGCTCTCCCATTGTAACCTGTTGGGGGTTTCGCTGTCAGTTTGACATTCTGTGTATCAGAAAAGCTGATTGCAACCCCCCGGCAAAACAACTTGTCCCCATGTTGATACCAGACCCCTATCTAGGATAATGGTCTCAATTTTGTGTTTATTGTGACCACAACTAAATGAAGGGCTTCCAGCCATATGTTTTGTTCCCCCATTTATCAGATACCTGGCTCCTTGTAACACCAGTGGGGGGGAATCAGGGGTGCGGGCACTCAACACATTGAAAATATCACATAAAAATGGTAATTAAGTTCATAGCTCCTAAACAGGGTGAAAATCCAAGGGTTGGGCAGATGAACAAGTTAGTATAAAATGTCTTTTTTTGCATTTTTTTCCTAAATTTCTAAAATGGTGACATGTTCTCATCTTTTAAATCATTGTTTGATTAGTTTATGGCTCCATTAATAGGCCCACCAGCACTGATCTTATCGTCAAGATGTGGCATGAAAGAAGACGGGTTCTTTGGATACAGATGGTAGCAATCAATTTCTTCCTCCTCTGGGAAGGTATGTGTGATCCTTAAAATCTGGGTTTTCATTTAACTAGTTAGCGCTGTCGTTCCTATGCTGGGAAGTTTAACGCGGAATTGGGAATTTATCTGAGAGGTAGAAATTGACCATTGCTCAAGGAACCCCTAGCAACCTCTGGAGGAACCCTGGTTGAGAAACCGTGGCCCATGCAATCTTTATGTAGAGCAACAATCCTTTTTTCAGATCCCCAGAGAGTTCTTTGCTATGAGGTGTCATGTTGAACCTCCAGTGACCAGTATGAGTGAGAGGGATAACACCAAATTTTACACACCTGCTCCCAATTCACACCTGAGACCTTGTAACAATAAGGAGTCACATGACACTGTAGAGGGAAAATGGCTAATTGGGCCCACTTTGGACATTATCACTTAGGGGTGTACTCACTTTTGTTGCCAGCGGTTTAGACATTAATGGCTGTGTCTTGGGTTATTTTGAGGGGACAGCAAATTTACACTGTTATACAAGCTGTACACTCACTACTTTACGTTGTAGCAAAGTGTAATTTCTTCAGTGTTGTCACATGAAAAGATAGAATAAAATATTTACAAAAATGTGAGGGGTGTACTCACTTTTGTGTGATACTGTATATATCATATATACAGTATCACACAAAAGTGAGTA
>BLSH010530255.1:359775-388976 GCA_018402905.1 Glandirana rugosa
ACCTTGGGGGGGGGGGGGGTCCCCGGGGGTCCCCTAGAGATTCCCTTAATTTGCAGGGATTTCCTCTCACTTCCTGTTTATCTATGGAACAGGAAGTGAAGGTAAATCTCACCAATGGGACAAAGATGGCAAAAATAACCCTTTCAGGGGTTATAACCCTCCTTTATCCTATCCAAAATGAAAAAAAAACATTTTTTTTGCCTATTGTTCTACTTTAATGACACCCCTACACATCTGGCACGTGTGTGTGTGTGTGTGTGTGGCCACCAAAACACATGGTTCCACAGTACCATAAAGTTTGGTGTGGCGCAATTTTAAAAATCATGCCTGCCTTACTTTTTGTGTGTTCCAGTGCACCACATGTGAATGCACCCCCTTTATGGTGTGAACCGGCCCTTACAGCAGAAGGAATTCCTGCATCCACCTAATTTCTGTGGACAAAGAAATCTGTTTTTTAATTCAGCCCAGTGGCTGAACAAGAGAAAACAAACGGTCTATGGCCACCTTAACAAAATCTTGCACTATATATCCTATATTGTACATTACATATTACTCCTCAACAAAGTGTTCATTGTCTTAACAGGTACTAAGCAATCCCTAACTATTCTAGTAAAGGGCTTCTTTAAGGTCGGCACAGACAAAGTGTACAGTGCACGCAAAATATGTAATGGAAGAGAGTAGTTTTTTTTTTTTAATGATTGTGCTGAGGTTTATACATGCCTGTGAGACCATGCCCCTTTAAGCGCCACCATTCGCCGCAGCACAGTACACACACCACATTACTCTCCTTAGGGCACCCAAAGGTGTCCCAGGTCTTTTACAATCCTGTAGTGTATACTACGGAAAATTTGCCGTGCATCGCTAAAGTGTTCGAGTTTGGCTTGAAGAAAAGGTGGCAACCCTACATGGGGTTCAGGTGCCAACTCTGAGCTTTCATCAAGGGACCGGGAGGGAGACAATGTGAAGGAACTGGAGGCATTGTCAGCCACCCAATCTACTATCGCCTGTACTTGTTCTGGCCTCACCAGTCGTTGAGGGGCATTCGGGCCTACCATATACCGGTGAAGGTTCTGTTGGCTACCTGAGGAAGGTGTTTCCCTTGTGCGTGTATTTGGCACACCTCAACCACGTCCTCTCCTTCCAACAGGAGGTTCACCAACACCAGCAGCACCAGCATCACCAGCAGCACCATGACCACGTCCCTTATTTGCTCTCCTCATTGGGCACGCAAATGTACTATGTAGCCCTATGTAAGTATTTATTAATACCAATTAATACCTTTTTTTTGGAAAACACCAACGTAGCCGGATTTTTTATTTTGGTGCAAGAAATGCACTGCTCACACCAACAGCTGGAAGCTCTCCCTTTAGAACTAGGAGATGATTTGTGAACAATAAATAATCTGTCACTTACAGCAACAGCTGGAACCTGGCCCTATAGGAGTAGGCAATATTTTTTGAACAATAATCTATCCCTCTAAGCAACAGCTGGAAACTCTCCCTTTAGAACTAGGAGATGATTTTTGAACAATAATGCGTCACTTACAGCAACAGCTGGCCCTATAGGAGTAGGCAATGGTTTTTGAACAAGAATCTGTCCCTCTAAGCAACAGCTGGAAACTCTCCCTTTAGAACTAGGAGATTATTTTTGAACAATAATCTGTCCCTCTAAGCAGAAGCCTCTACCTAGTGCAGTCAGATCGCTCAAAGCAGCAGTATGTGAAATCTCAAATTACTCCCACAATCTGATCGTTGTGTATGATCCCACAATCTGATCGTTGTGTACGATCGCAATGATCGTTGTGTTAGGTAGGGTTTGATCTGCAATGTGTCACTCAAAGCAGCAGTATGTGAAATCTCAAATTACTCCAACAATCTGATCGTTGTGTACGTCATTGTGTTAGGCAGAGTCTGATCTGCAATCTGCAACTCAAAGCAGCAGTATGTGAAATCTCAAATTACTCCAACAATCTGATCATTGTGTACAATCGTAACGATCGTTGTGTTAGGCAGAGTTTGATCTGCAACTCAAAGCAGCAGTATGTGAAATCTAAAATTACTTCAACAATCTGATCGTTGTGCACGATCGTAGCGATCGTTGTTTTATGCAGAGTTTGATCTGCAATCTGCAACTCAAAGCAGCAGTATGTGAAATCTCAAATTTCTGCTATCTGTCCCTCAGAGCAACAGCAGTAGTAATCTCAGGATGCAGGATCAGATGTTAAAATGTCTGCAATCTCTCCCTCACGCCGGCAGCTTCCTCTCCCTACACTAACCCAAGAGCATGTGACATGCAGCACTGTGACTCCAGCTTATAAAGAGGCTGGGTCACATGATGCACTGGCCAATCACAGCCATGCCATTAGTAGGCATTACTGTGATGGCTTCTAAGGGCAAACCAGTGAAACGTTTGTTGATTGGCTGCCCTGCAGCTATTCAACATGTGTGATCAACTACCAGAACCCAGAACCCGAATGTTTTTTGAAATGTCCGGGTCCCGGACACCCGAAAGTTCGGTACGGACCCGAACGTTAAAGTCCGGGTTCGCTCAACACTATATTTCTAAGAAAACACACCGGTGAACTTATTCTTCTAATACAAAGGAAATAGGAGCTTTTAGAGTTAATTATGAGAGCAGAGAGGAGAATCTACAAGAGGAAGAGGGAGGGGTGAGTTGAAGAAAGGCACACAGGAGATAGGAGAGCTGGGAGCGACATAGCCTGCATAGACCACGGGGCTCTAAAGATAAGCTATATACAGGGGGAGTCAGTACACAGGGGGAAGTCAGGATCTGGCATTATCACACAGGTATTTTAGGGGATACAGAGGGATCATTTAAAAAAAGCAAAAGCGCCATTACTGATCTTTCTAGCTTCTGGTCCTGTTGAGTAAAACGACTGTATGTCCAGCCAAAGCTTTCTTTTCTAGTGTTGGATACAATTCAAAAGGTTTCGAAAGGAAGGAAGGGTGGGAAAGAAAGAACAGGTAAGCTGTAATACATTGCTTTTTTGTTCCTATTTATGTAGATACACTTTATGTACTCTTAGTTTGGTCAGTTGTAAGTTATATTTTTGTAACAAATCTTTTCTCCATAGGAGTCTCTAATTCCAATGAGATGACCAACGTCGCCAAGGGCAATGATTATAAAGGTATCACCACTCAAACTTGTTATGCTTTGTGTGGTCATGATATCTGATACTGTTAGTGAGCTAACGGTGGCAGCCTGTCAACAATGGCATTAAGTGGTGGCCTAGCATGAAAGGAAGCATAATCTGGACTCTGATCAATTACATGTTGTTTAAAAAACCAAATACCCCAAATGAGATAAGTTCAATGCAAGGATTGAAAATGCACCTGTGCCCAAACTCTGAACAGGAGCCCTGGTTCACATCTTAGCAAACAGAAAGACCCCTTTCACACCAGAACGTTTTTCAGGCGCTTTTGCGCTAAAAATAATGACTTAAAAGCACCTGAAAAACTCCCCCTAATACACCCCAGTGTGAAAGCCTGAGTGCTTTCATACTGGGGTGGTGCGCTTGTGGGACGCTAAAAAAAGTCCTGCAAGCCGCATCTTTGCAGCGGTGTGGGAGCGCACCACCGCGGCCCGAATAGCAGCGCCATAGCACTGCTATAACGAGCGGTAAAGAGCCGCAAATTAGCGGTGTTTTACCGCTAATGCTCAGGCGGCCCTGGCATGAAAGGGGTTTTAAAGTCATCACTGACCTTTCTAGATGCTGGTCCTGCGATGTAAATGGACTGTATGCCAGGGCAAAACTTTTTTTCTTTCTTTGGATACAATTCAGAAGATTTAGAAAGGAAAGGAGGGAAAGAGAGGAAAAGAAGTGAAAGAAAAAAAGGGAGAGAAAGAGGGCGTAAAAGAAAGAAAGAAAAATAATCTAAGGACTGGCAAGCTGTAATACATTACTTTTTCTTAATTGTTTTTGTCTTTAGATATGCTTTTTTTTTTTTTTTTTCCAATATGTTTTATTGAGGTAAAAGAAAACATATACATAATATAGATAAAGTTATCATTGACATTAGTCACAACAACATTGAGTTAGAAACACAAAGAGAAACGAGAACCCAAGCATTACATTATCTCGTCTTGTATAAAGCTTACTGGGTTACAAAGGGTTTCTTAACTGATTAGGTAAATGTTTTTGATAACAAGAAAAAAAAAAAGAAAAACCCATGGAATCGTCGGTAAGAGCCGAACTAATAGATTAGATTGAGCTAGGCTTAGTTTAATGCTGGTTCCTTTAGCTATGGGAACCTCATTAAGATTTGTACTAAGCCTATGTTAAGGGTATGATAAGGGTCACAATGGACCCAGAGTAGACAACAATATTTGAAGTAGAAGCAGGAGATAGAGGTATGTATAGAGGAAGAAAGCGGAAGAAAGAGAGAGAAGAAAGAAAGAGAAGAGAGAAAAGAAAAAAAAAAAAAAAAAAAAGGGGGGGGGTAAGGATAGGAATGACATTTTCGTATATTGTAAGTGTGGGTGCAATAAGGAATGTGGGATTTAATTCTTTACCAAATCTTTGTAGACATCAGAGGTTGAAAATATATTCCATTGTCTCCATAGTTTATGAAATTTTTCAGTGTTTTCATATTTAATTGCAATCGTTTCTTCCATATGGTAAATGGTATCTACTTTGAGCGCCCATTCTTTCACAGTAGGGGGAGTGCGTGATCTCCAGTGAAGCGGAATTAGAGTCTTGGCTGCATTCAGCAGGTGTCTGGTTAAATCATTTTTATATGATTTGTATGATGAATTATTCACAAGGAGTAGGCAACATGCCGCATCTAAGGATAAGCAAGTATCTGTGATCTTTTGAATCCATGAGATGATCTGCTTCCAGAATCTCCGGATAAGAGCACACTCCCACCAGAGGTGAAGGAAGGTACCTCTTTCCCTAAGACATCTCCAGCAAGAATCTGACTCGTTAATGTGCCAAGCTTTCAATTTGGCAGGTGTGTAGTACCATTGGGTGCGTATTTTGTATGCTGTTTCTTGCATTTTTGTGCTTAAGGAGCACTTGTGAGTGAAAACGGTTGCTTTGGTCCATTGTTCCCCTGTGATTGAGATCCCAAGATCTCTTTCCCAGTTTGTTTTGTGATTATCAGTTGTGTTGTTCAGAGGTTTTGAAAGCCAACCATATATCAATGAGGTACCTCTTCTAATTGGTTTTTGGTTGAAACATATTTCTTCCAACTCTGAGAGAGGTCTAGAGATGGATTTCTTGTGTTTATTATTTTGAATGAAATCATGTATCTGAAGATAGTTCCAGAAAGTCAGATGCTTCAATTGGGGCATCTTTTTAAGTTCTGTATGACTTTTAATTACTCCTTTGGACATAATGTGGAAGGCTGTTAATGTATAGTTGGGGTCTAATGATGTGGGGTTTCTCCTTTCTATTCCAGGAGGTAAGTCTGGGTTATTGGAAATTAGTGATAGAGGACTAGGGGATGAGGAGAGCTGATGTTGTATGGCAGACTTGTGAAACGCTTTTAATGTTGCTGATATCAACGGATGGTTACGGACACCCAAGGGATATTTCGAGGGGTTAGACCAGGGCATGAAATGAATGGAGGGGATTGAACCACTTTTTTCAATTCTGACCCATTCCTTGTTTTCTTGATGGCAATGCCAATCTAGAATTCTGTTTAGATGTGAAGCGAAATAATATTTTTTGAAGTCGGGGACACCTATCCCACCAAATATTTTGGGTGTACAGAGAAGTTTTAGGTTTGTTCTTGGTTTTTTATTTGCCCATAAGAATTTCCTCTTAATTGATGTAAGAGATTTGAAGAAAGAGTTGGGGAGGTCTATTGAGAGAGTATGAAATAGGTACAGCAGTCTAGGTAGTATTACCATTTTTAAAATGGCTGCTCTTCCGAACCAAGAAAAATGCCTGGGATTCCAGGCAATAAGATCTTTCTGAATATTGTTAAATAGGGGTTTAAAGTTGTACGTGAAAATTTGCTCTATTTTTGGGGTTAATTTGATGCCTAAGTATTGTAGGGAATTTTTTTCCCATTTAAATGGGCAGTTTTTGTGTGTCAGATCTGCCAGGTCGCTGTTAAGTGAGATGTTTAGGGCCTCGGATTTTTTATGGTTAATTTTAAAGTTCGCCAGATATCTGAAGGTTTGGAATAGCTTATTTAAATTGGGAATAGAAATATGGGGTTGTGCAAGAAAAAATAATAAATCATCAGCATAAGCAGCGACTTTGTATTCAGTGTTGTCAATTTTGATCCCATGTATGTTTGGATGTAGATTAATAGATCTAATTAGTGGTTCTAAGGTGATAATGAATAACAAGGGGGAAAGTGGGCATCCCTGTCTAGTCCCGTTATTGATCTGGATGGGTTCAGAAAATGTATTATTGACTTTAATTCTGGCACTCGGGTTGGAATATAATTTCCCTATCCAATTTAACATTTTATCTCCGAATCCTACATGCTCGCAGGTAGCCAGCATATAATCCCAGGAGATTCTATCAAAAGCCTTTTCGGCATCTGTTGATAGAAAAAGGGTTTCCAAACGATCTTGATGAATTTTGTGGATCATATTAAGGGCTTTAATTACATTATCCCTGGCTTCCCGACCCGGCATGAAGCCTACTTGGTCCATTCCAATTATTTTCCCCAAGAAAGGGCGGATTCTATTAGCCAGAATTTTCGATAGGATCTTTAGATCTAAATTTAATAAGGAGATGGGCCTGTAGTTTGCGCAGTCTGTAGGGTCTTTATCTTTCTTTGGGATAATTGCTATATGTGCTAGTGAGAAGTCTTTAGGAGGTTCAGGGTCTGTAATAAGATGGTTCAGGGCTTTGGTTAAGTGAGTGTTTAGTAAGGTATCGTAGGATTTGTAGTATATTAATGAGAAACCTTTAGGGCCTGGGCTTTTTCCAGGTTTCATACTGCTGATCGCTTGAGTGACCTCTTCGCTTGAGATAGCATCGTCTAACAGTAAGGTCTCATTGATGGATAATTTTGGGATTTTACTGTCTTCTAGAAATTGTTTAATGATCTGACCTCTATCACCTATTGCATCTTTAGGTCTGGGTTGCACTGGCAGGTTATATAGTTTTGTATAAAAGTCATGAAATATTTGTGCTATATCGTCTGAATTATGGATAGGGGTACCTTGTTTGTTGTGTATGCAATGTATGTTTCCTGCAGCCTTCGAATCTTTTAGGGCTTTAGCTAAGTATTTGCTATTTTTATCACCAAATTCATAATAAATTGTTCTTCTAAGGAATAGTGCTCGTTTCATTTTTTGGTTCAGGATGGATTGTAATTCTTTCCTTTTGTTTATTAAATCTTGTTCTAATGTAACAGAAAGAGACTGTTTGTGCGTTGTTTCAAGTCTATTTATCTCTTTTATAATGGATTCTATATTTTTTTCTCGTTCTTTTTTCTTCCTTGCCCCAAATTTAATTAACTCCCCTCTGATGACACACTTATGTGCCTCCCATATTGTCATAGGTGAGGTTTCGGGGTTATTATTTTGCTGGAAGTAATCTGCAATAGCAGAGTGTATGTGTTTGTTTATTTCGGGATCCGTAAGAAGGGAGGCATTTAACTTCCAATTGAAATGTTTCTGTTGTGGTGTATTCATCTTAATTGTCATTGAGATCGGGGCATGGTCAGAGAGTGTGATTGTGCCTATTTCTGCTCCTAATATGTCAGGTAGGTCTCTTTGGGATATGTACAAATGGTCTATTCTGGTGTATCTCTTATGAATAGCGGAAAAGTAGGTGAAATCTTTAGTTGTTGGGTGTAAAGTTCTCCAAGCATCTATCAGTGTTAGAGATTTGAGCATCAGCTTAATCTTTTTGAGAATTTTATAGGTTATGTAGGTGTTTCCTGAGGAGGTATCTTGATTTGGATTGAGAGGTATATTAACATCGCCTCCCAGTATGATACAACCCTCAGCAAAGCTCTTAAGTTCATCTATTACTAATTGGCAGAAAGTAGTATGCAATCTGTTTGGAAAGTAGACATTTGCTATGGTAAGTGGTCTACCATTCATTGTTCCTTTTAGGAAGAGATATCTTCCATCAGTATCAACTAATTGATGTTCTACTGCAAAAGGTACATTTTTACTTAGGAGTATTGAGACCCCTTTTGTTTTGGCTATTGGGTTTGTCGAATGGAAAGCTTGCGTAAAGTATCTATTTGTCAGTTTGGGGGGTTGTGTTCCTTTAAAGTGTGTTTCCTGAAGTAGAACTATTTGTGGTTTGCTTTTCTGAAGTTCCGTTAGAATTTTATTTCTTTTCTCCGGGATGTTGAGTCCGTTTACGTTGTGAGAGATTATACTGGGGTATTTCCCCAATCCTGTATAGGCCATAATGGTGTTTTAGTGTAGTGTGACGGGTGAGGGAGAGAAGAGAAAAAAAAAAAAAAAGAAAAGAGGGGAGGAGAAGAGAGTAAGGAAAAGAAGGGAGAAAGGAGAGAGAGAAAAGAAAAAAGTTTTTCAAGAGAGTAGTTAAAAAGCGGAGTGCTAAGGTCACCTGAGGGGATCAGCCGACCCTCCTTAGGGTGATTGTTTGAATATCAAAAGGTATTTAGTGAGTTTGATCAGTGATATTCAAATGGGGGGAAGTGGAAGACAAGATTGTCGGGTGTGATAACTGTCACCTTAAGCTTAAGGTTTTTAGTCAGAAAATGCACTTGTCTAGAAGAGTGGCTCAAAGAGGGATGAAGCTCAACCTCTAATATAACTCAACATATATAAAAGACAATAAACTATGTCTCTGGTAACGCTGTCTAAAACATGTGTTGATGGGAAACACGGCAGGTATACAACAGCACAACATTATTAAATCTTTATTACCTTATATGCTCATCTCCGGGTGGTGGCTAGCAGAGTCCCCCCCCCCTCGGCCAGAGTGATGCCTGATGTCACCTCTGGGCTAGAGTAGTTATTTATTTGTCAATCCTGTTAGTTAGGTAAAAAAAAAAAAACAGAAGTTGTGATATGTGAGGTGTTTAAATGCCCTTGATCCGTTCTGGAGGGGAGCCGGCCAGCCACCTTTGTCCCATGGAGAGGCAGCAACCAATGCAATCATAGGTGACCAACCCATGTCGAACAGAACACTCCCCAGCCTAACTTAATAACCTGGAGAGTATGATGTTCAAAGCATAGGCCCTTATAAGCAAAATATTAAGATTTCTCAACCATATATATAGATAAACCAACTGGACAAACATGACCTAGGTGTTTATGAATGGTATAACTGAACCTTAATTGAAAGTCTCAGGACTGCAGAATCTTGATAGCCCTATGGTGTTGTTGTAGTCCTGGTGGTATAGCATAGTTAGATCACTGCATTGATACATTTATGAAGTGGGGAAAAGAGAAGAAAAATAAAGAGTCAGGGTAAGAGACCTTACATGTCCTCAGGGGTTGTGGATTGGATCTGGGCTCTATTTGAAAAGTTCCAAAATAATGTGGAGTCCTTTCTGCAGTTGAAGTATTCTTCTTCCTTGGTGTCTCTTGTGTCTCTCTGTAATGACAATTGCCATGTGAGGGGAGAGAAAAGGAGATTAGTCACAGAATCTGGAAAACAGAATGTTAGGTATTCCTAGACAGGAGACTACGGCAGTGAAGCGATGTTTGTTCTCTTTTGTTTCCCAAGATGATCAAAAGAAATCATTGTTTAAAGTGGTCTCAGAGAAAAATAGCAATACCATCTGAGGGAGTGAAGGTTTACCGTTCGTTAGTATGGAATTCTTTGAGCATAAGGGTCAACAAAGATGAAACGAGTCTCAGTTTCTATTATGTAATCTTTCATTACAAAAGTTCTTGACGTGTTGCCTGTGTGAGATGGTTAACCGTTTAATAAAAGTGGCATCAGTAAACAATGCTGCCATAAAAAAAAGAAAAAAAAAATTTTTGAAACAACCTCAAGGTTTACTTCAGCGTTGTTATGGGGTATCCGAATAACTCTTGCTATAATGTCTAGTAAGTGATTTTAGTAGAAAGGGTGACCTCTACTGGTGTATGTATGGATCACGTCATTTATATTTTGTCATTATAGACTGAGCCAAAAAGACACAGAGAAGCCAGTCAAACTTGCAGTAAAAGCTTCAGTAAGGATCCCGTGTTCTTGGGGTTTTGTTTGGGGGGGTCAGGAAGCCCTGAGCTTCCGTTTGCTTTGACTTTTTCCCTTTATTGTAGGGGGATTTGCTGGGTGTTGCTTTGTTAGGAGTGGAGTTGAAGGGTATTGGAGGTGAGAGGCGGAAGTCTTTGTACCATTCAGGTAAATCGATCATATCGATCTGTAGGTGATCGCAGAATTGAGGTAGGTCCTCAGGTGTTCTTAGTAGGTAGTGTCTGCCATTAAGTGTGGCCTGAACGGCGAATGGGAACTTCCATCTATATGTTATTCCTTTATTTTTCAGCACTTCCAGCAGGGGTTTAACTGCACGTCTGTTGTTCAATGTAATCGGTGAGAGGTCTTGAAATATTTGGATAGGGATCTCATTAAACATAATTTGATCGCTTTGTCTTGCTTTCTGCATAATCTCTTCCTTTAAAGGGAAACTGGACAGACAGCAGATAATATCCCTGGGGGGGGGAGTCGTCAGGTGCTTTAGGCCGAAGCGCCCTGTGCGCTCTATCGTAGTCTATGGGGGATTCCATGGGTCTCTCCAAAATGCTATTAAAGATTGTGCTGAGAGCTGATTTTATCTGGTCTGATGGCACAGATTCGGGGACCCCCCTGACCCTCACATTGTTCCTCCTCCCCCTATTTTCGAGATCCTCTAAATGTCTGTTAATTGCAATCAAGTGTTGGGAGTGTGAAGCTGTTATATGATCAAGTCTTTTGATGGCTTTTTCTCTTACCTTCCCCGCTTTGTCGCTAGCCGCCATTTGTTCTGAGAGGTGCTTGATCTCTGTTTTGAGATCAGTAAATGCAGCTGCGAAGGAACGTTTAATGTCCGCGGCGAAATCTGACATATCTGAATATGTCAATGGGTGGTCAGAGAGTGTAGAGTCTCTCACCTGTTTGTCAGATGCTGCTAGTGATGCAGTTTCAAAGTCCTCGTCCTCCTCCTGGTCTGAGGCCGCGGCTCCCGGCGCCATCTTGGGGCCCGGCGTCTGTCTCTTTCCTTTGCTTTGAGCTCTAAAGATGTCCGTGATGTTTCTGCTGGACATGTAGGTAGCGGATCATTGCGGGCGAGTGTGGGATCCTGTTTTGGTGATCCTGCCCATGTTTGGATCTTTTGGTGGTCGCGTTATGGCTTGTGAGGTGAGCTTTGTCCCGGAGCTCTTCCTCTAAGCGTCCATCTCCTCCGCCTGCCAAGCCACGCCCCCCCTAGATATGCTTTATGTACTCTTAATTTGGTCAGTTGCAAGGTATGTTTTTGTAGCACGTCTTTTCTCTATAGGCATTGATTATAGTGACTAATGTAGGTGATACTGTATACTCCTATCTGCTGATGCTGTATACCCCTATCTGGTGATGCTGTATACCCCTATCTGGTGATGCTGTATACCCCTATCTGGTGATGCTGTATACTCCTATCTGGTGATGCTGTCTACCCCTGATGCTGTATACCCCTTTGTGGTGATGCTGTATACTCCTATCTGGTGATGCTGTATAATCCTATTTGGTGATGCTGTATACCCCTATCTGGTGATGCTGTATACCCCTGATGCTGTATACCCTTATTTGGTGATGTTGTATACTCCTACCTGGTGATGCTGCATACTCCTATCTGGTGATGTTGTATACTCCTATCTGCTGATGCTGTATACTCCTATCTGGTGATGCTGTATACCCCTATCTGGTGATGCTGTATACCCCTGATGCTGTATACCCTTATCTGGTGATGCTGTATACCCTAACTGGTGATGCTGTATACTCCTATCTGGTGATACTGTATACCCCTATCTGGTGATGCTGTATACCCCTTCTGGTGATGCTGTATACTCCTATTTGGTGATGCTGTATACCCCTGATGCTGTATACTCCTATCTGGTGATGTTGTATATACCCCTATCTGGTGATGCTGTATACCCCTATCTGGTGATGCTGTATACTCCTACCTGGTGATGCTGCACACTCCTATCTGGTGATGCTGTATACTCTTATCTGCTGATGCTGTATACTCCTATCTGGTGATGCTGTATACCCCTATCTGGTGATGATGTCTAACCCTGATGCTGTATACCCCATCTGGTAATGCTGTATACCCTATTTGGTGATGCTGTATACCCCTATCTGGTGATGATGTCTAACCCTGATGCTGTATACCCCATCTGGTGATGCTGTATACCCTATTTGGTGATGCTGTATACTCCTATCTGCTGATGCTGTATACTCCTATCTGCTGATGCTGTATACCCCTATATGGTGATGCTGTATACTCCTATCTAGTGATGCTGCCTACCCCGATGCTGTATACCCTTTTCTGGTGATGTTGTATACCCTATCTGGTGATGCTTTATCCTCCTATCTGGTGATGCTGTATACCCCTATCTAGTGATGCTGTATACCCCTGATGCTGTATACCCTTATCTGGTGATGCTCTATACCCTATCTGGTGATGCTATATACCCCTATCTGGTGATGCTGTATACCCTATCTGGTGATGCTGTATACTCCTATCTGGTGATGCTGTAAACTCCTATCTGGTGATACTGTATACCCCTATCTGGTGATGCTGTATACCCCATCTTGTAATGCTGTATACTCCTATTTGTTGATGCTGTATACCCCTGAGGCTGTATACTCCTATCTGGTGATGCTGTATACCCCATGTGGTGATGCTGTATACCCCTATCTGGTGATGCTGCATACTCTATCTGGTGATGCTGTATACTCCTAACTGGTGATGCTGTATACGCCTATCTGGTGATACTGTATACCCCTATCTGGTGATGCTGTATACCCCATCTGGTGATGTTGTATACTCCTATTTGGTGATGCTGTATACCCCATCTGGTGATGCTGTATACTCCTATTTGGTGATGCTGTATACCTCTGATGCTGTATACTCCTATCTGGTGATGTTGTATATACCCCTATTTGGTAATGCTGTATACCCCTATCTGGTGATGCTGTATACCCTATCCGGTGATGCTGTATACCCCTATCTGGTGATGTTGCATACCCTATCTGGTGATGCTGTATACTCCTACCTGGTGATGCTGCATATTCCTATCTGGTGATGTTGTATACTCCTGTCTGCTGATGCTGTCTACTCCTATCTGGTGATGCTGTATACCCCTATCTGGTGGTGCTGTATATCCCTATCTGGTGATGCTGTATACTCCTATCTGGTGATGCTGTCTACCCATGATGCTGTATACCCCCATCTGGTAATGCCATATACCCAATCTGGTGATGCTGTATACTCCTATCTGGTGATGTTGTATACCCTATCTGGTGATGCTGTATACTCCTACCTGGCGATGCTGCATACTCCTATCTGGTGATGTTGTATACTCCTACCTGGTGATGCTGCATACTCCTATCTGGTGATCTTGTATACTCCTATCTGCTGATGCTGTATACTCCTATCTGGTGATGCTGTATACCTGTATGTGGTCATGCTGTATACTCCTATCTGGTGATGCTGTCTACCCCTGATGCTGTATACCCCATCTGGTGATGCTGTATACCCTATCTGGTGATGCTGTATACTCCTACCTGGTGATGCTGCATACTCCTATCTGGTGATGTTGTATACTCCTATCTGCTGAGCCTGTATACTCCTATCTGGTGATGCTGTATACTCCTATCTAGTGATGCTGTCTACCCCTGATGCTGTATACCCCCATCTGGTGATGCTGTATACCCTATCTGGTGATGCTGTATACTCCTATCTGTTGATGCTGTATACCCCTATTTGGCAATGCTGTATACTCCTATCTGGTGATGCCTTATACCCCTATCTGATGATGTTGTATACTCCTATTTGGTGATGCTGTCTACCCCTGATGCTGTATACCCTTATTTGGTGATGTTGTATACCATATCCAGTGATGCTGTATACTCATATCTGTTGATGCTTTATACTCCTATCTGGTGATGCTGTATACCCCTATCTGGTGATGCTGTATACCCCTGATGGTGTATACCCCTATCAGGTGATGCTGTATACCCTATCTGGTGATGCTGTATTATCTCATCTGGTGATGCTCTATACTCCTTTCTGGTGATACTCTATACCCCTATCTGGTGATGCTGTATACCCCTGATGCTGTATACCCTTATCTGGTAATGCTGTATACCCTATCTGGTGATGCTGTATACTCCTGATGCTGTATACCCCTATCTGGTTATGCTGTATACCCTATCTGGTGATGCTGTATACCCCTATCTGCTAATGCTGTATACCCCTGACACAATGACTGGAATCTATAAGGGAAGGGGTCAAAAAGGAAGGATGGGGTCTGGCGCCCTTCATCCTAAAAATTTCCCCAGCTGCCACTGTTCTAGTGGTATTTAATCACCATTGGGTGATTAAAAATGAACAAAGGCTGAAAGTTTAAAAGAAAACATTTTCTGTTAAACAGCTTAGTAAATAAGTATTTTTTATCTCCTTCACTGATGTACGCTGATGAGCCTGCACTGATGGGCACTGATGAGACGGCACTGAAGGGCAGTGATGAGATGGCACTGATGAGGAGGCACTAATATGCAGCGCTAATAGGCGGCACTGACATGCTGCACTGATGAGCACTGATAGGTGGCACTGATGAGCACTGATAGTCTGCACTGATGGGCACTGAGGGGCAGCACTGATGGGCACTGATGAGCAGGCACTGATGGACACTAAAAGGCAGCAGTACCTGGCATCTCTGCTGGGCACTGACTGGCATCACTGCTGGGCACTGATTGGCATCACTGCTGGGCACTGTTGGGGCTGAACTGATATTCAGGGCACTGTGAGGAAATGCTGCTGATCAGCTCTCCTCTCCTCAAACGCTGTCAGTGTGAGGAAAGCTATGCCAATAAGCAAGAATAGGTGTAGCGCTCACCAAATTAATTCCAAGTGAAATAAAATATATATGTGAAAATATGTCCACACTCCCAAGAATAAACTAATGTAAGATTGTGCTAATGAGTAAAGAGTAAAAATACATTTCTTGTAGGAACTGATTAAGACCACAAGATGCCGCTAGTGTTCATCAGTAGTAATGTTAGATAGACAACTGAAATAACATCCGCTAACATTTATTTTCATTAAATGTGATCAGCTGTAATTGGACACCGCTGATCACATGGGTAAAGAGCCTCGCCATTGGCTTTTTACCAACATCAGTAATGCGCTGAGTGTGCCACCAACCACGGCGATGCACACCCCCGCTGGCACGCAAGCACGGTGAGAGTGGGACGACGTCACGTGACAACCTCCCAGAACGGGAGAGCCACTGCCCACCTGTTATTTGAGAATATGGCGGGTGGTAGGGGGTTAAAGGGCATCTGCACCCAAAGTCCGAACATAAAAGTATTTAGATAATCTTAGCAAACAGGGCTTGAAAAAAGTCATTACTGACCTTTCTAGCTGTTCTAGGTCCTGAGGAGTAAATAGACTTTTACTCCAGCCAAGACTTTTTCTCTAGTTATGGATAAAATTCAGAAGGTTTAGACCAAGGTTTCTCAACCAGGGTTCCGTGGAACCCTAGGGTTCCTCCAGAGGTTGCTAGGGGTTCCTTGAGCAACGGTCAATTTCCACCTCTCAGATAAATTCCCAATGATACCATTGATATTTTTAGCTATCTGTAAGGGGGTAATTCTTCCCAATGACCACAACTGTAAGGAGCATTCTTCCCATTGACCATCACACTAATGTATCATGAGTTGTAGATTTCTAATTTTTAGCAGGGGTTCCCCCGAGACCGGAGAATTATTTCAAGGGTTCCTCGGTGTTGAAAGGCTGGTTTAAAGCCTCTGGCTACTCTTCGGTTGTCCCTCTGACCTTTGTTGGAATGAAGTCCATATCTGGACCTTTTAGCAGTGGTGTGGTGCCTCAATTTACATCTTTGTTACTTTACACTACAAGCCAAGGAGACCATTGTAGATCTTTTGCGGTGTAGAGGCCGTCTGCCCAGGAACTTATTATTTACATCAACATCAATAACATAAGATAAAATAGCAATACCAATAAGGTAACTTAGGTGAAATTTTTGCCAGAAGGACAGGAAGTGAGGGAAAAATCTCTCTAACCAGATAGCAGTTAATAGCAGCTGCTCAGCAATAGTTCTAATCCCTTCCCACTCTGTTCAAAACAAACAAAAAAAAAATGTTTTTTGGCTTGACATACACTTTAATCCTCAGAGAACAGTAAAAAAAAGATTTTGAAGCCAGTTTAAAGGCCGGCCCATACCGGACCACAATGCGACAAAGGAGCGTTCCGTGAGTGTTTCCATCCCACAGGCAATCGCACTGATCTGGCAAGCTGCATGCAGGTTCCAATGTATTGTTAATCCAAACGTATGAATTTCTCAAAATATGTAATGTGCCAAAAATACTGGATTTCTTTTCTTAGGTATTAATAAGAATGTATTCATTTTTAAGTCTCATGAACCTTGACAAGAACATAGAGCAACATAATAACAAAAATATAATTGAAATACTTGACCACTTCAGCCCCGGAAGGATTTCCCACATTAGGACCAGAGCATTTTTTGCGATTCGGCACTGCGCCACTTTAACTGACAATTGCGCGGTCGTGCAACGCTGTGCCCAAATGAAATTTGCATCCCTTTTTCCCCGCAAACAGAGCTTTCTTTTAATGGTATTTGATCCCCTCTGCGTCATTTCTGACCGCCGCGATAAATAAAAAAAGAGCGACAATTTTGCAAAAAAAAAATCAATATTTCTTACTTTTTGCTAAAATACAATTCCAAAAAAAAACAAACATTTTTTTTCATTGGTTTTGGCCGATTTATATTCTTCCTCATATTTTTGGTTAAAAAAAATCACAATTGGCATTTATTGAATGGTTTGCGCAAAAGTTGCCGCGTTTACGGATGATGAGAATTCATTTCTGGAGTTTTTTTTTTTTTTTACTAGTAATGGCGGTACTGCGATATTGCGGCGGACATGTCGGACCATTTTGAGACTTTTTTGGGACCATTGGCATTTATACAGCGATCAGTGCTATAAAAATGCACTGATTACTGTGTAAATGCCATTGGCAGTGAAGGGGTTAACCTGGAGGGGGCGCTCTAAGGGTTAACTGTGTTCCCTAGGCGTTTTCTAGCTGTATGTGGGCTGGGCTGGCAGGGGGAGGGGAGTGATCACGGCTTCCATATAGAGGAAACCTGTGATCACAGCCCTTCCCCCTGTCAGAACAGAGATCCGTGTTTACTTACACGGACCTCCGTTCTTTCACTGCGGGGGAGCCATCATGGGTAGCCAGCGGCAATTGAGTCTGCCCTGGCCCCGCGGGACACAGTGAGTGTGCAAGCGCGCCTCCGGCGGCACGCGCTCACAATACTAGTTATAACGGCGGTTTGCGATGACGAGCCACCTCGTCGCCGTCAGACTGCGGTCAGCAGTCAGCAAGTGGTTAAAACAAGTCAATAAACTGCATCATTTCTTACCCTAGTAATTTTTCACAAAGAGTTTATACAGCGAGTGATCACATTAAAGTGATTGTAAGCCCTAAATTAATTTTAAAAATATTAAAAAATAAAAAATAACAGCGCACTTGTGCACTCCAAAATACACCAAAAATATTAATCCTTATAGCTGCAAGGTATCCTTCCCAGGGAATTTACTAAAATAATAAAAGTGTATACCAGGACTCCAGCAGAAGAAATTCATGTGAAAAAAGCAGAGACATCGCACTCCATAGTGAAATAAAACCTTTAACCTATTTATTCAATATAAAAGTGCACCTACATTCACATAAAACAAATGCACATGAATAATAAAATCACCAAGCCGGCATGGACTGGAATGGACCAACAGTTCCGGGAGTGCGATGAAGTTGGCATGAGGCTCCATTCAATGCATTTTGTCATCAAAAGGCGTGTTCCAGGGACGTGTCAAGAGGAACCTCATGCTGATGTCATTGCGCTCCTAGATCCATGCTGGCTTGGTGATTTTATATTGAATATACCTGCCAAACTGCTTACCAAACTGCCATGACCCTTTTATGACAAGAGAAGTCATATGAAGCATATGTACTTCCCAGACCGCTCCCTCAACACCTAGGATGTCCACAATGGGCAAGTATACAAGGACTCCAGCAGAAGAAATTCATGTGAAAAAAGCAGAGACATCGCTCTCCATAGTGCAATAAAACCTTTAGGGCCAGTTCACACCACATGCAGTCCAGTGCCTTTTTTTTCTTCATCAAAAACGCATGGAAAGTAGGTTATATGGCTTTCAATGGCTTAGTTCACACCAGTGCAGTCAGTTCCAGTGCGTTCCAGCTCCAGAAAAAAGTAGAACATGCAGCATTTTTATAAGTATATATATAGTAAGTATATAATAAGTATAAATAACAGCGCACTTGTGCACTCCATAATACACCAAAAATATTAATCCTTATAGCTGCAAACACTTAAAGAAGGTATCCTTCCCAGGGAATTTAGTAAAATAATAAAAGTGTTGCACTAAAAAAATAAATAAAATAAAGGGACATTCATTTTGTATCGTGATATAGTGTTCCTCTGTGAATTTCACCCCAAAGGTGTCACCAGCATCCACCATCACCCAAAGTATAGGAGGAGTGTCTGCTTACCAAACTGCATTGACCCTCTTATAATAAGAGAAGTTATATGAAGCATACTGTATGTAATCACTCAAAGCCCCAATGCACTTCCCAGACCGCTCTTTGAACACCTAGGATGTCCACAATGGGCAAGTATACCAGGACTCCAGAAGAAGAAATTCATGTGAAAAAAGACATCGCTCTCCATAGTGAAATAAAACCTTTAACCTATTTATTCAATATAAAAGTGCACCTACATTCACATAAAACAAATGCACATGAATAATAAAATCACGAAGCTGGCATGGACGGGAATGGACCAACAGTTCCGGGAGTGCGATGACGTTGGCATAAGGCTCCATTCAATGCATTTCGTCATCAAAAGGCGTGTTCTGGGGACTTTTGATGATGAAACGTGTCAGTAGGAGCCTCATGCTGATGTCATTGCGCTCCTAGATCCATGCTGGCTTGGTGATTTTATATTGAATATACCTGCCAAACTGCTTACCAAACTGCCATGATCCTTTTGTGACAAGAGAAGTCATATGAAGCATATGTACTTCCCAGACCGCTCTCTCAACACCTAGGATGTCCACAATGGGCAAGTATACAAGGACTCCAGCAGAAGAAATTCATGTGAAAAAAGCAGAGACATCGCTCTCCATAGTGCAATAAAACCTTTAGGGCCAGTTCACACCACATGCAGTCCAGTGCGTTTTTTTTCTGCATCAAAAACGCATGGAAAGTAGGTTATATGGCTTTCAATGGCTTAGTTCACACCAGTGCAGTCAGTTCCAGTGCGTTCCAGCTCCAGAAAAAAGTAGAACATGCAGCATTTTTTATGCACTGAAGTGTACTGGAACGCGGTAAAATGCATCAAAAACGCACCGGAAGGCACCAAAACGTACTGGAACGCACCTACATGCACCAAAAACGCACATGTCCTAAGAAAAAAAAGGGGGAAAAAACTGCACTGAACTGCATCAAAAACGCACCGGAAATGCATCAAAAACGTGCATGCAGAAAAGCGCCCGGAACGCATCCGGACTGCGTTTCTATGGTGTGAACTGGCCCTTAATGTAATTATTCAATGTGAAGGTGAACTTACATTCACATAAAACAAATGCACATTGATAATAAAATCACCATTACACCTTCTACCTATGATGTGAATATGTCCTATATGTGTACTGACATTCAAATGATTCTGTGTCTTATTTGTAGACTTTAACGAACACGACGCATCATCCTCAACTCCACAATCAACACAAGATGGTAATGGCTTATTATAATTTCTCTGAGAAAAATAACATAGGATAAGAATTCTATGTATACACTTTCCCACTACAGAATGACAAATGACCCCAAATATGTTTCTTATTTTTTTCATATATCCTTGTTATTTCTTTTTCGAGATGTTCTTTGTCTTTCCACACAATTCTGCACCAGACTTTGCGCTCTCCAGTTTTAGTAAACCAACCCCTATGTGTCCTTACACACATTGGGATTTACAGGCATTTAAAGCAGAAAAAAATCCCAGTGCCAGTGCCTATAGGAGAGAAGCATTTTTCCACCAAAAAAAAAAAAAAAAAGGCTGATGCCCCTAAGTGTGTGAAAGCGAGCATTAACCACTTCAGCCCCAGAAGGATTTCCCCCTTTAGGACCTGAGCATGTTTTGCGATTCGGCACTGCATTAATTTAACTGACAATTGCGCGGTCGTGAGACGTTGTAACCAAACAAAATTTGCGCCCTTTTTTTCCCACAAATAGAGCTTTCTTTTGGTGGTATTTGATCCCCTCTGCGTCATTTCTGATCGCCGCTATAAACAAAAAAAGAGCGACAATTTTGCAAAAAAAAACAGTTTTTCTTACATTTTGCTAAAATACAAATCCAACAATATATATATAAAAAAACATTTTTTTCATCGGTTTTGGCCGATTTATATTCTTCCTCATATTTCTGGCAAAAAAAAAAATATCGCAGTCAGTTTATTGATTGGTTTGGGCAAAGGTTGCCGTATTTACGGATGATGAGAATTCATTTCTGGGGTTTTCATATTTTTTTTATTTTTTATTAATAATGGCGGCGATCTGCAATTTTTAGCGGTACTCCGATATTGCAGCAGACATGTTGGACCATTTTGACACTTTTTTGGGACCATTGGCACCTATACAGCGATCAGTGCCATAAAAATGCACTGATTACTGTGTAAATGCCATTGGCAGTGAAGGGGTTAACCTGGAGGGGGCGCTCTAAGGGTTAACTGTGTTCCCTAGGCGTTTTCTAGCTGTATGTGGGCTGGGCTGGCAGGGGGAGGGGAGTGATCACGGCTTCCATATAGAGGAAGCCTGTGATCACAGCCCTTCCCCCTCTGTCAGAATGAAGATCCCTGTTTACTTACACGGACCTCCGTTCTTTCATTGCGGGGGAGCCATCGCGGGTAGCAGGCAACGATCGAGTCCACCCTACCCGCTTCCTGCCCCCCCCCCGGACACAGTGAGCACACGAGCGCACCTCTGGCGGTGCGCGCGCTCACAATACTAGTTATCGCGGCCGCCGTCATATGACGGCGGCTTGCGATAACGAGCCACCTTGTCGCCGTCAGACTGCGGTCGGCGGTCAGCAAGTGGTTAAAACAAGTCAATAAACTGCATCATTTCTTACCCTAGTAATTTTTCACAAAGAGTTTATACAGCGAGTGATCACATTAAAGTGATTGTAAGCCCTAAATTAATTTAAAAAATATTAAAAAATAAAAAATAACAGCGCACTTGTGCACTCCAAAATACACCAAAAATATTAATCCTTATAGCTGCAAGGTATCCTTCCCAGGGAATTTAGTAAAATAATAAAAGTGTATACCAGGACTCCAGCAGAAGAAATTCATGTGAAAAAAGCAGAGACATCGCTCTCCATAGTGAAATAAAACCTTTAACCTATTTATTCAATATAAAAGTGCACCTACATTCACATAAAACAAATGCACATGAATAATAAAATCACGAAGCTGGCATGGACGGGAATGGACCAACAGTTCGGGGAGTGCGATGAAGTTGGCATGAGGCTCCATTCAATGCATTTCGTCATCAAAAGGCGTGTTCCAGGGACGTGTCAAGAGGAACCTCATGCTGATGTCATTGCGCTCCTAGATCCATGCTGGCTTGGTGATTTTATATTGAATATACCTGCCACACTGCTTACCAAACTGCCATGACCCTTTTGTGACAAGAGAAGTCATATGAAGCATATGTACTTCCCAGACCGCTCCCTCAACACCTAGGATGTCCACAATGGGAAAGTATACAAGGACTACAGCAGAAGAAATTCATGTGAAAAAAGCAGAGACATCGCTCTCCATAGTGCAATAAAACCTTTAGGGCCAGTTCACACCACATGCAGTCCAGTGCGTTTTTTTCTGCATCAAAAACGCATGGAAAGTAGGTTATATGGCTTTCAATGGCTTAGTTCACACCAGTGCAGTCAGTTCCAGTGCGTTCCAGCTCCAGAAAAAAAGTAGAACATGCAGCATTTTTTATGCACTGAAGTGTACTGGAACGCGGTAAAATGCATCAAAAACGCACCGGAAGGCACCAAAACGCACTGGAACGCACCTACATGCACCAAAAACGCACATGTCCTAAGAAAAAAGGGGGAAAAAACTGCACTGAACTGCATCAAAAACGCACCGGAAATGCATCAAAAACGTGCATGCAGAAAAGCGCCCGGAACGCATCCGGACTGCGTTTCTATGGTGTGAACTGGCCCTTAATGTAATTATTCAATGTGAAGGTGAACTTACATTCACATAAAACAAATGCACATTGATAATAAAATCACCATTACACCTTCTACCTTTGATGTGAATATGTCCTATATGTGTACTGACATTCAAATGATTCTGTGTCTTATTTGTAGACTTTAACGAACACGACGCATCCTCCTCAACTCCACAATCAACACAAGATGGTAATGGCTTATTATAATTTCTCTGAGAAAAATAACATAGGATAAGAATTCTATTTATACACTTTCCCACTACAGAATGACAAATTACCCCAAATATGTTTCTTATTTTTTTCATATATCCTTGTTATTTCTTTTTCGAGATGTTCTTTGTCTTTCCACACAATTCTGCACCAGACTTTGCGCTCTCCAGTTTTAGTAAACCAACCCCTATGTGTCCTTACACCCATTGGGATTTACAGGCATTTAAAGCAGAAAAAAATCCCAGTGCCAGTGCCTATAGGAGAGAAGCGTGCATTAACCACTTCAGCCCCGGAAGGATTTCCCCCTTTAGGACCTGAGCACTTTTTGCGATTCGGCGCTGCTTCGCTTTAACTGACAATTGCGCGGTCTTGCGACTTTGTAACCAAACAAAATTTGCGCCCTTTTTTTCCCACAAACAGAGCTTTCTTTTGGTGGTATTTGATCCCCTCTGCGTCATTTCTGATCGCCGCTATAAACAAAAAAAGAGCGACAATTTTGCAAAAAAAACAGTTTTTCTTACGTTTTGCTAAAATACAAATCAAACAAAATATATATAAAAAAACATTTTTTTCATCGGTTTTGGCCGATTTATATTCATCCTCATATTTCTGGCAAAAAAAAAAATCGCAGTCAGTTTATTGATTGGTTTGGGCAAAGGTTGCCGTGTTTACGGATGATGAGAATTCATTTCTGGGGTTTTAATTTTTTTTTTTTTATTATTAATAATGGCGGCGATCTGCAATTTTTAGCGGTACTCCGATATTGCAGCAGACATGTTGGACCATTTTGACACTTTTTTGGGACCATTGGCACCTATACAGCGACCAGTGCCATAAAAATGCACTGATTACTGTGTAAATGCCATTGGCAGTGAAGGGGTTAACCTGCAGGGGGAGATCTAGGGGTTAACTGTGTTCCCTGGGTGTGTTCTAACTGTGAGGGGGATGGGCTACCTTGGGCATAAGAGATCTAACTGATCCCAGTAACAGGGATCAGTAGATCTCCTATGCCCACACTGACAGAGCGTGTTTACATTGGTGGTTCCCCGCTCTTTGGCTTTGGCAGCTCATCACCCAATGTCCGCCGGTGAGCCGGGGGCACACTTTTCTGGAGTACGGCGGGCGCCCCCTAGCTACCACTCCGCAAATTGCCGCTTATTTACGGCGATTCGCGGGACACAGCCACACTGCCGCTGTAAATATACGGTAGGCAATGTGGAAGTGGTTAAGCGAGGCATTTAGCGCTTGCCCAGAATAAATGAATATTATCTGGCCTATGGAATGAATACCCACACGCTAAACACACCTTAACGTGCTTAAACACATTTGCAAAACACTGCTTTAGGTGCATTTTTAATGTTGCTTCTTCCCCCCAAAAGCAAAGGCATCCAGGGGAGGAAAAAACACCCTGTGTCCAAGAGGCCTAAAATTTAATCTGTTTAGGTGTGTTTACAGAAAAAATAAGGTTTTATTTTAAAATATAGTAATCTAAGCTCATGCACTGCTATCACTAAAAGGAAGGAAGTCACGTAACCAGTGACGCAACGCGTCGGGCGGGGCCTGTGATGTCACTTTTGGTTCTAACGATACCCGGAAGGTTTGGTGAGGAAGTGATTCCTGGCCATTAGTTTTACTGTGGTGTACTTTTTTGGGGTCCAATTTCACTCCATACATATCCGGGTGAGATTGGACCCCAAAAAGTACACCACCACATTGTATATTAAAATAATTTATAAGGAAACCGGGTTCATTCATTTGTGCATCTGCCCCTCAGTGAAGGGTTTTTAGATGTGACTCTCAAGGTGTTTTTGGAATATGAACCTTCTTTTAGCGTGGTCATCAAGTGAATCATACCTTTGATGTGTATACTTCCTTGTACTGACATTTAAAGGATTTTGTATCTTATATGTAGAAGGTGAAACAGACAAAACATCAGACCCAACTCCAGCACCATCAACAAGAAACGGTAATGGCTCATTATAAACTCCCTGAACTCTGAAATGTAATATAGGATAAGAATTCTATTCATGCGTTCTCCTACTACAGAATGCCAACTTATCCCACATACTGTATATTTATTATCTTGTTTTCATAGTAACATTCTTATTATATCTTTCTAGATGTTTTTTTGTCTTTTCAGACAATTATCTTAAAGCAGAACTTCAGTCATTTTTTCATCTATTAAATCTTCTGCCCTGGTTGTTTTAACTTTGGATAGTAAAACTTTTTTTTCTGCCAGTAAATACCTTATACAGCCCACTTCCTCTTTCTTGGCTAGAAAAATGCCTCGGCGTATGACATCATGCACAGCTCTCTCTCTCTTGTGAGAGTTTGCCAGAAAGGGAGGGGGGTGAGTCATAAGAGGGCCAATGAGAGCTGCAGATCTGAAGGTGTGCCTCTGTGTAAATCCAGGAAGTGAACAGGCAGCAGCTTCAGCTGCCCACAGTTAAAATTATTGCAGCC
The DNA here is from genome assembly GCA_018402905.1 of Glandirana rugosa. Classification (NCBI taxonomy): domain Eukaryota; kingdom Metazoa; phylum Chordata; class Amphibia; order Anura; family Ranidae; genus Glandirana; species Glandirana rugosa. The sequence continues at coordinate 384,921 of BLSH010530255.1, forward strand.
AGACTCAGTGGAGGGAGATTACTGCAGCATATTTGGCAAGTACAGAATCAAAGTATATATGAAATAATATGCAAAGTGGCTGGAGGTAAGCTTCAGAATGGCAAAGATGTCTTTACTACAAATTATGTGTGCAGACTGCAGTTCTTCTTTAACCACGTCACTTCCGGAAAGATTTCCCAGGTTAGGACCAGAGCACTTTTTGCGATTCGGCACTGCATCCATTTAACTGACAATTGCGCGATCGTGTGGCGCTGTACCCAAACAAAATTTGCGTCCTTTTTTCCCCACAAATAGAGCTTTCTTTTGGTGGTATTTGATCACCTCTGCGTCATTTCTGATTGCCGCTATAAACAAAAAAAGAGCGACAATTTTGCAAAACAAACAGTTTTTCTTACTTTTTGCTAAAATACAAACCCCCCAAAAATATAAAAAACATTTTCTTTCATCGGTTTTGGCCAATTTATATTCTTCCTCATATTTTTGGTATAAAAAAAAATCGCAATCGGCATTTATTGATTGGTTTGCGCAAAGCGGCCGCGTTTACGGATGATGAAAATTAATTTCTGGGGTTTTTTTTAACTAGTAATGGCGGCAATCTGCGATTTTTATCAGGACTTAGATATTGGGGCAGACATGTCAGACCATTTTGACACTTTTTTGGGACCAATGGCATTTATACAGGGATCAGAAATTTATATGTCCACTGATTACTGTATAATTCTCATTGGCAGTGAATGGGGTTAACCTGCAAGGGGAGATCTAGGGGTTAACTGTGTTCCCTAGGCGTGTTCTAACTGTGAGGGGGCTGGGCTGTTATGGGCATAAGAGATCTAACTGACCCCAGTGACAGGGATCAGTAGATCTCCTATGTCCCCACTAACAGAGCGGGGAACCGCCGTGTTTACATCAGCGGTTCCCCGTTCTTTTGCTGTGGCTGCTCATCGTGGCTCGCAAGCGGACAGTGGGTCCGCCCGAGCCGCGGGCACACTCCTCCAGAGTATGGCGGCGCACACGCGCCCCTAGCGGCCACTCCGCAAATGCCCGTTTATTTACGGCGATTCGCGGGACGCATCAACACTGCCGCAGTAAATATATTGACCGCGGTGTGGAAGCGGTTAAGTAAGACATTTTTTGATGGGTAAAAAAAGTTGGCATTCTGTAAGTTGAACTGTTGTTTTTCATCATCTGTGCCGAAAAGTTTTTTCTTGTAATCATTAGGATTTCTATTATATTTGTGGTACATTTTTATAAATTAGCTTTCAAGGGGGATTTCAATTCATAACCCAAAATTTTTACCTTTGAAAAGATCGGTATATGCAGAGCCAGTGGATTATCATTTTCTTCAATGTATCCCACAAAATATTTATGTGTGAAAAATATTGGATTTCTTTTGAAAAAAAAAAATAGGTATTAATTTCAGAGTCCCACAAACCTTGACAAGGGCAACACAGAAAAAGAAATATAACAGGGCCCTCTGATTCCTCCTGTATTGAATTGTATTGTAACTGTACTGTCTGCCCTCATGTTGTAAAGCGCTGCACAAACTGTCGGCGCTATATAAATCCTGTATAATAATAATAATAATAATATTTAAAACAATATAGCAATTTAAGTTGATACACTGCATCATTTGTTATGTTCACAAATAGTTTATATATTGATCCACATTGGAAACCTCTATATTGCATAATTTGCTTTTAAACTTCACCTGCGTATAGGTGTGCTTTCATGAAAGAGAGGTATTTTTTTTAGTAGCACTAGCAGAGCTTAAAGCAGAGTTCCACCCAGAATTTTTCTTTTTTGGCATCCACTCTTTTAATACTAAGTAGATGTAACCTTTTGTTTCCTTACTTTCAAACCGCCTAGTAATTCCATGTATTTTTTACTCACAATTTTGTTTCTTTCACTGCTGGACCTTTCCATTTTAGGTGAGGGCATCTGAAGCCCATCTGTAGTCTCCTGGCATCTCTTCCTGAAAGAAGTGCATGGTGGGTAACCATCATGCACCCCTCAATCTCGGTCCGCCTTAAATCGCGTCATTTCCTGTCTGGAAATAACACGATTTTACAGTACAGGGAAGCCCACTGACTCCTGGAAAATGATGCATCACATCTCCCAGGAGGCCAGGCGAGACAGGAAGTGAGGAGAAGAGCCTAGGGCCTAATAGGGGCAGATTACAGAGACCACCTAGCAATAAGCGACTTAGGGTGAGTATATTTTTTTTCTCCTTCAAAGGTGAGTCTATATAGGCAAAGGACTTAAATGATGTAAAAAAAAAAAATTCTGGGTGGAACGCCGCTTTAACCACTTCAATACCATGCACTTAGAACACTTTACTACCAGAACAATTTTCAGTTTTCAGTGCTGTTGCGCTTTGAATGACAATTGCGCGGTCGTGCGACGTTGTACCCAAACAGATTTTTTATCATTTTGTTCCCACAAATAGAGCTTTCTTTTGGTGGTATTTGATCACTCCTGCGTTTTTTATTTTTTGCGCTACAAATAAAAAAAGACTGAAAATTTTGAAAAAAAATTAAAAATTCTCTATTTTTGTCACAAAACTTTGTAAATAAGTAAATTTTCTCCATCGCTGGTGGGCACTGATGAGGCTACACTGACGGGCACTGATGTGGCAGTACTGATTGGCACTGATGAGGCGGCACTGATGAGGTGGCACTGATGATGAGGCACTTATATGCAGCGATGATGAGCACTGTTAGGCGGCACTGATAAGCAGCACTGACGGGTACTGAGAGGTGGCACTGATATACAGCACTGACGGGCACTGATATGCAGCACTGATGGACACTGCTAAGCAGCACTGATGGTCACTAATAGACAGCACTGATTGGCACTCATAGGCGGCACTGGGCACTGATAGGTGGCACTGATGGGCACTGATAGGTGGGCACTGGTAGGTGGCAATGGTGGGCACTGATATGTGGCACTGGTATGCATTGATAGGGGCACTGGTGGGCGCTGATATGGGCACTGGTGGGCATATACATTGATAGGGGCTCATTCCCTGGGGGTCTAGGGTGGCATCTGAAGGTGGCACTGAGTGCCATCCACATTGGGCAGTATGTCACTTACCTGGTGGTCTAAGGGGGTCTTCCTGGTGGTCCAGATCGGCTCCCTGGTGGTCCCTGGTCGGCTCCCTGGTGGTCCTGGGTGGGCGCATCCCTGGTGGTCCCTGGGCAGGCTCCCTGGTGGTCTAGGGTGGGGATCCGAGGGAGGGCTGTGCTGATAAATCATCAGCACAAACCCTCCCTGTCAGGGATGCAGCCGATCGGCTCTCCCCTCCTCAGGTCTGCAGACCTGAGTACAGGAAAGCCGATAAACGGCTTTCCTGTATGACACTGTGACCAGCCGTGATTGGTCACGGCTGGTCACATGGTAAAGTGCTTCGGATCGAAGCGCTTTACCGAGATCGATATTGCGAGGGGTCAGACTGACCTCCCACACCACCGATCGCCGCGATGCGGCTTGTTATCCTGAGGACATCATATGACGTCCAGTCAGGATAACTGAGCCACTTCCCGGCCGTCATTTTGCATACGGCGGTCGGGAAGTGGTTAAAGTGGTTCTAAATGCAGAATGAAATATTAAAGTCTTGCTTTTTTTTTTTTTTGTTTAAAAATAAAAAAACATTATTTTGTTTATAATATAAACATTGTATTATTAAGTTGATCCAGGTAATATCCAATTGGCAGAGCCCCCCGCCCCAAAGCACCCACCCCCCCATGTTGAGGGCATGTAGCCTGGTATGGTTCAAGAGGGGAGGTGCTCGCTTGTCTCCCCTATCCTGTCCTGTCAGGATGTATGCTCGGATAAGGGCCTGTCATGGGTTTTGGGGGGACTCCATGCCAATTTTTTTAAATTTTTTGATGTGGAGTTCCCCCTAAAATCCATACCAGACCCAATGGGCCTGGTATGGATAGGGGGAACCCTACACAATTTTTTTCCTTGATTTTTTATCTATATTGCCGGAAGCCGCAATCAAGTTTAAATTACATTTTCCCTTTAGAAATGTCATTTTGCTGCGGTACTCTTCTA
>BLSH010530255.1:388986-403701 GCA_018402905.1 Glandirana rugosa
TAAATGCAGAATGAAATATTAAAGTCTTGCTTTTTTTTTGTTTAAAAATAAAAAACATTATTTTGTTTATAATATAAACATTGTATTATTAAGTTGATCCAGGTAATATCCAATTGGCAGAGCCCCCCGCCCCAAAGCACCCACCCCCCCATGTTGAGGGCATGTAGCCTGGTATGGTTCAAGAGGGGAGGTGCTCGCTTGTCTCCCCTATCCTGTCCTGTCAGGATGTATGCTCGGATAAGGGCCTGTCATGGGTTTTGGGGGGACTCCATGCCAATTTTTTTAAATTTTTTGATGTGGAGTTCCCCCTAAAATCCATACCAGACCCAATGGGCCTGGTATGGATAGGGGGAACCCTACACAATTTTTTTCCTTGATTTTTTATCTATATTGCCGGAAGCCGCAATCAAGTTTAAATTACATTTTCCCTTTAGAAATGTCATTTTGCTGCGGTACTCTTCTAAACATCACACAGATGCGCCGTTTTACAGGTAGACCAAGGGAACCCCCCGGCATGACATTTAAAGGAATAATTCATTGTATTGTTTCACTTTAAGCGTTATTAAAATCACTGCTCCTGAAAAAAATATAGATTTTAAAACTTTTTTTTTGCACTGATACATGTCCTCTAGGGCAGGACCCTGGTCCCCTTAAAATGAGCACTTTTTTTTTTTCATGTTCGTGTCATATAGACTTTAATAGGGTTCACACAAATGTTTTGCCTGTTCGCATGTTCTGGTGGAACCTGAGGGTATTCAGCCCATCCCTATTGTGCAGCATCGTGTCCTTCTTCCTGCATTCCGTTCATGCTGGCTATCCAGCATGCACCTGTTGATCTTGCGCATGTGCAGTGTGGTGCAATCTTGGTCAGCTTGACATGGCACAGCCATGCCAAGCTGACCAAGATTGTCCATAAACGACAATGTTTAATGTTATGGGAGCAGTGTTATGCCAGCATAACCAATGTTAAATGTTACTGGAGCCGTGACATGTCAACGTGACCAAGATTTTCCACAGACACCAATGTTAAATGTTACTGGCAAGGATGGGCCCGTGGTTCGAGTCGAATATAAGTTTGCCCGATCTTCGAATTTAGAACATTGTGGGGCATTCGAAGTGACTATGCTATCGCGGAACGCCCCATAATGCATTGCGCACACAGCTCCTCCCCATTGGGAGGGCTCCTGCCGTCTGCACGCTTTTTGCTTTGACAGTTTATTTATATGGCAAGGTGGGGCCACCCAGCGACGTAAGTGAGCGACCCCGCCGCTTCTGACGTCATGTGACATCATAGGTGTTGGGTCACGTGTTTACGTCACCGGGTGGCCCCGCCCTTCCATATAAATAAACTGTCAAAGCAAAGAGTGTGCAGACTGCAGGAGCACTCCCATGGAGGAGGAGCTGTTGCTGCTTTTTTTTTTTCCAGGGTCCGTCGGGCGCTGTGATTGATGATGGATTACAACGGGGACACTTATTTTTTACTTTTTTTAATAAAGGACTTATTGTCCTAATTGTCTTCTGTGTTTTTTCCTTTTTTGCCACTTTTTGGTGAATTAGTAGGGGTATGATGTACCTGATACTAATTCACATGGGGTGGTGGGATCTGGGGGCCCCCTTATTAAAGGGGGCTTTCAGATTCTGATAAGCCCCCCCACCCGCAGAACCCCACAACCACAGCCTAGGGTTGTGGGGAAGAGGCTTTTGTCCCCATCAACATGAGGACAAGGTGCTTTGCAGTGGGGCGTGCAGACCCATACTCCCCATGTTGAGGGCATGTAGCCTGGTACGGTTCAGGAGGGGGGGTGCTCACTCGTCCCCCCATCCTGGCCAACCAGGTTGCATGCTCAGATGAGGGTCTGGTATGGATTTTAGGAGGAACCCCACATCAATTTTTTTTAAAAGGGCCTTGTATGGACTGGTGGGGGGCCCTATGCAATTTTTTTCAGTGATTTTTATCTTTATTGTCAGGAGCCGGCAATACATTACAGCCGTGAGTGGTTTTAAATGACAATCTTTCCTTTAAAAATTTAATTTTGCTCTGGCACTGTGCTAAACATCACAGAGACGTGCCCTTTTACAGGCAGACTAAGGGGACCTCCCAGGCACATTATTTAAAGGAATATTTCATTTTTATTGTTTCACTTCAAGCATTATTAAAATCACTGCTCCTGAAAAAACAATCAATTTTAAAACTCTTTTTTGCAATGATACATGTCCCCTAGGGCAGGACCCGGGTCCCCATACACTTTTTATGGCAACAACTTGCATATAAGCCTTTAAAATTAGCACTTTTGATTTTTCATGTTCGTGTTCCATAGACTTTAATAGAGTTCGAATGTTCGCACAAATTTTTCTTTCGGCCCATCCCTATTGTGCAGCATTATTTTCTTGCTTTGTGAAGTTCCTGCACTATGCGGATATCTCCAGTGTGGGAATCTGAAGCCACAGTATCCTTCTTCCTGGATTCCCAGCATGCACCTGTTGCATGTGCAGTGCGGTGCAATCTTGGTCAGCTTGACATGGCACAGCCATGCCAAGCTGGCCAAGACTGTCCATAGACGCCAATGTTAAATGTTATGGGAGCAGTGTCATGCCAAGCTGACCATGATTTTCCATAGACACCAATGTTAAATGTTACAGGAGCAGCGCCATGTCAAGCTGACCAAGATCTCCCAGGAGCCATTGCAAAGATTTAAATGACGTACAGCGCCGCGCCCCCTAAAGGAGGAAGTGAAATTAGATAGAGGCATAAATCAGTGAGCAGAAAAAAAAAAATAATAAATTGCCAATTCCTTTTAGGGATGCACATTAGTGCTGCATGGTGAGGAGTGAAAAATGTGGGTGGAACTTCGCTTTAAGGCCCCTTTCACACTGGGGCACTTTACAGGGGCTATTTAGCCAAAAATAGCGACTGTAAAGCGTCTCCCCATTAAACCCAGTGCGTCCTTTCACACTGGGGCGGTGCACTCATGGGAGGAAAATCAAACTCCTTTTAGTTTTTATGGGGCGGGGAAGGAGCGGTATATACACCGCTCCTCCACCGCCCCTGCCCATTGGAATGAATGGTAAAAATGGCAAAGAGTCTGCGCAAAGAAGATTGACTAATAACAACAACTGAATGGCATTTAAATAGCAGCTATGCACAATGTCTAACACATAAACATTAAAAACAATTGATCACAAGAAGGTGCAGCGCTATAGTCAGTAGACACAATTCATAAGTCCATATATATCGATAAGGATCTTGCATAAGAGGATAGGTCCCACCAGCCGTGATAGAAAACTCTCCACCAATCACCACTGTGAGTACAACGCTCTTACCACGTATTGTGACCCCCTGTATAAGGGCAGTCAAACACGCTTCAGTTACAACAAAGGAGCCTGGGGTCGCTTCCTCATCAATATTCCAAACATAGGCAAGAGTATTGCACCGTCACTCAACCGGTCATTCATGTAAGAATAAAAGTGCTGACATAGCGTAATCCAGTAAAACACCATTTATTTCAAACATATGTATTGCACTCACATGTGTCCAGCATTAGTAATCACATAAACGATCTGCCAGTTTCCAAAATGGCCGGGAATGGCTGGGCATGCGCAGTAGCATGATGGACGTGTGTGCGTAGCTCCACCCTACCGGTTTCGTCACAAATGACGTCATCAGAGGTACCTTAGCGTTCTGGTAAGCCCAATAATTAGCTTTGGTGGTAGATATTCACTATGCTGGTGTCTATGGACTGTCATTGAGTTTGCACTTAAAACATACACTGGAGCTTGGAATATTACCACCCTGGACTGTCTATCTGTGCCTTCTAGATACGTCTACCATATAAGAACTTTATTTATGCACTATATGCACTTTGTGTTTTGTTGCACTATATGATTATGCGCTTTATATTGTATGATTGCAGCTACTGTGTTCATGCTCAGTGTGCATGTATACACACATTGGTACAGTTTATGTTTAACACTATAGATGTGGTTACTATTTTGCACTTTATGCTGCACATTAATATTACATTAAACTTTACCGAATGCTCCGAATAATGAAATTCATCTGAATTTCAGAAATTCAAATAGAGATTTGAATAAAATTTTACATCGAATTCCATTCGAATTCGAACTGTAAACAAATTTCTGAAATCAAAGACTGTGTGGTTTTATTAGAGTACCATTTCGAAAATAATGTTGTTTTTGTTAAGCCAAAGGTGATTTAAAGAGTCATTGTAATCATTTGATGAAGATCTTTCTTTTGTTTGTTCACTTTGCCACTTTTGAATCGAAAAAATATATAACATTTTCGGTACAACCGGTTCAAAATGTATCGATTCAAGGGTTTCAAATTGAAAAAATCTGTAAATTCGAAGAAAATTCAAAAAAAAAAAATCCTGAATACAAATTGAACAAATCAACCAAATTGAACAGAACTAAATAACTAGATTAACGACTCTAAATGGAAACTAAACTAATTTTTTCGACATGCACGTCTTAAAAAGTGCATGTTAAAATGCAATGCAGCATGCCAATTAGGGTTGCCACTTTTTCTTCAAGCCAAACCCGAACACTTTAGAGGTGCACAGCAAAAACATTTTTTGTAGCAGACCTGGGACACCCTTGGGCTCTCCAAAGAGAATAGTAATGTGGCATGCATAGTGCCCCCTTACTCTCCTATCAGGCCCTTTTCTGAGCCACATTCCTGTCTGAACATTGTGTCCAGGTTTCAGGCGGACTAAAACCTGGACACACAAATCAAAACCCAAACTGTCCAGGTGAATCCCGGACAGGTGGCAACCCTAATGCCAATGCACGTGAACATACATGCATTTACCTGCACTCTAATCATATAGCACGGTGTGAATGGACCCAAAGGGTATCCCACCACCCTGTGTGGGCTCTCGTGTATTAAAATCAATTAGAAGTGAGCTTGGTTTCCCATTGTTCACTCATTTGTGTATCTGCCCCTCAGAGAGGTTTTTTTGGATGTGACCCTCAATATGTTTTTGTAAAATAAAGTCATCAAGTGAATTCCACCTACCGCCTTTGATGTGAATATGTGTACTGACATTTAAATGTGTGTGTCTTATTTCTAGACTACGAAGGCACGGTATTATGCTCGACTCCAAAAACAACACAATCTGGTAATGGCTTATGATAAACTCTTTGAACTGAGAAAAATGACATAGGATAAGAATTCTAAGTATAGAACCATAGAAACATAGAAAAGTGACGGCAGAAAAAGACTGAGTAGTCCACCGAGTCTGCTCATTTTATTTTATTTTTTTTTTGTTTTTTTGTTTTTGTTTTCACATTAACCTTGTTGTCTGACTATAGATTTATGTTTATCCCAAGCATGTTTGAAGCCATTTACTGTTGACTGTCTCACAACCTCTGTTGGTAGTTTATTCCAATCATCAACCACCCTTTCAGTAAAATAATACTTTCTAAGATTAGTTTTGAACTTCCCCCCAGTTAGTTTGAGGTCCCAGTGTTCTTGATTTTGGTTTCACATTGAAAAGACTGCCCTCCTGAACCTTATTCACCCCCTTGATGTATTTAAAGGTTTCAATCATGTCTCCCCTCTCCCTTCTTTCCTTCAGACTGTACATATTAAGTTCCCCTATGTTTTATCCCCCAGACCTTTCACCATTTTTGTTACCCGTCTCTGAACTCGTTCTATTTTATCAATATCTTTTTGTGAGGTCTCCAGAACTGGACACAGTATTCTAAGTGAGGTCTCACTAAAGATCTATATAGAGGAATCAGAACCTCCTTCCTCCTGCTGGTGATCCCTCTACTGATATAAAGATCTATATAGAGGAATCAGAACCTCATTTCTCCTGCTGGTGATCCCTCTACTGATATAAAGATCTATATAGAGGAATCAGAACCTCATTTCTCCTGCTGGTGACCCCTCTAGTGATATAAAGATCTATATAGAGGAATCAGAACCTCCTTCCTCCTGCTGGTGACCCCTCTAGTGATATAAAGATCTATATAGAGGAATCAGGACCCCCTTCCTCCTACTGGTGACCCCTCTAGTGATATAAAGATCTATATAGAGGAATCAGGGCCTCCTTCCTCCTGCTGGTGACCCCTCTAGTGATATAAAGATCTATATAGAGGAATCAGAACCTCATTTCTCCTGCTGGTGACCCCTCTAGTGATATAAAGATCTATATAGAGGAATCAGAACCTCATTTCTCCTGCTGGTGACCCCTCTAGTGATATAAAGATCTATATAGGAGAATCAGAACCTCCTTCCTCCTGCTGGTGACCCCTCTACTGATGCATCCCAGAATTCTATTTGCTTTCCCCACTGCCTGGTCACACTGTTTGTTCATTTTGCAATCATCTGAAATAAGCACCCCCAAATCTTTTTTTTCTGTAGTGCTGGCTAACACTGTGCCCCCAATGCTGTACTCTCTATATATGTATACATTTTCCACTGCATAATGCCAACCTAACTCAAATATGTTTCTTTTTTTCATATATGCTTGTTATTTCTTTATAGATGTTCTTTGTCTTTCCACACAATTCTGCACCAGACTTTGTACTCTCCAGTTTTAGTAAATCAACCTCTACGTATCCTTGCACTCATTGGGATTTACCGGCATTTAAACAGAAAAAAATTCTAGTGCTAGTGCATTTAGGAGAGAAGCGTTTTTCCACCAATCAAAAAGCCTGACGCCCCTAAACGTGTGTAAAAGTGCTTAAAGTGTAAGTCCACCTTTACAGAAAATCTGTAAGGTGAAATTACACTAGACACCCTCCCCATCCCCCCGGTCCTGCTATATAGAAGTCCTACGATCACCCGCTGTGACGCATTCGGCCGCCGCTTCACCGGTCCGGGGATGTGAAATCCCTGCAGCTCAATCTCCTAAGCACAACTTGTAAAGGTATGTATAGGAGGCATTCTAATTGGCTGGACCAATCAGAACCCGCCTAGCTCGTCCTGTCAGCGCTGGAGAGAAAGCCACAGGGATTTCAAATCCTCGGACCGGTGACCTGGGTTATCGCGGGACTCAGGTACAGCGAGAACGGGGAGGATTAGGAGAAGGTCCAGTGTAAGTTCACCTTACAGATTTTCTGTAAATGTGAACTTACACTTTAAGTGCTAGGCGTGTTTAGCTCCTGAGCCATTCATTCATTCCTTTACCCAGAATAAATGAATATTCTGGCCAATGGAATGAATGCCCACACCTAAACATGGTTAAAGCGGATACAAAGAACATTAGGTAGGAGACACGGGACTTTATAGGCGCATTTTGTACAAATCCACATGGCAAAATCTGTTAAAAAATATAATATTTATTAAATCACATAGAAAAAAAGATAAAAAACACTTCATACGTAACACATTACCGTCCATTAGATATTAAGGACACTGCTTATGTGTTACAATGCTGTTTCCACTCTCTTAATTCAACATGTTTCACCATGAGGCTTCTTCAGGAAAAGTTGTGGTTTCATTTGAAATTGTGATTTCAATACATAGGCATAGGCAACATTGCATTTTTGTACATTTTGTACATTTTTGTAAACAAATGCATTTGTGTACATTTAGTTAGAAATGTGTTGCCTATGCTTATGTATTGTATCTATATCAAGTGGATGTTGGCGCCATATGTGGTGTTTAATCTTGGACTTGACCACATACTTTACCATATGCTTAAAGCAGAGTTCCAGTCAAAAACTGTATCTGCTGACTTTTAATAAACACATTTTCACCTGTCCCACAATCCAGCGGTGCACTCACCACAGCCGTGTTCTCCCATGTCCCCCCTCGGCGACGCCAGAATCTCTACTATGGGCACCCGGCTGTGACAGCTTGCTGCTTCACAGCCGGGTGCCCACTGCACATGCATGAGCGGCGCTGCGCTCTGTGACTGGCCCCGAAGTCTTCCAGGACCTGTCATGTGTCGCAGAAAACTTCAGGAAGGAGAACTTGCTCTCCTGATCCCCTAAGGCAAGGGTAGGCAATCTGTGGCCCTCCAGCTGCTGTGGAACTACATTTCCCATGAGACATTGCAAGGCTGACAGTTACAATTACTCCCAGAGGCATGATGGGACTTGTAGTTCTGCAGCAGCTGGAGGGCCTCAGGTTGCCTACCCCTGCCCTAAGGCAACCAGAATGGAAGTGGGAGCAGGCACCTTTCAAAATTGGGTACTTGCCCCCCCCTCCCCAAAAGCTCAGTTTCACAAACAGGAGCAGGGGATGAGGCCTTAAAGTGGAAGTTCCACTTTTGGGTGGAACTCCACTTTAAACACATTTGCAAAACACGGATCTAAGCGCATTTTTAAAGTCATCCAGGGGAGGAAAAAAAGTCCAGTGTCCATAAGGATTAAAACTTTACCTGTTTAAAATTAAGGTTTTATTTTAAAATATATTAATCTAAACTCATGCGCTGCTATCACAAAAAGGAAGGAAGTCATGTGACCACTGACGCAACACGTTGGCCGGGGCCCGTGATGCCACTTTCGGTTCTGATGATACCGAGAAGGTTTGGTGAGGAAGGGATTAATGGCCATTTGTTTTACTGTGGTGTACATTGTGGGTCCAATCACACCCCGTATGTATCGAGGGAGTGATTGGACCCCAAAAAAGCACACACACCGCCTTGTGTACTAAAATCCTTTAGAAGGGAACCTGGTTTCCCATTATTCACTCATTTGTGCATCTGCCCCTCAGTGAAGGGTTTTTAAATGTGACTCTCAAGGAGTTTCTGTAAAATTAAAAAAAAAAAATGATTTAGTGTGGTCATCAAGTGAATCATACCTTTGATATGCATACATCATTGAACTGACATTTAAAGGATTTTGTGTCTTATATGTTATAAGGTGGACCATCAGACCTAACTCCAGCACCATCAACAAGAAATGGTAATGAACTATTATAATCTCTCTGAACTGACAAACGTGATATAGGATAAGAATTCTATGTATGCGTTCTCCTACTACAGAATGCCAACTTATCCCTCATACTGTATATTTCTTATTTTGTTTTCCTAGTATTAGTACATCTTTCTAGATGTTCTTTGTCTTTCCTGACAATTATTTTGTCATAAACAATATTTGGATGGGTAAAGAAAGTTAGCATTCTGTGGAGCTGTTGTTTTCCATCATCTGTGTTATTTTTTGTAATAATTAAGTTTTCTATTATATTTTTGGAACATTTTTATAAATTAGTTTTCAATGGGGATTTTAATTCATGGCCCACATTTTTTTTTACATTAGAAAAGATCTGTATATGCAGACCCAGTGGATTATCATTTTCTTCAATGTATGTCTAAAAATATTTTATGTGTTAAAAATATTGGAAAAAATATTCTATTAATTTCAGTGACCCGCCAACCTTAACGAGGGCATTGGGAAACACAGAAATATAAATATAATATTTAAAACTATATAGCAATTTAAAACAAGTCAGTGCATCATTTGTTTGTAAAGCACCCTGTAAAATTGTGCAAAATAATTGATACAATGATCCACATTAGGCTACAAGTCAGCATTGGAAACTTCTATATTGCTGTGCTGAAAAGTTGCTTTTAAACTTCACCTGTGTAGGTGTTGCTTACATAAAAGTGAGTTTTTTTTGGCAATGGTTGTAGTAGAACTAGCGGAGCTTAACTATTTGCCTACTGGACGCTTTTACCCCTTTCCTGTCCAGGCCAATTTTCACCTTTCAGCGCTGTTGCCCTTTGAATGACAATCATGCAACGCTGTACCCAAACAGGATTTTCATCATTTTTTTGAGAGAGATAGAACTTTTTTTGGTGGTATTTAATCACCACTGGGCTTTTTTATTTTTTAGTTCTGTTATTCTAATTCTTAGTTTCTGTTATAAAATTTGGTAAATAAGTATTTTTTCTCCCTCACTGATATGCGCTGATGAGGCTGCACTGATAGGCTGCACTGATGGGCACTGATGAGATGGCACTGAAGGGCACTGATGAGGTGGTACTAATATGCAGCACTGATGAGCACTGATAGGCAGCACTGATAGGCACCGATAGGTGGCACTGATGGACACTAATAGGTGGCACTGATAGGCAGCACTGATTGACACTGATAGGCAGCACTTATGGGCACTGATAGGTGGCACTGATGGCACTGATAGGCGGCACCTATGTTCACTGATAGGTGGCACTGATTGGCGGCACTGATGAGCAGGCACTGATTGACATTACTGCTGGTCACTGTTGGGGCTGCACTGATCATCAGGACACTGATTACCTGTGCAGATCTCCCCTGTGAGAAAATGCCCCGATCAGCACTCCTCTCCTATCAGTGTGAAAAAAGGAATGCCGATTGGACACAGCTGATCACATGGGTAAAGAGCCTCATCATCAGCTCTTCACCGAGAACGGTGATGCGCCGTGTCCCAGGGACAAAGCACACCACCAATAGCCAAGATGTTGTAGTCCCGGAATGAGAGAGCCGTCGCCCGCCCGTCATTTGACAATACGGTGGGTGGGAGGTGGTTAAAGTGGTTCTAAAAGCAGAAGGTTATTTAACATAATGCACTCTATGCATTAAGGTAGAAAACCCTCTGGGCATAGCCCCCTTCCCCCCCCCCCCCACCTCGTGTCCCCTTATACTTACTGTACCTGAGACCCATCTCGATCCAGCAATGTATATGAGAGCAACGGCTGGGTCTCTCTTCTCATTGGCTCCTGAAGAGACCTGGGGGCAGGGCTGAGCTGTGCTCTTTGTGTAAATGGACATTGTCTATTTACACGAGACTTGCTATTGGGGGCACTTGGCGGGGGGAGGAGCCAGCGTGGGACCCAAAAAGAAGAGGATTGGGGTAGCTCTGTGCAAAAACTTTGCACAGAGCAGGTAAGTATAACATGTTTCTTATTGTAAAAAAAATACAACCTTTAGAATCACTTTCATTTTTATTTCATTGTCTGTTAGTTTATGTCATTGGGTTCATGCCTTGGGGGCAGAATTTCCTGAGGGCAGGGCTTAAAAGAGATCCTGTCACCAGACCATTCAGTTCACCAAGAATCTTCCAATAAGATTATATGTGCATTTAACCACTTGCCGACCGCCGATCGGCATCTGACGGCGGCAAAGTGGCTCGTTCCCGCAAATCGCCATCATACGACGGCGGCTGCGGGAACGAGTTTAGTGAACGCGCGCGCCGCCGTAGGCGCGCCCGCGCGCTCACTGTGTTCGGGGAGGGCCAGGGAGCGGGTGCGGCGGCTTCGATTGCCGCCGGCTACCCGCGATGGCCCCCCCGGAGCGAGTGAGCGGAGGTCCGTGTATGTAAACACGGACCTCCGCTCTGTGTGAGGGGGAAGGGCTGTGATCACAGCCTTCCTGTACGTGAAGGCTGTGACCACTTCCCTTCCCCAGCTAGGGCAGTCCCCATACAGTAAGAACACGCCCAGGGAACATACTTAACCCTTAGAGCGCCCCCTGCAGGTTAACCCCTTCACTGCCAATGGCATTTACACAGTAATCAGTGCATTTTTATAGCACTGATCGCTGTATAAATGCCAATGGTCCCAAAAAAGTGTCAAAATGTTCCGACATGTCCCCCCAATATCGCAGTACCGCTAAAAATCGCAGATCGCCGCCATTATTAGTAAAAAATAAAAAAATAATAAAAACCCCAAAAATGAATTCTCATCATCCGTAAACGCGACCACTTTTGCGCAAACCAATCAATAAATGCCGATTGCGATTTTTTTTATCGCAAATATGAGGAAGAATATAAATCGCCCAAAAACTGTGAAAAAAAATGTTTTTTTATATTTTTTTTTTGGATTTGTATTTTAGGAAAAAGTAAGAAATTTGGGTTTTTTTGCAAAATTGTTGCTCTTCTTTTGTTTATAGCGGCGATCAGAAATGACGCAGCGGTGATCAAATACCACCAAAAGAAAGCTCTATTTGTGGGAAAAAAAGGACGCAAATTTTGTTTGGGTACAAGGTCGCACGACTGCGCAATTGTCAGTTAAAGTGACGCAGCGCCGAATCGCAAAAAGGGCTCCGGTCCTAAAGCTGGAAATCCTTCCGGGGCTGAAGTGGTGTATAATGCACGTTATCTTCATGTAAAAACCTCCTTGGCAGAGACCTCCAAAAGTCCCAAGAATTCTACTAGGTGCCACCATCTTGGATGTGATGTTAGTGGCCCCTGTAGACTCAGAGCTGACAGTCAGGTGACACTTTATACTATTCCCCTTAAAGAGGAAGTAAATTCTTCCTCTGTAATTGTGCCTATAATAAGGCTTACCTGTAAGTTCTAGACATGTGCAATTTATTTCGTTCCAAATTTATTTTTTTAACGCATTTCGACAAATTCTTTTATTTGGAAATTTCTGAATATTCGGAAATTCGAAATTCGAAGATCCGAAAATCCCGAAATTCGAAAATCCAAAAATAAGAATAAAAATCCGAAAATTTAAAAGAAAAAAAATCTGAAAATAAGAACAAAAATCTGAAGAATTTGAAAATCCGGAAATTAGAAAATCTGAAATAATAACTAACTAATAATAACTTAACTGTTGCTAACTATTAAATTACAGTTATAGGAATTTCCTTTCCAAGTTTGCTTTTCGTGAACGTAATGAATACGAATTTATTCAAAGTTACGAATTATCAAAAATAAAGAATGCCGTATCTAAACGAATGAAACATAACAAATTATTATTAATAATAATAATAATAATAATAATAATAAATAATAATAATAAAACTTTTTTTACTTTTTATAATAAAAACGAAAACGAACACATGTCTAGTAGGTACTGTAAATATCTCTTAAACGTGCACCGTTTAGGAAATATTTACTATATACGCTGCTGCCAATGTCATCGGTGCATGCACACTGAAGGAACGGCCCGCTCGCAGGGCCATCTTAATGAATGGGTACCCCTGGGCAGTGCCCAGGGGCCCCATGTGCATGGGGGGCCCCATGATAATCTTGCATAACGTCATACTTGCCACCTGTCCCAGATTCTCCGGTACAGTCACCCTTTTTACTAAACTGTCCAAGGATGGGCTTGTCCTGGAACCTATACTGTGCCCTCCTAAACCCAGTATTGTGCTCTCCTGACCCCCCTCCCCATACTGTGTCCTTTTGCTTCCCCCCCAGTATTGTGCCCTTGGTTTGATATTAGTCTTTGAATTATAGCATGTTTTATTGTTTAAAGTCGGTTTTATTGAACGTACTAATAAATATATGTTTATTTCTATCAACTATTCATACTTTAATTCTTGAGTAGGTGCATACATTGGGGCAGGCTGGTAAGGGCCCCAGAGTATTACTTTGCCCAGAGGTACATGATGCTACTAAGATAGCCCTGCCCGCTCGTGCCATTTCTTCAGGGCCCTGATGCCGTGATTGTTGGCACCCATGCGCATGCGTGGGAGTGACGTCATCGCGGCTCTGGCCAATCACAGCGCCAGTGCCCGCAAACCCGGATGTAACTCCAGGAAAGATGTTGGCTGTGTCAGTGATCTGCGGGCACTGCTGCAGGGCATCATTCTTAGGTAAGTATCTCATAATGAATTCATTATGCCTTTGTCTTGCAGATTTTTTTTTTACTGGAGGTTCACAACCTCTTTAATTCCTCCTCTGGCAGGTACATAACAATGTATGTGGGGAGGCAGGGAGAGGGCAGGAGGACCTGGGCCAGAACACACAGTATGTAGACACTCTCAAAAGAGGGGATGGAAAAGGAGGGAAGCAAATGGCTCTACCCAGATTTGCCATATTTCTTAGCAAGTTCCTAAGCACATTGCAAGTTAATAAAAAAATGTTTATGGAAGGAAAAACATGCAGTGAGCATTTAAATACTTGATATCGTGCTTTTACCCATCATTTTTAAGTTAGTAACAGTGCCTTTTTTTAAGACTTTCAACACCTGCATGTACAGTATGTGAAAAATATTATTTGTGATGGAGGTTTGATGGTGCACGATGGTCAAGTAACCACTGATGAATTGTTCTGGACAACTAATTTACTTCTCAAATTTCTTACTTTGACTTAATTTTAGTTTTTATGTCTCGTTTCATTTTTAGAAGCCAGTTATTGGATCATTGGAATAGCATGTGGAATTGCCCTCCTCTTCGTTTTTGCTATTGCTCTTCTATACAAATTATATATAAGGTATATTTTTAGCTCACATATGAAGCCAAATTGATCATTAACCATGGCCAATGCCTACAGACACCTCTTTTGAAAAGTTGGGTTTAAAATGACCATTTCTTTTGCCCATACTGCATAAAGCAAAATCATAAAGGGCATTTAAAGTGTGGGTATATCCAAAACTTCTGTTTTTTTTTGGACAGAGTAGTGAAAGGTTACAGCTCCTATCATTTTATGTTTTACTGTCTGTCACACTGCGGACCTTTCCCTTCACTTCCTATCCTGGTAATACAACACATGAGAGGTTAGGGTAAATCTTCCAATGCAGATAAAATGACAACTGATAGAAGGGGAAGGGTAGACTATCTACTGCAGTGGTTTTCTAACCTCAGTCCTCAAGTACCCCCAACGGGCCTTGTTTTCAGGTTTTCCTTTACTTTGCACAGCTGCTTTAAAGAGGAAGTAAACCTAGATGGGGTTTACTTTCCTCTATATTCCCCTGTAACAGTGTTGCCAACCTCCCACAGCTTTTTTTACTGGCAAAACATGGAAAATTTACTGGCGGAGCACATTTTTTACTGGCAACCTGAAAAATAACTGAACTCCTATTAAAAACG
>BLSH010530255.1:410831-424405 GCA_018402905.1 Glandirana rugosa
AGAGGAGGCAAAAGGAGGATTACGTCCTCTAACCAAGGAGATATACGACGGGGGGTTAGGTCAAATGAACAGAAGACGACAAGGGTCCCAGGGACACACGAAGGGACCAGGGGGGGTGTCTCGACGACAGAAGGGGGAGGGAGGAGAGAGGACGGTCGACGACATCTTCTAAACAGTACTACCTCTCTACCCTTGCCCAACCATTTAAACATTAAATGACCGAGGAAGGAAAAGACTTACTTGTCTCAGTCACTAACCATGGTTAACAAAGTAAGTATTGACTTCGTATCATTTATCTCAACTCGCTTGAAGATCTTCAGGGGGTTCGGGACAAAGTTCGGGTTCTGTCCGGACCCGAACCCGGACTTTGTCCCGAAGTTCTGCAGAACCAGCAGAACCCGGACTTCTAGAAGTTCGCTCAACTCTATTTACTATGCTTCAGTTATGAATGAAACAATTGGTACCAATCACTGACTCTGTTCATTCAGAAAAGGAAGGAGCCAGTAAATTACAAATTTACCAACCCGTTCCCATCTCTCCATCATGACAAATCTTCTACAGCAGCTGGCAGGAGAGAGGAGGGAGGGGGAAGACAGCAGCTCTGTGGGGGGGACCAGGGAAGCACACAGGGACCCTGGGAACAGCAGAAGACAAGTAAACTGGATTGGGGGGCAGCATATAGAGGAACCAATCTCCTGCATTAGGAGGAAAACGGAGGAGATTGGGTTCTCTAAATGACGCCCCCATCACCCTCCTATTAAGGTGTACAAGGGAGGCACACGGACCCCCTGGACTATGGGGCCCGGTTGCAATTGCAACCCCTGCGACCCCTATCGTTACGCCCCTGAGTATCACCTATGTGGACATTTTATGTATTTTATCTTATTTTGATGTTATAGCATTTTTGTGACATCTTTCTGGGCACTGCTAAAGTGTTTTTACTTTTTGTTGTATTTATCCGTTTTGGATCAAGCTTCACTATCCGGGAAGTGCTCTGGAGGGCTGTAAAATTTTGGTTCAATAACATAAATTTAAATGCTGTTTGTGACTTTTTCCTTTTCTTTAGCAAACATGAATTCTCCTTTAAGTTATACACAAAGCCAAGCCTTTTTTTTAAAAAAGGAGTGTTAAAATCCCTGTCAAGTTTTAATTGCTGGCTATCTTCTGGGTAGATTCGCTTTCTCCTTTTGTACTAGTGACCATTGACACTGGGGTCTGAACATGATAGGTGATCCAAAAGTCTTCACTGCAGGAAGCAGAGAACAAATATCTTCCAATAGGGATACCTGTTCCAGTGCAAAGATGGCTTTACATAAACTTTAAATAATATTTTAATAATTTTAAATAATATTTTATTGCAAATATCCAAAGAAAAAAAAAAAAGAAAAAAAAAGCTTATGAAGGCAAAAGTTCCTTTTTCATAATCTCTTTATGAAGGGTAACTTTGCAACCAATGAGATTTGGAAACATGGGAAGATATCTTTCGAAGAGAGATAAAAACAGCGATGTTAAAAGCCAAACCCATGTTACTCTCTAATGCTGTACTCAGCCAGGAGTCTAGTCTTCTATGACCCAGACAGGGAGAAATCAAAGCTTTGTTATATTTTACTATTCAGATCTTTGATGTTTATCATACAAAATTAATCAATATATTAATATGAATGTATATAGCTCTTTGTGGTAGAGGCGTATTTCCGTTATATCTCCAAGTGATATTCTGCTTGGTGCCTTAGGCCAAATGCATCAGAATAAAGGTCTAGTCTATGTAGCTATGGAGAAGGCGTTACTGACGAAACGCGTCAGTTTGTTTGTACATGGTCATTGCACAATAAACCTAATCTCAAGTATTTCCGGAGTGCCGATTCATATTTTTTGAATATCAAAAGGTCTAGTCTATGGATACGCCGGTTTACAGGCATCAAATAAGTAATTGTAAAGAGTTCATATTTTAGAATTCACAAGTACTGTATATGTTGCTTATAGCAAGAGAGCAATAGAGCAGCTCACCACATGTAACTATTAAAAAATAATGCTAATTTTATTTATATTTATATATTATTTTCCCTGTAAAAAGTTTTGAGAAGCCACGTTTAAGGGCACTATATAAAATAATGTTTATTATCATCATTATTATTATTATATATACAGTATATATTAAAAGTAGCATTAATAAAAATAGAAAAAGGCAGCCATCCTAGCATTCATAGGACACATTTGTTGAGGATAGGACCAGAAAATGTCATGCATACTGGTTTACATTCTTGCTTGGCATCCCTAGATTTACCTTCTTTAGCTCGGCCACTATCAGTATATTCATTCTGGCCATCTCCCTCTCTCAGATAGTGTATAAATAGCATATGTAAGCAGGGCAGAAGTTAATTTTTTTCAGACTGTCTGTTTCTGATTGAAACCTGGTCTAGACTAAAGTCCTATGTAGCCAGTGGGTGGAGTCACTGCCCTAACTCAGTTGTTTATGTGTACAAATTCAGCTTAAGCTACTGAGCTCTATAAACATTAAATATATTTCAATAGGAGATAAGTAAACATTGCAAATAAAAGGAGCACAGAGCCCCACCAACTATCTGTATTATAGAAAACATAATATTAATATGCTAAATAGTTTATGTACCTGAAAAAAAAATATATAATTTAAAAATGATTTTTTTTAGCTCTGACTATAATAAATAAAAAGAATATTTAGAAAATTTCTTTGCATTTACTTTAACACGAGGTTTCTCAACCAGGGTTCTGTGGAAACCTAGGGTTCCTCCAGAGGTTGCTAGGGGTTCCTTGAGCAATGGTCATTTTCTACCTCTCAGATAAATTCCCAATGAGATCATTGATCTTTTTAGCTATCTGTAAGGGGATAATTCTTCCCAATGACCACAAGTGTAAGGAGCATTCTTCCCATTGACCATCACACTAATGTATCATGAGTAGTGTTGAGCGAACCCGGACTGTAAGGTTCGGGTCTGTACCGAACTTTCAGGTGTCCAGGACCCGGACCCGAACACGGACGTTTCAAAAAATGTTCGGGTTCTGGGTTCGGGTATTTGATCACGCATGTTGCATAGCTGCAGGGCAGCCAATCAACAAGCGTTTCACTGGTTTGCCCTTAGAAGCCATCACAGCCATGCCTACTAAGGGCATGGCTGTGATTGGCCAGTGCATCATGTGACCCAGCCTCTATATGAGGCTGGAGTCACAGTGCTGCATGTCACATGCTCTTGGGTTAGTGTAGGGAGAGGATGCTGCCGGCGTTTTTGTGAGGGACAGATTGCAAACATTTTAACATCTGATCCTGCATCCTGAGATTACTACTACTGTTGCTCTGAGGGGCAGATTGCAGAAATTTGAGATTTCACATACTGCTGCTTTGAGTGACAGATTGCAGATCAAACCCTTCATAACACAACGATCAGATTGTGGGATCGTACACAACGATCAGTTTGTGGGAGTAATTTGAGATTTCACATACTGCTGCTTTGAGCGATCTGACTGCACTAGGTAGAGGCTTCTGCTTGGAGGGACAGATTATTGTTCAAAAATCATCTTCTAGTTCTAAAAGGAGAGGTTCTAGCTGCAGCTGTAAGTGACACATTATTGTTCAAAAATCATCTCCTAGTTTATTTGATTTTAATTTATTTTCTCTATCCCCATTTTTTGTGGGGCACTTGCCCTTCTCTTACCCCCATTTTACTTCCTTTTGCAGCCCTCTAGCACTTGCCAGGACTTTGTTACAGCCATTTTTGTGCCTAAAAGTTTGGGTCCCCATTGAATTCAATGGGGTTCAGGGTCCGGGATAAAGTTCGGGCAACGTTCGCTGCCGAACCCGGACTTTTCCCCAAAGTTCGGTCGGACCCGCCGAACCCAAACATCCAGGTGTTCGCTCAACTCTAATCATGAGTTGTAGATTTTTAATTTTTAGCAGGGGTTCACCGAGACCGGAGAATTATTTCAAGGGTTCCTCTGTGTTGAAAAGTTTGAGAAAGGCTGCTTTAACATATTCAAAATCCATATTAAAGCCATAAAGAATTATTAGATGTAAAAAAAGTGTGTTTTTGGTGTACCCAATATGGATTTGTTGTACACTACCACAGCAGTCAGAAAGAGCAGTAGAAAGCTGACCACCTTTGTTTAACCACTTCCCGTCCGTGCCATAGCCGAATGATGGCTCTAAAATGCCGTCAGGCCATCAATAAACATCCTCCCCTTTGGCTCGTGCTGGGCGCCCTCCCGCTGGCCCCGTGAGCATGCCCGTGGGTCAGGCGGACCCGATGTCCGCCGGAGACCTGCGATCTCCTCACAGAGAGCCGGAACGGAATGTTGTAAACACAGTGGTTCCCCGTTTTGTGAGGGGGGCATGCTGGATCTACTGATCCCTGTCACTGGGATTGGTTAGATCTGTCATGCCCCTGCCAACCACGCCCTCCCCCACAGTTAGAACACAGCCAGGGAACACTTTTAACCCCTTCACTGCCCCCTTAGTGTCAACCCCTTCCCTGCCAATGACATTTATACAGTAATCAGAGGACATTTTTATATCTGAGCACTGTATAAATGTCATTGGTCCTAAAAAAGTGTCAAAAACGTCAACATGTACGCCGCAATATCGCAGTCCCGATAAATTCAGACTTTAGAAAA
Source organism: Glandirana rugosa (assembly GCA_018402905.1). NCBI lineage: Eukaryota > Metazoa > Chordata > Amphibia > Anura > Ranidae > Glandirana > Glandirana rugosa. Next base: position 415,476 of record BLSH010530255.1, read on the forward strand.
GATGGTGCTTTGCCTAATGATTATCATTACTTGCAGGAGGTAAAATTAAATATGCATTGACAATGCTGTCTGAAAGGCAGGTTGCCTTTCATAGCACCCCACTCCCAATTAACCACTCCAGATCCACGCTATTGCCATAGTACGGCTCCAGCGCGGATCTGGAATGCCGGGACGACGTCCATGGACGTCGTCCCCTGTGCACACTCCTCGCGCGCCCCCTAGTGGCAGCAGCGGCGCGCGCGTGCGCAAGCGTGCCTGTAGCTCGGGCGGACTCGATGTCCGCCCGAGACCCGCCGATCTCTTTTAGGAGCCTCAGAACGGGGAACCGCCGATGTAAACACGGCGGTTCCCCGTTCTGTGACAGGGGACATAGCAGATCTACTGATCCCTGTCACTGGGATCAGTTAGATCTGTTATGTCCCAGCCAGCCCCGCCCCCCCACAGTTAGAACACACCCAGGGAACATATTTAACCCCTTCACTGCCCCCTGCAGGTTAACCCCTTCACTGCCAATGACATTTACACAGTAATCAGTGGACATTTAAATTTCTGATCGCTGTATAAATGTCATTGGTCCCAAAAATGTGTAAAAAATGTCCGTCATGTCTGCTGCAATATCGCAGTCCCAATAAAAATCGCAGATCGCCGCCATTACTAGTAAAAAAAAAAAATAATAAAAACGCCATAAATCAATTCCCAGTTTGTAGATGCGATAACGTTTGCGCAAACCAATCAATATACGCCGATTGCGATTTTTTTTTTACCAAAAATATGTAGAAGAATATATATCGGCCAAAAGTGATGAATAATTTTTTTTAATGGATTTGTACTTTAGCAAAAAGTAAAAAATATTGTTCTTTTTTGCAAAATTGTCGCTCATTTTTTGTTTATAGCGGCGATCAGAAATGACGCAGAGGTGATCAAATACCACCAAAAGAAAGCTCTATTTGTGGGAAAAAAAAGGACGCAAATTTTATTTGGGTACAACGTCGCACGACCGCGCAATTGTCATTCAAAATGTGACAGCGCTGAAAGCCAAAAATTGGTCTGGGCAGGAGGTGGGTTCAAGTGCCCAGTAAGGAAGGGGTTAAAGTATACTTACCCATCACCAATTTCTCAAACCTCTGAGCCATCCCATCCTCCAAAGCAAAAAGAAAAAATATGTTACATCTGGACCTTACAGTCTTAAGGTCCTACATTCAAGCATTCAAGCACCCACAGTATTCAGGGTCCCTTTAACCATTGCTTTTTTGGTTTGTGGGGGATAGGCAGGGGAAGCTCATATAAGATAACCGGTCAACCACATGTAGATAGTATCTTTGATGGATACTGATCATTGAACCCTATGTATGAAGGTCACAATGTAAATAGCTCATACATCAAAGCATTCTTGAGATATCTTCAGGAAAACTCATGTGTTTGCATAAACAGACTCTTCTTCAAAAGAACCAAGCTCCTCTTCAAAATAAACAGGCTCCTCTTCATAATTTGGACACTCATTCATTGAATAAAGGTTATTGGGTTCAGGAGTGTAACGTGCTTCCTACCAAAATAAAAAGAAAATTTATATATATATAAAAATAGCCTTCAAAAATTCAACAAAATCAACATTGGAGAGACCGATGCCCTCCTCCTGTACAATATTGAACCTTGTATCCTTGATGCTGGGTGAAGGACTGGGTTGGTGAGTGATTGTACTGTGAATTTCTCTTTCCTTTAAAAATTGGTGTTACACTATGATCCTCCATATCTGCCTTGAATATGTATGAAGGTAATAAAAGCTAAAGCCTTTGGAAGAGGGAGACCAGTAGTGGATTTAATAACAGCATTTGTATGGCCAGCTTATTCAGATAATTGGACATCTCCATTTGGTGAGTCTATTTCTTTTTTTTTTCAATAAAAGTTTTATTAGAAATAACAGATTACATAAGTGGTACAGAGTAACGAAATTGCAGCGTTGTATAGAATCATGTATCGTGCGATTAGATTGTAAGCTCTACGAGCCGGGCCCTCCTATTCCTTCTGTATTGAACTGTATTGTAATTGTACTGTGTCCCTTCTTTATTGTAAAGCGCTGAGCAAACTGTTGGCGCTATATAAATCCTGTATATTAATAATAATTTGACACATTGTGTACAGATAATAACAAAACATAGTAACGTAGTGACACCATTGATGTGTGAAGCCAAGTACGATTCTATAAAGAGAGGGGTGGTAAATCTACAGCACAGGTGTCAAACACAAGGCCCAGGGGCCAAATCCGGCCCTCCGGGTCATTTCATGTGGCCCTCACACCTTTCCTGCAGCGGTAGCACTCCCCTCATCTCCACCACCCCTGTCTCAGCAGTCGGTCGCAGAGTGGAGGACAGAACTCCTTCAGATCCTGCTCCTTTCTGTGCAGCTGCAGCACCCCCTCATCTTCACCTCCCCTGGTCTCAGCATTCAGAAGACTCCAGCTCTCCTCTGGTCCTCCTCTAGACCCCGCACTTTCTGCTTCCCAGCTCTGCCCCTACTGTGATGCAAGGAAAGGTGGGGGACCCTTGACTTCTGATGGTGGGGGGAGCTCTTGGCATCTGATGTAAGGGGGGTGGTGCTCTGGACATCTAATCTTACATATACAACCGGCCCTTTCAGAGCGACCATAATGCTGATACGGCCCACGATGAAATCAAGTTTGACACCCCTGATCTACAGGTTGATTAGTAGGGCAACATATAAATACCTCAGTATCTAGATGGCTCGCGGTGCCCTGGGCTCACATCTGAAGGACGCTAGCTGTTTGCATAGGTCAGACTGCAATCTGTGCGTATTAAGGGTGTTCGAAGTTTTCTCTGACTAGGTGTCTGGTTGAAAGACGTTAGTGTAAGGTAAGGGTGGGCAGGTGGTCTATTCGGCCTCGCTCCCATCTGTGGGGGGGGGAGAGTACTTTAAAGTGACCTTGTGTTTGGCGGTCTGAATTGAGGGTGATTAGGTGCGACTTGTTAAACCAGAAAGGGTATGGTGGGGTGGTAGGTGAGGGGATGTGTGGGGGAAAAAGGGGAGGAGTCAGGCTGGGAGGGGGAGGAGAAGGGGAGGGGGGAAAGGGGGAAGGGAAATCCTGGGGATGGGGGTGGGCTTTACCCTCCTTTCCCGTCTCCACGACAGCCTAGGTTGGGTCAAGAGGATAAGAGTCTTAACTAGAGGGTCATTAGAGTCGTGCCGTGACAGCTATTCCATAGTGGGTCTTCTCTTTTAGGCATAGGTGGGTGAGTCCCCGACTTCTTCCCCTGTTTGGGGTCGGGGGTCTCTCCCTCCACGGATTCGGTGGGACAGAGGAAAGTAATAGGGCGTGTCTGTGTCCGAAATGCTGAGCGGTTTTAGATTTAGAGTGATGCATTCAAAGTGCTGGTTGAGGCGAGTTCTTTATACCTGTCTGTGGTTACGAAATGTGTCCAACATGCCCATGTGTGGGTATATTTGGCTGGTGTATCCTTATTTATTTTATTTTATTTATTTCAGGTACTTATATAGCGCCGTCAATTTACTATGCATCGTACATTCACATCAGTCCCTGCCCTCATGGAGCTTACAATCTAAGATCCCTAACTCACATTCATACATATACTAGGGCCAATTTAGACAGGATCTAATTAACCTACCAGCATGTCTTTGAAGTGTGGGAGGAAACCGGAGTACCCGAAGGAAACCCACGCAGGCGCAGGGAGAACATGCAAACTCCAGGCAGGTAGTGTCATGGTTGGGATCCGAACCAGCAACCCATTTTCTGCCGGGCAATGTGCTATCCCCTACACCACTGTGCTGTATCCTTTGCTATATGGATCAGTTCCTCCATCTCGGCTGTTTTATTAATACGGTCTAAGACTGTCGGTGTGTGCTGAGAGTCTATTTCTATTGGGATTATATCAGTGGATAAAAATCATTAATGTTATGCTCCTGGGATTGAATCCCATGTAGATTGGACTGCACCGTGGGATCAGTTTATGGATTGTACTTAATATACATTTGCACTTATTTCATTTTGAAGTATTGCATTCTTATGTAGTTATTATTTTTATTTAGTGCTGCTTTAGGTGGTTTTGCACTGAAGTGAATAAACTATGCTTCCTAAAAATTAAGATCTAAAACAATATGCCTAGAAGACATTTCTAAATGTTTCTCAATGCAAGTTTTTTTTAATATATTAATAACATTACCTTCACCTCATCAGCCTTCATGGCCCATTCAGTGTTTTCATACAAAGAGGAGTAAGATTCAGAGTTTCTATTCAAGGAGTGTGGTTGGCAGTCGTCTTGAATTTTTGTAACGAAGCGATCCTCGGTTTTATTTTTTTCCTTAGTGCTCTTACTATAGAGGTTTAAAAATATACAAAATATCATGTATATATAATGAATTTGGAACAATTTGTTATTCTTGTTTGCAGCCTTCTGGTCCACACTGCCTATAATTTATTTTTGTGCCTCCTAACCGGTTATTGAAAACATGCCTTGTATGAAAATCATATTTTTATCCCCATGACATTAAGGGCCGGTTCACACCTAGGCGATCCGACTTCAGAGGCGACTTTGCTAGGCGATTTGAACGCGACTTCGAGGTGACTTCAGCGCGAATTTGGACGACTTACAACACGACCTGAAGCGACCTCCATGCTAGGCGACTTTGCCTGTGGCCAATCAGAGAAGAGTGGGAAGGGGGTTGCCTTAACCACTTGCCGACCGCCCGCCGCAGCGTGACGGTGGCAAGGTGGCTTGTTATCGTGAACCGCCATCACAGGACGGCGGCCGCGATAACTAGCATTGTGAGCGCGCGCTGCCGGAGGCGCGCTCGCGCGCTCACTGTGTTCGGGGGGAGCCAGGAAGTGGGTAGGGCGGACTCGATCGCCGCCGGCTACCCGCGATGCCCCCCCCCCGCACTGAAAGAACGGAGGTCCGTGTAAGTCAGTGATTCTCAACTCCGGTCCTCGGGACCCCCCAACAGGTCAGGTTTTCAGGATAACTGAAATACATCACAGGTGATATAATTTGCTGCTCAGTGATTGCAGTATTCTAGTCTGCATCTCCCCAAGGTAATACTTAAAATATGGCATGTTGGTGGGTCCCGAGGACCGGAGTTGAGAACCACTGGTGTAAGTAAACATGGACCTCCGTTCTGTTGAAGGGGGAAGGGCGATGATCACAGCCTTCCTGTATATGGAAGCTGTGATCATCCCCTTCCCCTACTAGGGCAGTCCACATACAGTTAGAACACGCCCAGGGAACACAGTTAACCCTTAGAGCGCCCCCTGCAGGTTAACCCCTTCACTGCCAATGGCATTTACACAGTAATCAGTGCATTTTTATAGCACTGATCGCTGTATAAATGCCAATGGTCCCAAAAAAGTGTCAGAATGGTCCGACATGTCCGCTGCAATATCGCAGTACCGCTAAAAATCGCAGATCGCCGCCACTTCTAGTAAAAAAAAAAAAAAAAATAAAAACCCCAGAAATTAATTCTCATCATCCGTAAACGCGGCCACTTTTGCGCAAACCAATCAATAAATGCCGATTGCGATTTATTTTACCAAAAATAGGAGGAAGAATTTAAATCGGCCAAAACCGATGGAAAAAAATGTTTTTTTTATATATTTTTTTTTTTGATTTGTATTTTAGCAAAAAGTAATAAATTTGGGTTTTTTTGCAAAATTGTCGCTCTTCTTTTGTTTATAGCGGCAATCTGAAACGACGCAGAGGTGACCAAATACCACCAAAAGAAAGCTCTATTTGTGGGAAAAAAAGGACGCAAATTTTGTTAGGGTACAACGTCACACAACCGCGCAATTGTCAGTTAAAGCGACGCAGTGCCGAATCGCAAAAAGTGCTCTGGTCCTAAAGTGGGAAATCCTTCCGGGGCTGAAGTGGTTAAAAAAATATTTCTTTTTCCTGTAAAGTCGCTTCAATATGCTGTAGATGGGGATCCGACTTGGAGACGACTTCCATTGAATTCTATGGGCACAAGTCAGATAGAAGTCGTCTTGAAATAATACAGGAACCTTTTCTGAAGTCGCCTTGAAGTCGGAGCGGCTTGAGTAGCGTATATTAAGACGGCTCCCATTCATTTCAATGGGATTTCTCATGTCCATGTGGGGCACCTCAAGTCGCCTGGACAAGTGGTCTAGGTGTGAACCGGCCCTTAAGGCATCACGTAAAATGTGCAACAAAATATTGAAGTTTGTTTCTATCACAATCATTCTTTGACTAAACCAAGCAAACAAATAAATAAAAAAGAAGACATTATTGCTGTTTGTTAGTTTTAGTTTATTCCTGCGTATTTTGTAAAGTAACAGATAGTGTAACAGAAACAAAGAAAAGTGATGGCAGAAAAAAGACTGCGAAGTCCTTCGAGTCTGCCCTTTTTTTTTGTTAACTTTTTTTGTCTGAGTATAGATCTGTTTATTCCAAGCATGTTTGAAGCCATTTACTGTTGACTGTCTCACTACCTCTGTTGCTTATTCCAAGCATCGACAACCCTTTCAGTAAAATAATACTTTCTGAGATTAGTTTTGAACTTTCCTCCAGTTAATATGCGGTCATGCCCCATGGTTTCATATTGAAAAGACTGCCCTCCTGAAACTTATTCACCCCCTTGATGTATTTAATGCTTTCAATCATGTCTCCCCTTTCCCTTATTGCCTCCAGCCTGTACATAATAAATTCCTGAAGTCGCTCTCCATATGTTTTCTCCCTCAGACCTTTAACCATTATTGTTACCCGTCTCTAGATTCATTCTATTTTATTGATATCTTTCTGTAAGTGAGGTACCCAAAACTAGACACAGTATTCTGAATAAGGCCTCACTAAAGATCTATTTAGTGGAATCACAACCTCCTTCCTCCTGCTGGTGATCCCTCTAGTGATGCATCCTAGAAATTGATTCTCTTTTCCCACTTCCTGGTTACACTGTTTGCTCATTTGGCAATCATCTCAAGAAAGTATCCCCAAATCTTTTTCTTCTCTAGTGCTGGCCAACACTGTACCCTCAATGTTGTACTCTCTCAAGGGATTCTTTTTCCCTAGATGCATTATTTTACATTTAGAAATATTGAACTGAAGTCTCCACTGTTTTGACCAATCTTCCAGCAATGCCAAATCATGTTCCTTTCACACTGAAGCTCTTTACAGGTGCTATTTAGCTAAAAATAGCGCCCGTAAAGCGCCTCAAAAGTCACTCCCCATCCACCCCAATGTGAAAGCAGGAGTGCCTTCACACTGGGGCGGTGTGCTTGCAGGACGTTACAAAAAGTCCCGCAAGCTGCATCTTTGAGGCGGTGCGGTGATCGGTAATATACCGCTCCTCCACCGCCCCTGCCCATTGAAACAAATGGGCAGCGCTTCGGAAGCGCAGAGAGCGGGCACCTTTAACCCTGTTTTAACCTCTTGTGGGGGGTTAAAAGCGCACTGCTCCCGCAGCTGTAGTGCCGCTCTAACAGGGGTAAATCCCCGCTGTGACTAGCAGGGATTTACCGCTAACGCTCCACCGCCCCAGTGTGAAAGGGGCCTTAGACACCTCCAGGGATGTCAACCCTATTACACACCTTTGTTTCATCGGCAAAAAGACATACATTGCCCAGCAAACCTTTCGTTATATCACTTATATATAGATTAAATAGAACAGGACCCAGCACAGAGCCTTGTGGTACCCCACTAGTGACTGGTCTCTGTTCGGAGTGAACCCCATTTACAACCACAATCTGGGATCTTTCCTTTAGCCAACTGCATATCCACTGAACCACCCAAGGGTTAAGTCCTAGCATGAAGCAACCCCATAACTTGAACCAAATGTTTCTTTGAGGTAGCTTTTGAATTGTTATCATTTTTCATAATAAAGGTGAATGTCTCAGCAATAACGGTGGCTTACCTGCTACCCAACAGAAGTTTAAGTGTAACACCAACCAACAAGAGAACAGCAACTCCGACTCCAGCAGCAATTGCAAGATACTTTGTACTATCCACTGCAATAAAAGATTTATATGCAGCTATTTAATGACAATTCTTCACTGTGTATTCTACTGAATTCTAAATACAAAATGCTAGACATTAAAACAGAAGTAATTAAACCAAAGCTAGTGTAGCAATAATTTGTTGAGGGAGGTCTTTGGCAGACAATGATGTTGCAATAAAAGTACCGCTCCAAGAAACACCAACTAATTTGACCTGTTTCCAGGGCCAGGTCTTAATGCACACTAATAATTTGGCCTTAATATAACTTCTCAAGAATTTCAGATTTATTGTACTTTTATTGGCTAAAAATTGAAAGCAATCCAAAGTTTAAAATGCTTATGGACTCCCCAATGGGCAAGCCACATGCTTTCTCAAAGTATCAAATAAAGGTTTGCCCTTTACCCTCTTGCTGGGACTGAGTGCTTGTCCTATTTTTTCATTTATCCAGTGTTGAAATGCAACTGTTAGAATAGTGCCTTCCATCTGCCACAGCCAATGGCAAATAATGGTGTCACACATCCTGGATGGAATCTCCATTATTTTTGAATGAACAAACAACTGGTAAATTCATCTATGACATAAGGCCACCTTCATAACTGCTATTGTGGGAGTTGTAGGGGTGTGGACTTCTGGGATGAAACCTATTGATTGAAAGCTGAAGCAATGTAAAGAGTAGGTTGCCGATTTAAGTAACTGGTATCCATCTAAAAATTAAATATTTATCTTAAATGATATTAAACTTCATTTTCCTTCATGTCCCTGGACTTCATACTGAACCTCTAGGTCAGTGGTTCTCAACTCCGGCCCTCTGGACCCACTAACAGGCCAGGTTTGCAGGATAACTGAAATACATCACAGGTTATATCAGTGATTGCAGTATTCTAGTCTGCATCTCCCTAAGGTAATACTGAAAATCTAACCTGTTGGTGGGTCCCGAGGTCAGGAGTTGAGAACCAC
>BLSH010530255.1:425798-438201 GCA_018402905.1 Glandirana rugosa
TCATGATACGACACACGGGAAGTCTTTTTTTTCTGTGGTAAGGTTTTTGAGGTCGTTCTCGAGATAATTTAAAGTTCCTACTCACAGAGTGAAGTATTAGTGAGACGATAAGAATAAAAATCTATTCGGTGTTTAGTCAGGTGTCAGTATGACAGTTGGTTGTAAATACTAATACCTTACGTATACATATCATTTTCGGTTAGGCGGTGGAAAACAATAGACCGTGAACTACTTGAGGTCGTATTCGTTCAGTCTTCTTCGTATACTCCAGTCTTGTAGAAAAAGACTAGTACACTGTTCCTCAGACGACTTCCCTGGTCGAAGGTCAGCGCCCTCTTTGTTTTCAGAGTAGCATGACACGGTGGTCATAGTGGAAGCTGGTCCCTTCAGCAGACTCCTTGTCACATGATCAGAAAAAGATGTTCTGACCTCATATGCTTCTTCTGACTTGCTTATGCTGGAGTTCATCAAGTGCCAGATAACAAAAGGTGGCGGATTGGCTTTTACTATACATATGCATTCCATAATCATAAATGTTGGTTGACAGTATGACTGTGGACTGATTTGTGGCTTATCTAAAAATAAGAATAGCAGAGTGATTATGAAGTGAGACACTCATCCTTGAAATTTAATAGAGCTCTTGCTGGAGTTTTTGGAATGGTGTCTTTTTTTTCTGAAGGGCACACAGCATAGTACTGATAAATGAGCATGGATCCCCTTAAACATATTTGCAAAAAATGACAATGTTAAATAGATTGAGTTCTATTCTTATATTCTTGGATGTCCACCAGTTGTTACTCTATCTGATCTATAAGGATCAGTTTGCCCATCCCCAATTACAATGACACCATGGTGTATAATATTCTGGTTTATTCAATAAAGCTCATTTCCAATAGGATAGGATATTAGTAATAGATATTCTGCATCACGGAAAGTTCCAGTATAAAAAAAAAATCATATGTTTTATTGGTTCGTAAAGCTAATAACACAGACCTGCAGGAAAAGCCTTCAAAGGGCCTTCCATTTAGTTAACATGGATCCAGAAGCAACTTTACAAGTCATATCCATTAATAAATTTCTGATGTGTCACACTATACAGTATATATATATATGTAACTATAGATATAGAAAACTGCTGACTTTGACACTAAGAACATCATCCCTAAAGTCAATCACAGAGGTGGAAACATTATGCTTTGGGGCAGTGTCTCTGCTAAAGGTACAGGCCAACTCTACCGCATTGAGTGGCCAATGGATGGGACAATGTATTGTAAAATCTTGGATGAGAACCTTGTTCCCTCAGTTAGAACAATGAAGATGGGTCTTGATGGGTCTTCCAGCATGGCAATGACCCAAAACATACTGCCAAGGCAACAAAGGAGTGGCTCAAGAAGAAGCACATTAAGGTCGTTGTGTGGCCTCACCAGTCTCCAGGCTTTAGTCCTATAGAAAATTTATGGAGGGAGCTGAAAATTCACGTTGCCAAGTGACAGCCAAGAAACCTTAAAGATTTAGAGAAGATCTGTAAGGAAGAGTGGACCAAAATTCCTCCTGAGATGTCTGCAAACCTGGTCACCAACTACAAGAAACGTCTGACCTCTGTGCTTGCCATCAAGGGTTTCACCACCAACTACTACGTCATTTTTTGCTTGGGGATCAAATACCAATTTTACTCACTGAACTGCAACATAATTTATAGCATTTCTTTTATGTGTTTTTTTCTGGATCTTTGGTCGATATTCATTTAAGATACACTTATGATAAAAATTATAGACCCTTTGTGTCTTTGTAAGTGGGCAAACTTACAAAATCTGAAGGGGATCAAATAATTATTTTTCCCACTGTATACAGCATATACTATATACATATACACAGTATCTCACAAAAGTGAGTACACCCCTCACATTTTTCTAAATATTTTATTATATCTTTTCATGTGACAACATTGAAGAAATGACACTTTGCTACAATGTAAAGTAGTGAGTGTACAGCTTGTATAACAGTGTAAATTTGCTGTCCCCTCAAAATAACTCAACACACAGCCATTAATGTCTAAACTGCTTGCAACAAAAGTGAGTACACCCCTAAGTCAAAATGTCCAAATTGGGCCCAAAGTGTCAATATTTTGTGTGGCCACCATTATTTTCCAGCACTGTCTTAACCCTCTTGGGCATCGAGTTCACCAGAGCTTCACAGGTTGCCACTTGAGTCCTCTTCCGCTCCTCCATGACAACATCACGTAGCTGGTGAATGTTAGAGACCTTGCACTCCTCCACCTTCCGTTTGAGGATGCCCCACAGATACTCAATAGGGTTTAGGCCCGGAGACATGCTTGGCCAGTCCATCACCTTTACCCTCAGCTTCTTTAGCAAGGCAACGGTCATCTTGGAGGTGTGTTTGGGATTGTTATGTTGGAATACTGCCCTGCGGCCCAGTATCTGAAGGGAGGGGATCATGCTCTGCTTCAGAGTGTCACAGTACATGTTGGCATTCATGGTTCCCTCAACGAACTGTAGCTCTTCAGTGCCGGCAGCAATCATGCAGCCCCAGACCATGACACTCCCACCACCATGCTTGACTGTAGGCAAGACACACTTGTCTTTGTACTGCCCACCTGGTTGCTGCCACACACGCTTGACACCATCTGAACCAAATAAGTTTATCTTGGTCTCATCAGACCACAGGCCATGGTTCCAGTAATCCATGTCCTTAGTCTGCTTGTCTTCAGCAAACGGTTTGCGGACTTTCTTGTGCATTATCGTTAAAGAGACTTCCTTCTGGGATAACAGCCATGCAGACCAATTTGATGCAGTGTGCGGCGTATGGTCTGAGCACTGACAGGCTGACCCTCCACCCCTTCAACCTCTGCAGAAATCCTTTCAGCATTCATATGTCTATTTCCCAAAGACAACCTCTGAATATGACACTGAGCACGTGCACTCAAGTTCTTTGGTTGAACAAGGAGAGGCGCTGTTCTGAGTGGAACCTGTCCTGTTAAACCACTGTATGGTCTTGGCCACCATTCTGCAACTCAGTTTCAGGGTCTTAGCAATCTTCTTATAGCCTAGGCAATCTTTATGTAAAGCAACAAGGCGCCATGTTGAACTTCCAGTGACCAGTATGTGAGAGTGAGAGCAATAACACCACATTTAACACCCCTGTTCCCCATTCACACCTGAGACCTTGTAACACTAAAGAGTCACATGACACCGGGGAGGGAAAATGGTTAATTGGCCCCAATTTGGACATTTTCACTTAGGGGTATACTCACTTTTGTTGCCAGTGGTTTAGACATTAATGGCTGTGTGTTGAGTTATTTTGAGGGGACAGCAAATTTACACTGTTATACAAGCTGTACACTCACTACTTTACATTGTAGCAAAGTGTCATTTCTTCAGTGTTGTCACATGAAAAGATATAATAAAATATTTACAAAAATGTGAGGGGTGTGAGATACTGTATATATATATATATATTTTTTTTTTTTTAAGAAAAGCTCTATATCATTAAAAAGGCATCCATGTCAGTGACTTTGCCTAGGCTAGTGTGAGGCTATCAATCTGCTGCAGGTAGAGGGAAGCATTTTCTCAGTCTTCTCTTGGCCTAGTGATCAGGCTGCAAAGTTATAATTTTGTATTGTATGTGTCATGAGAGGCTTCACCTCTGCGTCATTTCTGATCGCCGCTATAAACAAAACAGAGTGACAATTTTGGCAAAAACAATATTTCTTACTTTTTGCTAAAATACATATAAAAGAATATATATATATAAACAAATGTATTCATCGGTTTTGGCTGATTTATATTCTTACTCATATTTTTGGAAAAAAAAACAAAAAAACACAATCAGCGTTTATTGATTGGTTTGCGCAAAAGTTGCCACGTTTACAAAGCATGAGAATTCATTTCTGGCGTCTTTAGAATTTTTTTTTTCACTAGTAATGGCGGCGATCTGTGATTTTTATTGGGACTGCGATATTGTAGCGGACATGTCAGACATTTTTGACACTTATTTGTGACCATTGACATTTATACAGAGATCAGACATTTAAATATACACTGATTACTCTATAAATGTCATTGGCAGAGAAGGGGTTAACCTGCAGGGGGCAGTGCAGGGGTTAGCTGTGTTCCAACTGTATGGGGGCTGGGCTGCCAGGGGCACCTGAGATCTAACTGATCCCGAGTACAGGGATCAGTAGATCTGACATGCCGCCCGTCAGAACGGGGAACCGCCATGTTTACATCGGCGGTTCCCCATTCTGGCTCTGTCACAGTCCATCGCGAGTCGCCAGCGGACATCAAATCCGCCCGACTCTCGGCCCCCTCAGGGAGTGTGTGGCTGCCATTATCGCCTGCCACCCGTGGCACGCGCTCACCCCCTAGCCGTCGTGCACGCAAGTGATGACTATAATCAGCGATTCACGGGATAGAGCCGCTTATAGTCTCTAAGTGGTCGGCAAGTGGTTAAAGCCCCAATTCAGTCTTGGGTTGGGCGGAGAAGGTTTATAATCATTGACAGGTATTTATTGCTGAGTGCAATAGTTCAAGAGAGCAAATGAAAAGTTCTTGAGAATCCAAAATATTTATCATTCGACTGGTGATAACAAGCAGGGCAAAAGACAACCAACGCGTTTTGGGTATCACGCAACCCACTTCATCAGGGCTGGGTGAAATGGCAGAATGTTAAATGGACTAAAACGTTACTCCAAAGCAGACTGATCTGCAGGCAACGGATGTTATAAACCACCGTCAGTTCTGGTGTTCACTGTAGATGTGGAAAGTGGCTACTTTGTAGCTAACCAAGTGTAATGAATCATTAATTATTCAGTCTTTTATAGTCAGATGTATCATTACAAGCAAAATCAAAACTTACATGTAATATTGAGTTCAGCCGCTGGAGAGGTCTGAATTCCCATTGTGTTCTGAGCTGCACAGTACACTGATCTTATGTTCGACATGATATTTGATATTAGAATTGTAGTTTGATTTCCTGGTAGAGGTATTAGTGTGCCGTCATCCGTCAACCCAGTCCAGATGTATTGGGAGACTTCAGGATTGCTTTGACTGAAACACTGTACAGAAACATTTTCCCCTTCTCTAATTTCACCTGCATTAATAATTGTCACTGTGGTATTTTTGGGTGGATCTAGTATATGAATAAAATATAATACAGTTGACAGGTTATTAGATATATACAAATAGACCTGTACTCAATGATAAAGCCAGACTCTTTATAATAGACACATTATTATTATTACTATAGAGGATTTATACAGCTACAATAGTTTATGCAGCACTTTACAATATAAAAAGGGAGACAATACAGTTACAATAAAATAAAATACAAGAGGATTAAGAGGGTCCTGCTCAGAAGAGCTCACAATCTAATACGGTGGGGCAGGTAGTACAAACGTTTGTAACTGTGGGGACGGAGCTGATGGAAGTGGTAAAAGATTAGTTGGAGGTGCGATAGGCTTCCCTGAAGAGATGAGTTTTCAGGGATTGCTGTAGGCAGCAAGAGTAGGAGATATAATGCTAGGACTGGCGCTGTCTTTTAACCTACAAAGTGCTTATGCTATATATAAATAGTATGTGCAAAAAGCAAGAGTAGGAGATAGTCAGACAGATTGAGGTAGAGAGTTCCAGAGGATGGGAGATGCTCTGGAGAAGTCGTGGAGATGAGCATGGGAGGATAAGACAAGGGAGCTTGAGAGTAGGAGGTCTTGAGAGGAGCGGAGAGGACAGTTTGGGTGACAGACAAGATTGGTGATGTAGCTTGGGGAAGAGTTGTGAATGGCTTTGTATGTTGTGGTTAGTATTCTGAATTTAACCACTTCAACCCCGGAAGGATTCACCCTCTTCCTGACCAGAGCACTTTTTACGATTCGTTGCTTAAACTGACAATTGCGCGGTCATGCGACGTTGTACCCAAACAAAATTGACTTCCTTTTTTCCCCCACAAATAGAGCTTTCTTTTGGTGGTATTTGATCACCTCTACATCACTTCTAATCACTGTCATAAACAAAAAGGAGTGACAATTTTGAAAACTATAATAATATTTTTTTACTTTTTGCTATAATACATATGCAAAAAAACCCCCAAAAAACTAATTTATTCATCAGTTTAGGCCGATATATATTCTTCTACATATTTTTGGTAAAAAAAAACGCAATCAGCGTATGCTGATTGGTTTGCGGAAAAGTTGCTGTGTTTACAAACCATGAGAATTAATTTATGGGATTTTTACTATTTTTTTTTTACTAGTAATGGCGGCAATCTGTGATTTTTATCAGGACTGCGATATTGTGGCGGACATGTTGGACATTTTTGACATTTTTTTGGGACCAATGACATTTGTACAGCGATCAGAGCTGAAAAAAATAGCCACTGATTACTGTATAAATGCCAATGGCAGCGAAGGGGTTAACCTGCAGGGAGCAATCAAGGAGTTAACTGTGTTCCCTAGGTGTGTTCTAACTGTGAGGGGGCTGGGCTGTCAGGGGCATGAGAGGCAGACATTTCCCCCTTCTTCAGGGCTTTAAAGATACAGCAAAAACATATTTATATATACATATGAAAATTTGATGAAATAACACACTGAAAAAATAATATCATGAATATATCTAAAACGTGTATAAATTATATAGGAGACATTATAACAGAATACCCAAACAGACACTGTACTAAGGATCTATATGCAAAAAAATGTGCCCACGGAAAAGCTGCTAGCACCCAATATAGCAATAGTCTCCAAACTGTGGCCCAGGGGCCAGATGCGACCCTTTGCTTGCTTTTATCCGGCCCTTGGGGCACTATTTTCATCCGCTGGTACCAACAATGTGGCATAATTCCTCCCCACTGACACCAATGAAGGGGCACAATAACTCCCAAAAAAGAAGAAGGAACCTCCTATGGGACTTTAACAGCATAACCAAAGTATATAAAAAAGTATACATTTTAATTACAAATGATTCAAACAATTTTGTACATCAATTCATAGGTAAAAAGCAATGAACCATCATATAACAATCAATGCACAACAGTGCCCTGAAATAGTAGGTGGGTGGCCCCAGGTCAGTATCATATAAATATGGACTTAGTCATACATTGGGGTTCACCAAATGACTCCTACTCCCAACATGTTTCAGAAATACAGGATCAATTCCTTCATCAGGAGAGGCTAGAGACAGAGTATACCGTTATATATGGCCTCCCCTGATGAAGGAATTGATCCTGTATTTCCGAAACATGTTAGGAGTAGGAGTAGTTTGGTGAACCCCAATATATGACTAAGTCCATATTTATATGAGACTGACTTGGGGCCACCCACCTTCTATTTCAGAGTACTGTGTATCATTGTACATTGATTGTTATATGGTGGTTCATTGTTTTTTTACCTATCAATTGATGGACAAAATTGTTTTAATCATTTGTAATAAAATTTATACTTTTTTTATATACTTTGGTTACGCTCTATCTACTTCACTTAACCTCCCTGGCGGTACGATTATTTTGCATTAAAATTTGGCGTTTTATATTGTAGGCCAGTAATTCTTAGGAATAACTCACTTAAATCTGTCCAAACAAGAGTCTAGTAGACATCCCGGGTATGAAAAAGTTTGAAAAATAAAATCATAAATTATAATATAATAAATAACTAAAAATAATTATCAAAAATAATAACGTAATAGTAATAAAATGTATTCAATAATGTAATCAAACCAAAAACACTGAAATTTGCTCATTTGCAGAATTGTCGCTGTCGTCACTTTCAGTTTCTGATGATAAATTTCCCCAAAAATCAGTATCACTCAATTCTGCAAACCATTCTTATTTACTATCGCTGTTTCCTAGCTGATCAAAAACCACTTTTGACGCAAAGGGACACTTTTTTGGTTGCTATGGACATTCTCATGTTTCCAGGCAGAAAGAATGACATTTATAATATAAAAGTGCATGCAGGGCTCTGGGCAAACCACTAGGGACAAAGGGGATGTGAAATGATTTCATACAGCAATGTAATCTGTAAGATTACAGTGTACTGTATGCGCTGTGCGTGTTTCACATTTTGAATTTCCCGCCGGTCTCCTCCCCGTGCGACGTGATGCTCGCAGGGAACGGAGCCCGGCACACAGAGGCATCTGGCGGCGGACACAGCCCGCAGACACGGCGGGGGACATCGCTGGATCCAGGGGACAAGGTGAGTAGCGATGCCTGGATCCAGCAATGCAATCCCTAGTGTGGCTCGGGGTTACCGTTCTTGGTACTGAAAATCCACCCCGAGCCACACTCGGGAATACCGCCAGGGAGGTTAAAGTGCCATAGTCGGTTCCTTCTTCTTTTTTGGTAAATAGTCACTTGGGATGTGGCAGTAGTCACTAGACTACAATTCAACACTAGCTAAGTTCTTTATCAATTCCTCCCAATGACACCAAAAATGGGGCACAGTTCCTCCCAATGACACCAACAATTGGGAAAAATGACACCAACGATGGGGCAGAATTCCTCCCGCTGACAATAAAGATGGGGCATTGTTTTTTCTCACTGACGTCAGGACCATGTCTACTCTCAATGGCCTCAATCCAGCTGCCCTTAAGTCTGAAGGATAATAAACTGGCACTTTCTTTGGAAGGTTTGGAGACCCTTGCAATATAGGATACACTATAACATAATATTGCTCTATTGCACAAGTAAGCATATATTACCAGACCATTAATAACCAAAATGTAGTGAAAATGTAGTGAAAACAAACATAAAAATAAAAAAAGTCTGTGCAGATCAAATAAGAAAAGTGCTTCTCCTACAAGACAAACATCCACGGTAAGTGTACATATTCGTCAGCACACCGTGGAGCCTTGTCCAAAGATTTCTTTATTGAAGAGATCACATCACAGAAAAGTGCAACGTTTCGGAGCCGCGCAGGGCCCCTTCGTTAAGCATGTGATGACACATGATCACATGCCTGACTAAGGGGCCCTGCGCGGCTCCGAAACGTTGCAGTTTTCTGTGATGTGATCTCTTCAATAAAGAAATCTTTGGACAAGGCTCCACGGTGTGCTGACAAATGCATACACTTGCATGACATTTTCAGGACCCAGATGGTTTTCATTGCAGCACCCACCGACATAAAAGCCTACTTGCCAGGAAGGAGTGCGATAGTAAAATTGACAAAAACATCCATGATAAACCAGCAATCTTAGATCTCTGTGATCAAAAAGTGCCACGTCATCTCACATGACTCTTCACCAATATAAAACTGTGTCCTGCACTTATCAGCACTGATAAATGCACAAAAGGATTCGGAAGGCCGCACTCAAGTTCCAATGCTTTATTTAAGAGTCCATCAGGGGAGGGCTGGCAGCCGTAGGCCTGGGGGGCAAGTCCAGTTAAGTGGCCCATTGAACCACTGAATCAGCTCACCATCCATGCCCACCCAATGGGCCTGGCGGGATCCATGGTAGGGCCGGCCCTGGGCGCCCCCCCTTTGCCTGCAGTTAGTTGGTGGCTGCGCCCCTGGGCCCTATTTCCTTCCTCCAAAAGAAAAAAAAGTGTGAGTGGGCAGCAGCCATCAGCCATTTTAAATGTAAGTTAGGGTGGTCTGGGGGGCAATTGCCACCCTACCCCCTGGGCCAGCCCTCCCCTGGAGTCCATGCAAACAAGACGGAGCAACAGCTAACGCGTTTCACATCCTGCTAACGGATGCTTAGTCATAGTCATCCACTTATTAGCACTCTGAGGCTTACCAGAGGGTATGTGGCTCTCATGTGAGAAGTCAATGATTAGTTGGAATAATGGTAAGACTCCACAGCTCTCATCACCATCTCTCCTCCAGATCTGAGGCAACATAGAAGGAAGTATAAAATCCAGATATAGCAGCTTTTATAAAATGGTTAGAAACACTTACATATATCGGCTGTACACAGCATCCTATACAAATACCACGACTCCCAGAATTCCGAGAATCCAAACGTGCATGCTCGGTGATATCACAGTCTCCAGCTCCAACCTATGCATTTCGTCAAATATGACGTCATCAGGGGCATGGAAGTCTGAGATTGTTGGTTCACCGTAGATGTTTGTCTTCTATGAACAGCAATTCTCCTATTAGATCTGGACTGACTTTTTTATTTTTATGTTTGTTTTCGCTACATTTTGGTTATGAACAGTCTTGTAATATATGCTTACACGTGGAATGGCACAGAACTTATATAGATATTGCAAAAATGTGAAAAAACATTGCCCCGCAACAGATTTTTTAAAATAATTTTTATACAATTTAGATTTTTTTTTTAATCTGTATCTCACTTGATTATAAAAGCAGTTAAATAACAAAAGAAAAACTCACACAAGACATTCATCTTATAGTTCCTGCTGCTGGGACTTGTTTGGACCTTCATATACTTTGTCTGACAGTGTACAGTGAGCCCATGATGACTGGCAGATGCCGTGATATTTTGGGTAGATACAAACTGCCAGATGCCATTTTCTAGATCCACTACCTTTGCTGAGATCTCTCCCAGTAGGTTATTCCAAACTAAGGATGGTGGTCTCATATTGCATGTATGGTTTGTCATGCAGGTCATTATCACTGTGTCTCCTTCCATGATATTCTCAGAATTGACTTGTAGCTCAGGAGCTGCTGGCGTATCTGTGAACCAAAAAATGATTTAATTACGGTATATTTAAACCCAATATATATATAAATGTAATATATTTCTGCTTAGCAGATTTTATATGTGGTGACTCCATTCGTTTTTTAATTTACATTTTTGTTTTCCTTTATTTGCACCTTATTATCCTGCCAGTGGCACACTTCCTGTATCTCCTATTGTAGAAATCTACCAATCAAGCAATACTGGTCTGACACCACCACCAATCCCAAAATTCAATATGAAAAACAAGTAACCCCTATTGGTGGGACTTTAAAAGTGGTGGAGAGGAAAACTGATTAATACCACATATTCATATAAAAGGTTTTCATTTATTGCACATGAATTCAGATTAAAAGTGGAATCACAAAAAGAGTTTTTTTCATGTACATAAGTTTACAACCTGTTAAAACTGTAAAAACACCCCAGTATGGCCCACACCAATTTGAGTATATATATTCTGTACACCATTCCGCAGTCCTATGCAAAAGTAGAAGAGCCCGACACGTTTCAGGTTGAACCCTTTCGTCAGGGGCTTATTGCGGAATGTATTCGCGTATCTAGACGCACTTTTTCTATCTATTGGTGGCACTCAAAGGTTTTCCCAATTCTAGTTTGCAACAGAAGATAGTTCAAAAATAGATCAGGGGTCAGGGTGTTGCTTCAGGGTCAGAATAACAAGGATGATTTGGGTCCGAGCCTCATTATATATCGCGGTTACCTTTGCCAAATACTCAGAGTCGCATATTCAAGACTGGCGTCCCAGCACCCATGAGGATGTAGTGGAAGCGGGGGAGAGAGGAAGAGGACACCTGTGTTTCCTAGTAGTTTCCTATTAAGGCGTTTGCTTAAAGTTTTGCGTTATAGTGTTTCTGCAGCACCAACCAGGGTTGCCAACCGCCAGTAAATTTACTGACAGTTTGTAAAAATCAGTGATTTTTCCAACTGTCTATAAATATCAGGGTCTGATAATTTGTCATGATGTGCTGACTTTTTAAGTGTAAACCGGGCAAACTACTTGATATGGGTATTGTCAGTGTTGCCATTTTGTGTTTAAATATTAATTGTCTTAGTTTTTAATAGAAGTTCGGTTATTTTTTAGGTTGTCAGTAAAAAATGTGTTCCGCCAGTACATTTTCCATGTTTTGCCAGTAAAAAATTCTGCGGGAGGTTGGCAACACTGGCACCAACACTGCAGTCCATATGGACAATGATGTCTGATTGTATTCCTAAACCCACGATGGGATCTACCCTCGTGTTCTAGTCAGGGGGTGCCTTAGTCTCCCACGCCTCCTGTCTCCACATGTGGCAACGCTGGCCAAGCCTGTATCTAGTGTATAACAGTCACCAAGAATTAAAAGTTTTTTTTAGGATTAGAAAACATCTCCTCTTATCCTCTCCTTAACACAGGGGGAGTGTTATGTAGTCCAAAGGGAAAACTGGGATCAATGTTAATTATTAAACGTCAGCCGAGACAGAGAGCGCAGGAGGCTCACTGTATTTCTGGTTGGATGAACAGATCTATTTTATACGCGTATTGAACAGATATAACAAAATATTTTCAATTGTATTTTTAACAGACCAAAATGGAGCAAATAAAAGATGTTTCCCCGCAATTTCCGTAGTCTTTGGCCCCCACCCCTGTAAGTGGATCTAGCCCAGCCACCCCTTCATTTCAGACCTGGAGCAGTAGGCCCCTGTTGTTGTAAAGAAACTCTTTTAACCACTTCAGCTCCAGGAAGGTTTACCCC
>BLSH010530255.1:438211-473237 GCA_018402905.1 Glandirana rugosa
CCCCCGGTTTCTGATGCCTTTAACGCCCCTTTGTAGAAAATGTAGTCCAAAGGGAAAACTGGGATCAATGTTAATTATTAAACGTCAGCCGAGACAGAGAGCGCAGGAGGCTCACTGTATTTCTGGTTGGATGAACAGATCTATTTTATACGCGTATTGAACAGATATAACAAAATATTTTCAATTGTATTTTTAACAGACCAAAATGGAGCAAATAAAAGATGTTTCCCCGCAATTTCCGTAGTCTTTGGCCCCCACCCCTGTAAGTGGATCTAGCCCAGCCACCCCTTCATTTCAGACCTGGAGCAGTAGGCCCCTGTTGTTGTAAAGAAACTCTTTTAACCACTTCAGCTCCAGGAAGGTTTACCCCCCCCCCCCCTTCATGACCAGGCCATTTTTTGTGATACGGCACTGCGGTACTTTAACTGACATCTGCGCGATCTTGTGACGCTGTATCCAAATAAAAATTATGTCCTATTTTTCCCACAAATGGAGCTTTATTTTGGTGGTATTTTATCACCACTGTGGTTTTTATTTTTTGCGCTATAAACAAAAAAAGACCAACAATTTAGAAAAAAACAATATTTTTTACTTTCTGCTATAAAACATATCCAATAAAAAAAAATTGAAAACATTTTCTTCATCAATCAAAAGTTTGTGCAAAAGTTGTAGTGTCTACAAACGATGGGATATTCTTTTTTAAAATGTATTTATTTTTTTACTAGTAATGGCAGCGATAGCGGGACTGCGATATTGCGGCGGACAAATTGGACACCAACTGACACTTTTGACACTTTTTTAGGACCAGTGACATTAATACAGTGATCAGTGCTAAAAAATATGCACTATCACTGTACCAATGGCCCTAGCAGGGAAGGGGTTAACATCAGGGGTGACCAATGGGTTAAATGTGTTCCTAGCCAGTGCTTGTGTACTGTGGGGGAGGTGCTTTTACTAAGGGAAGGCATAGATCTGTGTCCCTGCTTTGCAGGAACACAGGATCATTGCCTTTGCTACTGACAGAATGGTGATCTGCCTTGTTTATGTAGGCAGATTGCCATTCTGCCTGTGTACTGTACAATCGATATGTGCCAGTGGATATCAAGTCCGCAGTACCCGCTGCTGTGCTCCTGCTGTGTGCGATTGCAGTGGGTTGCCAGTGTCAGATCATGTACTATGTACATGATCTGGCACAGAGCGGCTGCCCTGCCGCAGTATATAAACCAGCCTCTCTCAACCTTTTCAACACCAAGGAAATAATTCTCTGGTCTCAGGGAACCCCTGCTAAAAATTAAAGATCTACAACTCATGATACATTAGTGTGATGGTCAATGGGAAGAATGCTCCTTACACTTGTGGTCATTGGGAAGATCAAAAGATCAGTGGTATCATTGGGAATTTATCTGAGAATTAGAAATTGACCATTGCTCAAGGAACCCCTAGCAACCTCTAGAGGAACCCTGGTTGAGAAACCCTGATATAAAGTGGTTAAGGCAAGCCATTAATGAAACAATTTTCTTTCCTTCCACCAGGGGTGGAAATAAAGAAAATTGCTTGGTTCCCCCATCAATACAGTCACCGTTAATGTGGAAATCCCTCCCACAGTGCTATTGTGTTCTGCCAGTGGCGGGCATGGGGAGCCTTCCCTGATGACATTGATTGCATGAAAAAAATCTGGCAGGCTGGTTGAACTGAAGTGGATTGAAGGATCGACTTCAGTACAACCAGGCTGCCCATAGATGGATCGAATCTTGGCTGATCCCTGCTGAACCATCAAGATTTTATCCATCTATGGCTGGTTTAAGTCAATTTACAGTATGTATTTATTTGTTTATTGTTTATTGATTTGTTTGATCATCTCATTTACATACACAGATGAAACAAAACATTCTCTAAAAACAAGATTGGGTAAATATGGAGTTAGAAGAGACTTACCTGATACACGTAGGTCAACTGAAGAGGGGGAAATATAATTTCTAAAACCATTGAGCTCTATGCGGAATCGATACACCATGGAATGTGTTCTGGTGATGTTCCTTATCCACAGGGAACAGTTTCCAACTTCAAGGTCATCGGCCAAGGACGCCTGCTTGCTGGGGAATATTATTTCTTGTGTTGCCTCCTGATACCACAGGATTTGCTTCATTTTAGATCTCTCTGATACTGGTAATGTGTACCAGCATGGAATCACCACACAGTCACCGGAAAAAGCTCTTATCTGCCTAGGGATTGTCACCGACCAGCCTGCGCTCATGACATAAGGGAGAACAACTGACAAACAAAACACAACAGTGTGATTAGTAAAGAGAATTAGGATGGGAGAGGAAGGAGGTAGTAAAAAAGGGCAAGTAATAGGAAAAGGAAAAGGCAGGGGGGTAAAAGGCAAAATAAAGATGTAATGGGATTAGAAGGGAAGTAAGAGGGAAGAAAGGAGATGGTCGAATAGGAGAGGAGAGCAAAGGAAAGGAGAGAAGAGAAGGCTGGGAAAGGAAATGAAGTGGAGGGGATGGAAGGGAAGGGAAGAGAAGGGAAGGGACAGAGAGGGGAGAGGAGAAAAGGGAAGGTAAGGAGAGAGAGGCGAGACGAGGGGAAGGGAGAAGGTGAGAGGGGAAGGGAGGAGAGGAGAGCCACCTTTACTGGGCTCTCCTGACCCACCAGGGAGCCTGCTACTGATATAAATGGTTGGGTTGCATTACATGTGAAGAATGGAAGAGCAAGGGAAGGGAAAGAAAGGGAAGGTGATGGACAGAGAGGGAAGAGGAGAAAAGGGAAGGTAAGGAGAGGGGAAGGGAGAAGAGGGGAAGGGAGGGGAGGAGAGGGGAAGGGAAGGGAGGAGAGGAGATGAGAGCCACCTTTAGTGGGCTCCTCCTGTGTCACCAGGGTGCCTGCAACTGATACAAATGGTTGGGTTGCATTCCATGTGAAGAATTGGAGAGGAAGGGAAGGGAAAGAAAGGGAAGGGGAGGGACAGAGAGGGGAGAGGAGATAAGGGAAGGTAAGGAGATTGGCGGGGAGAAGAGGGGAAGTGAGGAAAGGAGATGAGAGCCACCTTTACCGGGCTCTCCTCTCCCACCAGGGAGCCTGCTACTGATACAAATAATTGGGTTGCATTCCATGTAAAGAATGGGCTAGGGGGAGATGGGAGGGAAGGGAAGGGAAAGGAAGGGGGGGGAGTGCCAGAGGGGGGAGAGGAGAAAAGGGAGGGAAGATGTCAGGAAGGGAGGGGAAGAGAAGAGAGGAGAGGCAATGGAATGGGATGGGATGGGATTAAAAATTAGAAAAGTAGGAAGAAAGAAAAAGAGAGGGGAATAAAGGGGGAGGAGGAAGTGAGAAGGAAAAGAGAGGAGTTAATGTAAAAAAAGAAGGGTTAAAAAGGCAGGTAAGAAAGGAGGGAATAGAAAGGAAATCTAAAAGGTAAGAAGGGAGGGGGTAAAAGGAAAAACAACTGAATTACGAATGTAGAAAGGAAAATATGGAATGCAAACTTGAGGAACGAAGAAGGAAGGAGAGAACATGAAAATGAAGGTAATAGACAAATAAAAGAATAATAGGTAGAAAGACAGAATGGTAAAGGAAAGGAAAGAAAAGGAGTAGAGGAAAGCATTAAAAAGTAACAGGTGGTAAATAATGATAGGAATATGGGATAAGGTAAATGTGAAGGGAAAAGAAAGGACTGAAGGGGTTAGGAATGAAGGAAAGAAGAAGGTAAAATGAAATAAAGACGAAAGAGAAAAGGAGAGGGCTGAAAGGCAAGGAAATGCATGAAATGATTATAAAAGAAGGAAGCCCCTTGGATAATTCCTATTGGTTGAGTGCAATATAAACCTTCGTGTCTGTAGGCCATATACATTCAGCCTCGGGTTAAGGTGGTTTTACCAGGATCAGTCATGATCCTAGTATTGTCCTTTTCTGCCAGTTATTACCTTATAGGTAAAAGTGATCTGCATGACCACTTTTACGGGTGGTGTAAAGGGGTCCCCCCTCTCCTGCCACTGCCACCTTTACCAGGCTCTCCTGTCTCACCAGGGAGCATGGTACTGATACAAATGGTTGGGTTTTATTCCATGTGGAGAATGGAAGGAACCAAAGTTCCTGCCCCTCTTGTGATGTTAAAAACCGGAAACGACAAGGATTACATCACTTCCTGTTTCAGTATGTTTGTTGACAAGCCGTCAATGGCTTGTACAGCATCCATAGGCTCCCAACTGTCCCTGATTGCGAGGGACTTCCCTGATTTGGAGCCCTGTCCTTCTTTCCTCCTCATTTGTTTCTCATTTTGGTCTGATCTATAGAGTTGTATATAAAATGCACTTTTTATCTATCGAAAAGTGTTTCCCAGTGCTAAACCTTTCATCCAATTTCTAAATTGCTGCATTTGCAAATTCCAAATGCCAATATAAAGAAGTAGTAGTGGCAAAAAAAGCACTTGTGGGTTTAACCAATCTTGTTTTGTTTTTTTCTCCTATAAGGGGGCGTGGCAGGGGGTGTGTCCTATGCCTGCATGCTTTTGCTGATAGGTGTCCCTCATTCCCATCTCAAAAAGTTGGGAGATATGCAGCATCTGATAAAGCTGATTTGGGTTTGTTCATGTTTTGGAGGCCAGTGAAGAGCTATGGGGTCTAAAAGACCTCAGATCATTTACAGAAAGAGGACCTGCCACAGCTCATGCTATCATTTTGCTTGCTCTTTGCAAAAGCAATAAAGTTGATCCGAAAAAAAAAACAGTATAGGCACATTGTAAAAATGCAAACAGGCACGCAAGTCCCACAAGCATGTAAATGGTGATCGAACCACACATGTGATGCATCACCACGAACCTCAGAGTAAAAGTGCCAGACTTCCTGTATAACTCTAAACTGGAAACCCATAAAGGTTTTTAAAGCATCGCCTATAGATAAATATACTGTCGTTTTTGCCATTCCATGGGCGTGCGCATTTTTAAAGTGTGACATGTTTGATACCTATTTACTCGGCATAACATCACCTTTATTTTGCCAAAATATGGGGTATTGTATTGTTTTTGTGCTAACTAAAATTCATTAAAGCGGTAGTAAAACCGCACAAAAGAAAAAAAAAAACCCTGCAAGACAATAGTATAATGTGTTAGTATGCATCGCATTATGAAATACATACCTTAGAATGATGCCTCCGATGCCTCCGATGCCCAACTCGGTCAACGCTGTCCATGTTCTTTCTTCCGGGTTCGCAGCTCTGGCGCTGTGAGTGGCCGGAGCAGCGAGATGTCATTCCTGCGCATGCGTGCTGGAGTTCTTCATTCCGGCAAGGAGCTCCGATTTTCCGGCAGCCTCCGCCGGATCTTCAGAGCGCATGCACCGCTGACATCAGTGGCTGCATGCAGAACGAATATCTCCTTAATCATACAGGTTTAGGAGATTTTCATTTTAATTACAGGTAAGCCCTATTATAGGCTTACCTGTAGGTAAAAATTATATTTGAAGTATACAACCACTTTAACCACTTGCCGACCACCGATCGGCATCTGACGGCGACAGAGTGGCTCTCCTGTGCAAAACGCTGTCATCTGAAGGCGGCTGCGAGAGCCCGCGCGCTCACTGTGTCCGGGGAGGGCCAGGGGGCAGGTGCGGCGGATTTGATCTCCGCCGGCCATCCGCGATGCCCCCCCTTACAAACGGAGGTCCGTTTGTAAGTAAACACGCACCTCCGTTCTGTGAGGGGGGAAGGACTGTGATCACAGCCTTCCTCTACATGGAAGCCATGATCACTTCCCTTCCCCTGATAGGGCAGCCCAAATACAGTTAGAACACGCCCAGGGAACACTGTTAACCCTTAGAGCGCCGGTTAACCCTTTCACTGCCAATGGCATTTACACAGTAATCAGTGCATTTTTATAGCACTGATCGCTGTATAAATGCCAATGGTCCCAAAAAAGTGTCAAAATGTTCCGACATGTCCGCCCCAATATCGCAGTACCGCTAAAAATCACAGATCGCCACCATTACTAGTAAAAAATAAAAAAAAAATAAAAACCCCAGAAATGAATTCTCATCGTCTGTAAACGCGACCACTTTTGCGCAAACCAATCAATAAACGCCGATTGCAATTTTTTTTATCACAAATATGAGGAAGAATATAAATCGGCCAAAACCGATGAAAAAAATGTTTTTTTATATTTTTTTTTGGGTTTGTATTTTAGCAAAAAGTAAGAAATTTGGGTTTTTTTGCAAAATTGTCACTCTTCTTTTGTTTATAGCGGCGATCAGAAATGACGCAGCGGTGATCAAATACCACCAAAAGAAAGCTCTATTTGTGGGAAAAAAAGGACGCAAATTTCGTTTGGGTACAACGTCGCATGACCGCGCAATTTTCAGTTAAAGCGACGCAGTGCCGAATCGCAAAAAGGGCTCTGGTCCTAAAGGGGGAAATCCTTCCGGGGCTGAAGTGGTTAAAGTAATTTTTTCCAAAAAAAATTGTATTTAAAAAAACTGCTGCGCAAATATTGTATGGAATAAAAAAACACAACACCAACCATTTTATTCTGTAGGGTCTCTGCTTAAAAAATATAAAATGTTTGGTGGTTCTAAGTAATTTTCTAGCAAAAAAATGCAGATTTTTACATGTATGAGAGAAATCGCTGAATCTGCCTGGGGATCAAGTGGTAATAAATAATATTGAAAACTTAAAATTGTGTGTATTTTATGCTACATCTTACCTTGTAGGAAAAATAAATGTTTCATCATCTTGGTGACCCCTGAAGGAACAGCAAAGCAAAACACTGTGAGAGAAGTTTTCATAAAAAAATATTATAACAAATACAGTGCAAAACTGGAAACATTATATATATATATGACTCAGCAGACAGCAGGGGTAATGCCAGACCCCTGCAGAGAGACCACTGCTTCCACAGTGAAGGCAAGAAGCCATCTTTAAAGCATACTGGCAGGGAAGAGGCCTTTTTATTGAAGTGGTTCCAAAGGCTCCAGGTTTATTACTTTCTTGCATATTATGCATGAAGATAAAAACGCCTTCTGTGTGCAGCAGCTCCCCTAATACTTACCTGAGCCAGAAAAAAGATAGCCACTTCCAGCGGTCAGGGGTCTTCTAAGGTAAGGAGCAACCAGGGCATCGGTATTCCAAGACTGGGTGGATGCTGCCCTCCTCGGATGGGGTAATTCGATAATTTAATAATGCCTCCCCTTCCTCAGAGGGGGCGCACCCCCTCTGAGGAGGGGGGTGCACCCCGAAACGCATTAAATTTCAGCACACGTGTCCACACCACCCCACAGTGTGGGTTTTCATTGGTTCATCAAGAATCACTTTTTGTGAGCATTTATTTTATACTGACTTTAATATTTATTAAATGCCTCTGGTAATGCACTAGGTGTGCGCACCTTCCTTTTTGTTTTATTTTCACCTGAGCCAGATATTGATCAGATGTGCAAGAAAGCCAGGGGCTCTTCCTCTTCATTGGCTGAGGCAGCAACAGGAACCATTGGCTTCCGCTGCTGTCAATCACAGCAAGTGAGCCAATCAGGACAAAGGGAGGGGGCTGAGCCATGGCTCTGTGTGTAAATGAACATGCAAAGACTGCTCGGGTTCCCCTATTGCAAGTGTCTTGCTGTGGGCGTACTTGGCAGGAGGAAGGGGCCAGGAGCACCAGTGGGTGACCCGAGAAGAAGAGGATTGGGGCTGCTCTATGCGAAACCATTACACAGAGCAGGTAAGTATATCATGTTTGGTTTTCTTTTTCAATTGCCTTTAACCACTTGCTGACCGCCTGCCACAGCGTGACAGTGGCAAAATGGCTGACGCGGCCGGGATAACTAGTATTGTGCAGTGTTCCGGGGGCCAGGGAGCAGGTAGGGCGGACTCGATCACCGCTGGCTACCTGCGATCACCCCCCCCCCCCGGAGCGACAGAACAGAGGTCCATGTATGTAAATACGGATCTCCGTTCTGGCAGAGGGGGAAGGGCTGTGATCACAGGCTTCCTGTATATGGAAGCCGTGATCACTCCCCTCCCCCTGCCAGCCCAGCCCACATACAGTTAGAACACACTGAGGGAACACAGTTATCCCCTAGCTCTCCCCCTCCAGGTTAACCTTTTCACTACCAATGGCATTTACACAGTAATAAGTGCATTTTTATAGCACTGATCGCTGTATAAATGTCAATGGTCCGACGTGTCTGCTGCAATATCACAGTACCGCTAAAAATCACAGATCGCCGCCATTACTAGTAAAGAATTTAAAAAATATAAACACCGAAATTAATTCTCATCATTCGTAAAAGCGCCAACTTTTACGCAAACCAACCAAACGCCGATTGCAATTTTTTTTACCAAAAATATGAGGAAGAATATAAATCGGGCAAAACCGATAAAAAAAATGTTTTTTTTTATTTATTTTTTTGGATTTGTATTTTAGCAAAAAGTAAGAAAAATCTTTTTTTTTGCAAAATTGTCGCTCTTCTTTTGTTTATAGCGGCGATCAAAAATGACGCAGCGGTGATCAAATACCACCAAAAGAAAGCTCTATTTGTGGGAAAAAAAGGACGCAAATTAAGTTTGGGTACAAAGCTGCACGACCCCGCAATTGTCAGTTAAAGCGATGCAGTGCCGAATCGCAAAAAGTGTTCTGGTCCTAAAGTGTGAAATCCTTCCGGGGCTGAAGTGATTAATATTACTTTAAGGCCGTTACTGATTTCTAAACAAAATGAGCTGTAAGACTGCACATCTTTTGTTTTTTTGCACCTAGACCTGATTTACATTAATAATTAAATTGGACTTTAAAGGGCAACTCCACTTTCATGGAAAAAAATAGCAAATAAAAAAAAAGAATAAAGCATATACAATTGCGACACAAGTCATATTGTAATTGCATTTTATTAAAAATTACATTTTCTTTTCAATCTGCAGCCGCTGTAATTTTCTACAAATGCAATATGGCTACCTGGAGGCATTCTGTACACTGAATGTGTACAGAACGCCCCCCAGAAACATAATTTACTGCTTGGGATTTGAAACTATAAGGTATGGTAACACTATATTTATTTGGCACCTCATCTCGCATTTGGAGTAATTAATAGAGGATGGGAACAAGGGATAGGGAAGGGGAACAATTAGGAAGTGGTGGCACTGTCCGGTGGTTATTGCGTCCTACATGTTTTGCCTAATTAAGGCTTTGTCAGGCCACTTATTGAATATCTCATTGAACTCAGAGTGTGCCCTTACCCAAGGCAGAAAGGCACTCACCAACAACTACACGTCACACCAGGGAGGGGGGGCGGCTGTTAACCAGTAACGAAAATCAGCCCTCCAATGTCTGGATGCCACCACTTCCAAATTGTAACCTATCAACGCAAGCATATATCTTTGTCTATGTATTTTACTCTAATTGCGATTGTGTTATTGTGCATTTTTTGCACTTTTTAACGTGTATTAATAAAAATCCTTTTATGCACTTATCTGTCCATTCCATGTATTGCAAGGCACCGCAAAAATCCCACTTCAAATACCTTTTTCCTCTTCCCTATCCCTTGTTCCCATCCTTTATTAATTATCATTTACTGCTTGTGTGATTGGGATCACTGATTTTCCCAGAAGTCTACACTAAGATACAAGTCAGATTTTTGGCATCCCCTACAATAAAAATTTAATTTTTGGGAAGATACTACTAATAGGAAATAACGTCTAAAGGGAAGCAGACCCAGCAGTTTTCCTCATTATAGGCCTACAGCTGCAGCAGCTGGTTGATAATTATGAAACCATTCCCATTAGACTTACTTAGCAAAAGGGCACAGAGGAACACACAAGGATTTCTTCAGAATAACAAAAGGTAGGAATCTGCTACAAAGTTTGTTAAAATTCTTGCAATGTACATAGAGCACCCAGAGGGGAATGTTTTAATCTCAACAAAAGTGGAGTTACACTTTAACATTGAGATAGATTACCGCAGCCCTTATAAGGTCTGTTCTCAAAGCACAAATAGAATAATTAATAACTGTTTGAAAGAGGCCCTAAATTGTGAGTCCACCCCTCCGCTCATACTCAGACACACATTTGTTAACTTATAATTATTTTGCAAATTTTAACCACTTCAGCCCCAGCCGCCTTCGATATACGTTGGTACTTTGACATGGAGTACCGAGGTTATGGCAGCAGATAGCTGCGAGCCGCTGACTTTCAGATAAAAGTGGTTTCTGCGGTGGATTCACAGTGATATCACTTTTAATCGGGGGTGGGATAGGGCCAATCCAATCCTTTCCCCTTTGAGATTGGATGCGTAATTTTTTTTTTTTTTTATTGCACTTTAGTGTAAATATGAGATTTGAGGTCTTTTTGACCCCAGATCTCATATTTAAGAGGCCATGTCATACTTTGTTTCTATTACATTCCTTGTAATAGGAATAAAAGTGAACCATTTTTTTTTAAAAGGACAATGTAAAAAAAAAAAGTAAAATAAATAAGAAAAAAAAAATTGAAAGCGCCCCGTACCGCCCAGCTCGCGCGCAGAAGCGAATACATACGCAAGTGGTGCCCGCATATGAAAACGGTGTTCAAACCACACATGTGAGGAATTTCCACGATCGTTAGAGCGAGAGCAATAATTCTAGCACTAGACCTCCTCTGTAACTCAAAACTACTAACCTGTAGAAATTTTTAAACATCGGCAGAGATTTTTAAGTGCCAAAGATTGTCGCCATTCCACGAGCGGGTGCAATTTTGAAGCATGCCATGTTGGGTATCAATTTACTTGGCGTAACATCATCTTTCACAATATGGAAAACAAATTGGGCTAACTTTACTGTTGTCTTCATTCTGTTGTCTGTTGTCTAATTCAAAAAAGTGATTTTTTTTCCAAAATAATTGCGCTTATAAGACCGCTGCGCAAATACAGTGTGACATAAAGTATTGGAATGACCGCCATTTTATTCTCTAGGATGTTAGAAAAAATATATATAATGTTTGGGGGTTCTAAGTCATTTTCTAGCAAAACAAAACTGATTTTAACTTGTAAACACGGAATCTTAAAAAAGACTCGGATCTTAAGTGGTTAATCAAAAAATTTAAAAACTATTTCAATGAAGACAAATGTTCTTTCAGAGCAGAAGCGTGGAATAATTGGTTTTCACACCTAAGACATTGCTAATGCTCTAAGCTACGATAAAGTTTCTGAAAGCAAGGGGTGAGTGCGGTTTTCAAAGGAAGTATGGCGTCGCAATCCAACCAGAGACTTCCTGTGTCAATTCAAGGGCAAGAGATTCGTCATGTACGATAAATTGAAAACCAGATATGAAGTCACTTGTACCATTAAGGCTGCATTCACACCTGAGCGACACGATTTTGGTCGTCTTTTAAGTGTTTTGTAGCGCATTTTGTAGCGCGATGTCGCACGTTTGCAAATGCCGATGCCGCACTAATACACGCGACTGATGCTTTTACATTGAAAGAATGGCAATACAAATTGGCCAGAAACGCCCGATTCGCGCAACAAAAATACCTCCGGGAGTAGTTTGAGCGTAGGGCGTTTGGCTTCAGGCGTTTTTGAGTGGAGATGTGAACCATCTCCATAGAGAATCATTGATTTTTTTTTTCCCCGCCAGCGTTTTGCAGCTTCAGGCATATTTAACCGCTTGCCGACCGCTGATCGGCATTTGACGGCGACAGAGTAGCTCTGCAAGGCAAAACGCCGTCATATGACGGCGGCTGCCAGATCGCGCACAGTGAGCGCGCGCGCGCCGCCGGATCTCCGATCTCCGCCGGCTACCCACGATGCCCCCACCCGGAGTGAAAGAATGGAGGTCTGTGTAAGTAAACACGGACCTCCGTTCTGTGAGGGGGGAAGGACTGTGATCACAGCCTTCCTTTACATGGAAGCTGTGATCACTTCCCTTCCCGTGTTAGGGCAGCCCCCATACAGTTAGAACACGCCCAGGGAACACAGTTAACCCTTAGAGCGCCCCCTGCAGGTTAACCCCTTCACTGCCAATGGCATTTACACAGTAATCAGTGCATTTTTATAGCACTGATCGCTGTATAAATGCCAATGGTCCCAAAAAAGTGTCAAAATGTTCCGACATGTCCGCCCCAATATCGCAGTACTGCTAAAAATCGCAGATCACTGCCATTACTAGTAAAAAATAAAAAAAAAATAAAAACCCCAGAAATGAATTCTCATCATCCGTAAACGCGACCACTTTTGCGCAAACCAATCAATAAACGCCGATTGCGATTTTTTTAAATCACAAATATGAGGAAGAATATAAATCGGCCAAAACCAATGAAAAAATGTTTTTTTGGATTTGTATTTTAGCAAAAAGTAAGAAATTTGAGTTTTTTTGCAAAATTGTCGCTCTTATTTTGTTTATAGCGGCGATCAGAAATGACGCAGCGGTGATCAAATACCACCAAAAGAAAGCTCTATTTGTGGTGAAAAAAAGGAAGCAAATTTCATTTGGGTACAACATCACACGAGCGCGCAATTTTCAGTTAAAGAGACGCAGTGCTGAATCGCAAAAAGGGCTCCGGTCCTAAAGTGTGAAATCCTTCCGGGGCTGAAGTGGCTACAAAACGCTCAGGGGTGAATGGGCCCTCAAACTCAGTTTATCAGCTTACATTTTCTGAATAATATAAAATGAACGTTCATACATATTTGTATCACACATATTTTTTGGCTAAGGTTCCTAAAAGAAAAAAATCTGACAATTGCAGAGAAGGTCTCTGTTGCTTTTTGTTATATTCTAAGGCACAATGTTCAGGGTTAATTGTACCATTTAATGGTTAATTCCATAGATGGGAAATAAAAACTTTAGGTTTCTGTATCAGAATTTTGGACCAGTTGTTGAATAGATATAAAGCGGAGTTCCACCCAGTTTTTTTTTTTTTTTACATCATTCAAGTCCTTTGCCTATATAGACTTACCTTTGAAGGAAAAAAAAAATGTATACTCACCCTAAGTCGCTTGTTGCTAGGTGGTAACTGCAATCTGCCCCTATTAGGTCCTAGGCTCTTCTCCTCACTTCCTGCTTCCCCTGGCCTCCTGGGAGCTGTGACTCATCATTTCCCAGGAGTCAGTGGGCTTCCCTGTACTGTGAAATCGTGTTATTCCAGACAGGAAATGACGCGATTTTAAGGCGGACCGAGATCAAGGAGTGCATGATGGTTACCCACCATGCACTTCTTTCAGGAAGAGATTGCAGGACACTACAGATGGGCTTCAGGTGCCCTCACCTAAAATGGAAAAGTCCAGCAGTGAGAAAAATGAAATTGTGAGTAAAAAATACATGGAATTACTAGGCGGTTTGAAAGTAAGGAAACAAAAGGTTACATCTATTTAGTATTAAAAGAGTGGATGCCAAAAAAAAAAAAAATTGGGGTGGAACTCCGCTTTAAAGTGATACTAAACACACACTGTCGCTTCAGCTCCGGAAGGTTTACCCCCCCTTCATGACCAGGCCGTTTTTTGCGATATGGCACTGCGTTACAATTACGCGGACGACACAACAAATAAAAGTTGTGTCTTTTTTTCCCCACAAATAGAGCTCTCTTTTGGTGGTATTTGACCACCTATGCAGTTTTTATTTTTTGCGCTATAAACTAAAAAAAAAAAAAAAAACTGAAAATTTGAAATAAAAACAATATTTTTTACTTTCTGCTATAAAATACATGAAAAAAATTGTAAAAAATCGAATTTCTTCAACAATTTAGCCCAATATGTATTCTGCTACATGTTTTTGGTAAAAAAAAAAATCCCAATAAGCGTATATTGATTGGTTTGTGCAAAAGTTATCGCATCTACAAACTATGGGATATTTTAATGGAATTTAATTCGTTTTTTTACCAGTAATAGCGGGGATCTGTGACTTATAGCAGAACTGCGACATAGTGACGGACAAATTAGACACTAAGGCCCCTTTCACACTTGTACGACTTGTCCTACGATTTGGGACTGCAAAGTCGCCTGACAAGTCGTTCCCCATGATTTCCAATGAGTATCATTCATATCTGTGCGTCTTAAAGTCGGGCCGACTTAAAAAGTAGTCCCTGCTTTACTTTGGCCCAACTTTGATGCAACTTGAGGTCCATAGACTTCAATGTTAAACCCTCCGTCTCCTGCAAATTGTACCTGAATAATATAGATGCAATTTCTGTACTACTTCTGTACAACTTTCTAATAGGTTGTCATTGTGCCAAAGTTGCAACAAAGTCGGACCAAAGTCGTACTGATCCGAAATCGTGGTAAAGTCATGGCAAACAATTGCGGCAAAATCACAAGTGTGAAAGGGGCCCAAGTTACACTTTTGACACATTTTTGGGGACCAGTGACATCAGTGATCAGTGCTAAAACAATATGTTTTGTAATTGTACTAATGACACTGGCAGGGAAGAGGTTACCATCAGGGGCAATCAAAGGGTTAAATGTGCGCCTTGGGAGTTACAAAATAACTACCGAAGCACTACAGACTGGTGTGAAGGCTATAAAGCCAGATATCAGTGCTCCAGGATGACCATACAAAATGTAAAATGATTATTAAAAAACGCCCTCAGACGAAGTGATGACGAAACGCGTCAAGACGCCCTCAGGCGAAGTGATGACGAAACGCGTCAGTGCGTGTCCACATGGCTGTCAGTCCGATTCAGCTTGGACAGTCTGTTCCCGGGAGCAACCCGATACAAGTTACTAATGGTGAGACGGACTCGTCTGACGCTGCTTACACGTTTGTTATGCCATAGAACATTTGCGTTCATGTTGGATTTATGTTCTTATCTTGTAAGTGTATCTTCTAAAGGGGGGATTTTTAATGAGTACAATACTAATAAATGTGCCTCAAGGTAATGCACTATGTGAGCGATTTGTTCTTTATCCAGTTCCACACCGCTTACCGCATATTTACAGCGGCAGTGTGGACGCTGGCCGTGAATCGCTGTAAAAAGGCGGCGATCTGCGAATGGCCGCCGGTGAGCCGCGATGAGCGGCCACAGGCAAAGAACGGGGGAACCGCCGGTGTAAACATGGTGGTTCCCCATTCTGACAGTGCAGACATGGGAGATCTACTGATCCCTGTCACTGGGATCAGTTAGATCTCTCATGCCCATGGTAGCCCAATGCCCCCACAGTTAGAACACACCCAGGGAACACAGTTAACCCCTAGAGCTCCCCCTGCAGGTTAACCCCTTCACTGCCAATGACATTTATACAGTAATCAGTGGACATTTAAATTTCTGATCGCTGAATAAATGTCATTGGTCCCAAAAAAGTGTCAAAAATGTCTGACATGTCCACTGCAATATCGCAGTACCGCTATAAAATCGCAGATCGCCGCCATTACTAGTAAAAAATTAAAAAAAAATAAAAACCCCAGAAATGAATTCTCATCATCCGTAAACGCGGCCATTTTTGCGCAAACCAATCAATAAACGCCGATTGCAATTTTTTTTTTATCACAAATATGAGGAAGAATATAAATCGGCCAAAACCGGTGAAAAAAAATATTTTTTTTTGCATTTGTATTTTAGCAAGAAGTAAGAAATTTGTTTTTTTTTGCAAAATGGTCACTCTTCTTTTGATTATAGCAGCGATCAGAAATGACGCAGAGGTGATCAAATACCGCCAAAAGAAAGCTCTATGTGTGGGGAAAAAAGGACGCAAATTTTGTTTGGGTACAACGTCGCACGACCGCGCAATTGTCAGTTAATGCGACGCATGCGCCGAATCGCAACAAGTGCTCTGGTCCTAACCTGAGAAATTCTTCCGGAGGTGAAGTGGTTAATCCTGTGCAAAGGACTGCATAGGGCGGTTATAGCTCTCCTATTTTGCAGCAACCTGAGTGAAGGAGTGGTGGATACTGGCATCCTTGTGTTACATTGTTGCTGGGCTCATAATTGGGCACCTGCTGGTGACGGTGGACTATATTGGCAGAGTCATTCCATCTATCGATGCACTTATATATGGACTTATAATTAAATTGATTAGAGCTGCTATGCACAGTACTTTTGTATTAGCATTTGTCATGCGTGCCTTGGGAGTGTTTACTGTGTGGGAGGTGATTGTACTGTAAGAAGACAGAGATCTGTGTTGCTGCTTAGCAGAAACACAAGATCTCTGTCTTCTCCTGTCAAAGTGGTTTCCCTTCACTGGTACTGTAAGTTCAGATCAATGGAGAAAAAATTTAAGTTTGGCACTGTTTTCCGTAATACTGCTTATGCTGTATTTTGCAATATGTCCATTGTTCTGACAATTCTCATTTTATCTATAGTGCATTATTGTACTTGTCACATGGAACATCTACTCCTTTGAAGAAGACTCATAGGAAGTTGAAACGCTGGGGAGTTCCATGAACCTTGAGCTGACATTCTACCCTGTTATTGTAAAAAGTGGGGCAGTGGTGATACATATAGACAAAAATAACCGCCACGTCCAAATAAATGCAAACAACTGATAAATGGGAAAATCCCAAATATATAATTTATCCCCCTGGACTTTTGAGGCGGATCAGGTAGTCAAGGTATTTCCAAAAGGAAAGGGAAAATAAATATAGTAAAAAATATAATTTTATTCATACAAAAATATTGATAGATAAAAAAATGAAACAAGCAAACAAGGCAATACATGTTTCATCAATATGCAGAAATGCACATGAATGTAATTTGAATTAACAAAATACAAAATGTAAAATGTAAGATACAGAGTACCACAATTTGGTGAGCATAAAGACAGTTGGACTCGATGCATTTGGGATATGCACACTGGGATGACCACTGTGGGTGGCAGGGTCCAAGGGCAATATCACAAACGTCCCAACATGTTTCGGTTAATCCTTCTTCAGGGGATATAAAAGCATCAAGTGCAACATGAGTAAACTGTCTGTGAAAGATCAAATCATAGATAAGACAATGTATGGTATAAACGTATTGTAGAGACAAATTAGTGAAATAAACTAAATAAATTAGGTAAATAAGCGTTCATTATTGAAAAACATGACGCACGTGCATATATGCTGGTGGCACCCAACAACCAAGCAGATGTCAGCCCGTGAAAATCTGGACAAGAGGAATCCAGACAAAGTGCAGGGGGTGCTGGCACCCCGGATGAGGGGACACAGGAATATTGTGCAACCACGAGGGGCCCAAAGTGCGTCATGTTTTTCCATAATGAACGCTTATTTACCTAATTTATTTAGTTTATTTCACTAATTTGTCTCTACAATACGTTTATACCATACATTGTCTTATCTATGATTTGATCTTTCACAGACAGTTTACTCATGTTGCACTTGATGCCTTTATATCCCCTGAAGAAGGATTAACCGAAACATGTTGGGACGTTTGTGATATTGCCCTTGGACCCTGCCATCTACAGTGGTCATCCCAGTGTGCATATCCCAAATGCATCGAGTCCAACTGTCTTTATGCTCACCAAATTGTGGTACTCTGTATCTTACATTTTACATTTTGTATTTTGTTAATTCAAATTACATTCATGTGCATTTCTGCATATTGATGAAACATGTATTGCCTTGTTTACTTGTTTCATTTTTTTATCTATCAATATTTTTGTATGAATAAAATTATATTTTTTACTATATTTATTTTCCCTTTCCTTTTGGAAATACCTTGACTACCTGATCCGCCTCAAAAGTCCAGGGGGATAAATTATATATTTGGGATTTTCCCAGTTATCAGTTGTTTACCCTGTTATTGTATTTTACTATTTCTATTGAATATTTTAATGTTGTCTAAATGAGTATCTTTTACTTACCTGTCCGGGTTTGCCTTTAAAGTCCCGTTAAACCAGTGGTTCTCAACTCCTGTCCTCGGGACCCACTAACAGGCCAGGTTTGCAGGATAACTGAAATACATCACAGGTGATATCATTTGCTGCTCAGTGATTGCAGTATTCTAGTCTGCATCTCCCCAAGGTAATACTTAAAATCTGGCCTGTTGGCGGGTCCTGAGGACCGGAGTTGAGAACCACTGCGTTAAACCTTCTTCTGCATATTTGTAATTTTGGGATGTGGCTATCTGATGGATCATTTGGCAATATTTTGACCTCTCTCCTTTTTAAATATTCTCCTGTCAAAGAACGGCAATCTGCCTTGTTTACATAGGCAGACCGCCATTCTGTCTGCCTCGGGAATGATCAGCAGGAAACAGGTCCGCCGGACCCGCTGATTGGCTCCCGCTGTGTCCAATCACAGCGGGAATTAGTCGTCAGTGGTGCGTGCCCGAGACCAGGAAGAGTGAAATCACGCACAGGTATGTGATTTTGTGCAGAGGCCGCCCCACTGAAGTAAATGTACATGGGGCGGTCCAGAAGCGGTTCATTTACATTGCCCCTTCTATTTCTGTATGTGGATGATGGCGCTGTAATTATTTTAATAAAAAAAAAATCAAAGTATCTTTTTCCTGATCGATTTACAGCACATAACCCAGATCTTCCCCAGCCTGTCTGCAGGGAAATATAAGCAGGAGGAGCTTCTAGTCCTCGGCTGCTGGTCATAGTTACATAGTCAGTCTGTCTAAGAAAAAGACCATCCAGTTCAACCAATAAAGGGAAAATAAATTATACAATCCTATATGCACAATCCACAGTTGATCCAGAAGAAGGCAAACAACGCCCAGCAAAGCCAATGATCCAATTTGCTCCAGCAGGGGAAAATATTCCTTCCTGATCCCCGAGAGGCAATCGGATTTTCCCTGGATCAACTTTACCTATAACTGTCCGTACCCAGTTACATTATGTACATTTAGGAAAGAACCCAGGCCTTTTTTAACCACTTGCCAACCGCCCGCTGCAGCGTGACGGCGGCAAAGTGGCTCATTATCGCAAAACGCCTTCACAGGACGGCAAAAATGAGTATTGTGAGCGCGCGCCGCCGGAGGCCCGCTTGCGCACTCACAGTGTTCCGGGGAGGGGGGGCCAGGGAGCGGGTAGGGGGGACTCAATCGCCGCCGGCTACCCTCGATGGCCCCCCTGGAGTGACAGAACAGAGGTCGGTGTATGTAAACATGGATCTCCATTCTGACAGAGGGGGAAGGGCTGTGATCACTCCCCTCCCCCTGCCAGCCCAGCCCCCATACAGTTATAACACACTGAGGGAACACAGTTAACCCTTAGAGCTCCCCCTGCAGGTTAACCCCTTCACTGCCAATGTCATTTACACAGTAATCAATGCATTTTCATAGCACTGATCGCTGTATAAATGCCAATGGTCCCAAAAAAGTGTCAAAATGGTCCGACATGTCCGCTGCAATATCGCAGTACCGCTAAAAATCGCAGCCATTACTAGTAAAAAATAAAAACCCCAGAAATGAATTCTCATCATTTGTAAACGCGGCAACTTTTGCGCAAACCAATTAATGAACGCCGATTGCAATTTTTTTTTTACCAAAAATATGAGGAAGAATATAAATCGGCCAAAACTGATGAAAAAAAATGTTTTTCTATTTTTTTTTTTGGAGTTGTATTTTAGCAAAGAGCAAGAAAAAATAGTTTTTTTGCTAAATTATTGCTCTTTTTTTGTTTATAGCGGTGATCAGAAATGACGCAGAGGGGATCAAATACCACCAAAAGAAAGCTCTATTTGTGGGAAAAAAAGGATGCAAATTTCCTTTGGGTACAACGTCTCACGACTGCGCAATTGTCAGTTAAAGTGACACAATGCCAATTTGCAAAAAGGGCTCTGGTCCTAAAGTGTGAAATCCTTCCGGGGGTGAAGTGGTTAAACAATCTACTGAGCTGGACAAAACCACCTCTGGAGGGAGTCTATTCCATATTTTCACAGCTCTTACTGTGAAGAAACCTTTCCCTATTTGGAGATTAAGGGGTTGGTTTACTAAAGGCAAATAGAATGTGCACTTTGCAAAGTGTAGTTGCTCCAGAGCTTAGTAAATGAGGTAAGGCTTCACTTTGCAAATACTACCCAATCACATGCAAGGAAAATAAAATAAAATAAAACAGCATTTTTGCTTGCACATGATGCACTATGTTGTTTTTATATGTCTGTGATTGCAATCATCTTATGGCTTCATTTGAAATATTTTTGTAATAAACTTTGTTTTATTTTATGATATGTATGACCTTATTTGTGCCTAAAAAGTCCCACCCCCTAAGGGAGTTTCTCTATTAGGATTGGATGGTGGAAGTCAGCAGCACTTCTGTTCATTTACTAAGCTCTGGAGCAACCGCATTTGCAGAGTGCACAGTCTGTTTGCCTTTAGTAAATCAACCCTTTAATCTCCAAATACAGAAAGGTTTCTTCACAGTAAGAGCTGTGAAAATCTTGAAATGTGACTTGTGTCAACATGAATAACAGATAGCGATATCAAACACTAATTTAATGCATATTTAAAAAATTTGTTTTCTTTTATTTTCTATTTTTTTTTTTTCCTTTTCTTTTATTGAAATCCTCGCTCTGTTTCACTGTGCTCCTTATGACTATATTACATTAGTTTAACCACATGTCCACATCACAAAATCCCCGTCAGGAAGGACGTACCAGCCCACAGGATGGCTCTTCTAGACCACGTCCTCTGCATAGGCAAAGGCTAATTTCTGTTCCTTTACATGCACATAGAAATGGCACATCTGTTGCTTGGAGCTCGCATTGGCACCAAGTGGGGCTATTTAACCACTTTCCTGCCCAGGCCAATTTTCAGCTTTCAGTGCTGTCACACTTTGAATGACAATTGAATTACAATTCACACGAATAGAGCTTTGCTTTGGTGGTATTCAATCACCACTGAGTTTTTTATTTTTTGCTAAATAAAAAAAAAGGACCAAAAATATCGAAAAAAACAACTTTTTCATAGTTTGTTATAAAATTTTGCAAACAGGTCATTTTTTTCCTTCACTGATCGGCACTGATAGGCTGCACTGATGGGCACTGATGAGGCAGCACTGATAAGGTGGCACAGATGGGCATTGATAGCAGGGGCCCTGCCCCCTCTCTCCAGCCACCGCTTCTAAGATAATGGATAGATTCATGCATAGCATGAATCTATCAATGGCCGTCCGTGACACCCCCCCCATTCATGCGGCCGGCCCCTTTGAGGTGCCGGCCGCATTAATTACCGCAGCGGGGGTGTCTATGAAGCATCTCATTAGATCCGTAGGCTCTAATTGGCTGCATTACAGTAGAGCTTGTGGCACAAAGCGTGCCACCACAAGCTCCACTGAATGGCTCTCAGCCAATTAGGGAGCGCCGGTATGTTACCGGTTTCCTGATTGGCAGAGACGACAGGCGATCCTATTGGACGCCTTTCTCA
Source organism: Glandirana rugosa (assembly GCA_018402905.1). Taxonomy (NCBI): domain Eukaryota; kingdom Metazoa; phylum Chordata; class Amphibia; order Anura; family Ranidae; genus Glandirana; species Glandirana rugosa. The sequence continues at coordinate 459,458 of BLSH010530255.1, forward strand.
GAGGAGGAGGATGCCACCGGAGCACACACAGCACGCTCCCCACTCGCCGGACTCTGCACGCTGCCTGTGTCCACTCATAGATGGGGTACGTGCGGGACTTTGATGTCCCGACTGCACGGGGAGGGGGGGGGGCCTGTTAGTGAGTGCCACGATATCCCACCTGTATTACTGGCAGCATATTAACTGTGTTACTGGCTGCATAGTACCTGTGTTACTGCCTGAATAATACCTGTCTTAATGCCTGCATAATACCTGTGTTACTGGCTGCAAAATACCCCTACCTGTGTTACTAGCTGCATACCTGTATTACTGGCTGCAATATACCCCACCTGTGATACTGGTTGCATAATACCTGTGTTACTGCCTGCATAATACCTGTGTTACTGCCTACAAAATACCCATACCTGTATTAAGGGCTGCAAAATACCCCTGCCTGTGTTACTAGCTGCATACCTGTGATACTGGCTGCAATATACCCATACCTGTAATACTGGCTGCTGTATACCCCACCTGTGATACTGGCTGCTGTATACCCCACCTATATAACCCACCTGTGATGCTGAGCTGTATACTGTGTCCTGTGATGCTGAGCTGTATACTGTGTCCTGTGATGCTGAACTGTATACTGTGTCCTGTGATGCTGAACTGTATACTGTGTCCTGTGATGCTGGGGCTGTATACTGTGTCCTGTGACGCTGGGGCTGTATACTGTGTCCTGTGATGCTGGGGCTGTATACTGTGTCCTGTGGTGCCAAGCTGTATACTCCTGACACAATATGTGCAATACAGGGGACGGAGTGGATGGAATCTATAAGGGGTGTGGCTTATGAGTAGTAGGAGGGGTCAAAAAGGAAGGGTGGGGCCTGGCGCCCCCCCCATCATAAAGCTTCACCAGCCGCCACTGATTGATAGGCACTGATAGGCTGCACTGATGGGCACTTATGACTCTTGAGGTGGCACTGATGAGGCTTCATTGATAGGCAGCACTGATGGGCACTGATAGGTGTCACTGATGGGCACTGATAGGTGGCACTGGTAGGTGACACCGATGAGGAGGCACTGGTGGGCACTGATTGGGAGCACTGGTAGGCACTGCTGGAACTGCACTGATAAGATGAAAGTAATGCCAATAACCGGCTTCTGTTTAGATCGTGATCAGCTGAGATTGGCTCTTTACCTCAATCTGTGATCAGCAGTGTCCGAAGGACATGGCGATCACAGAGCTCGTGCCACAGTAGGTGCATGGCGAGCACGATTATGGGAGGACTTCATATGAGACCTCTCAGAACTGTACGACCGTCATTCGTCTATACCGTTGTCGGCAAGTGGTTAAACTGAGCCTGAGCTATGCTTCAGTGCCATCTTGTCTACAACATTCTAGTGCATACCTACTATCTGTTATTCTGCATCTGACTGCTGTTACCGACTCGGCTTGCCTCTGACCTCCCTTCTCCCTTGCTGCTGCTCCACTGATCTGTTACCGGCTCGGCCTGCATCCTGACATTGCTTCTGCCTCTGCTTCTGCACCAGATTCGTCTGCCCCTGTATGACCTTATACATCTGACTCTGCTTCTATTACCATCACTGCTGAACTGCCTGCTGCAAGCATCTGCCTATATTCCACTGGTGCCCGCTCACCACCTGTCTACTACCAGCTTGTGCCTGTCTGCTTTCTCCAGCTGCCTGCTCCTATCTCCTGCTCACTGGTGTCCATCTGGTACTCCTGCTCTGTTGTGCTCAACCAACAGTCTTCCCCTGCTTGATCCTGAGCAGCGGCGGCTGGTGTATAAGGGACACTTGGGCGCCGCCTCCCTGCCGCTGAGAAGGATATACTGTCAGCTGACAGCAAGTAGTGAGCCCATTGGTCAGTCATTAAAGTCTATGTGTGTGCGCTGAACAAGCGCACAAACATAGTCTGATTGGCTGCCCCCTGAGCCATCAGAGCCTATGACTCTCTGTCATTGGATACTGTGGGCGGGGGCGGGACTATGGCGGACATGCTGGCTGCGTGATTACTCACGCAGGCACAGCACTCCACCGGAACTTCCGAGCAGACTGTCCACACGAGGAAAGGGGGACAGTCCTCTGCCAGCTGTCTGCACACTGTCAGCATCAGCATGCTCTCCGCAAGCGCTGCCTCTGCATACTGTCAGCCCGCTCTTCGCATGCCGATCTCTGCAACACTGCCAGTCTGCCTATTAGATGGGGTAAGTGCGGCACTTGTCCCGACTTTGGGGGGGGGCCTGGTGACTGTATACCCTATCTGGGACCCTGTATACTGCTATCTGGGGGCTCTGTATACCACATCTAGCATCCAGGTTAAAATATAAACCTAAAATGTAGCAGCGCTAAATCATCATATTACATGACAATGGTTAAACATTTAAAAGTCCATAATAATGAGTCAGTCCGTGCGATCCTTAATATTTGCGGTCTTCAAAGTGATGTATCTAATACTACCACCACCTCACCACGTGCCAAATGGGGGTATCCCCCTATGTGGAGGAACTCACCAGATGATTGAATATAAATCGCCCAAAACAGGTAATTGCTGGATATCCCACATAGATGTTATAGTTAATCAATGCAGGCTCCTCTCTCCTCAATAGCAGCTGCTGCATTCACCATCATCACATAGGATTCAAATACATAAGCAAACTGGGTGATTTCTAGATTTGAAGGTCAGGAAGGTACTCCATGTTGTATATAAAGATATTTGTAAGATTCCTGCTATAATTGCATCACCATCTCTGGAATAATATTCTGGCTTCCTCTCTACCATCTCTACACAACATGATGGCTTCTTCACAACATCATCACTCACCATAAATACAGGAATACATGGTAACAAAGCAATTATTTTCTTCTGCATTCGTGCCTTTACACCAATGGTTCTCAACTCCTGGGTGCTCTGTATACTGCTATCTGGGACCCTGTATACTGCTATCTGGGACCCTGTATACTGCTATCTGGGACCCTGTATACTGCTATATGGGGCTCTGTATACTGCTATCTGGGACTCTGTATATCCTATCTGGGACCCTGTATACTGCTATCTGGGACCCTGTATACTGATATATGGTGATTCTGTATACTGATATATGGTGACTCTGTATACTGATATATGGTGATTCTGTATACTGATATATGTTGACTCTGTATACCCCTATCTGGGGCTCTGTATACTGCTATCTGGTGACTATGTATACTCCTATCTGGTGATCCTGTATACTCCTATCTGGTGATGCTGTATATACCACTGTCTGGTGATGCTGAGCTGTATACTCCTGACACAAGAGGTGGAAACTATAAGGGGTGGGGCTTATGAGAAGTGGGAGGGGTCAAAAAGGAAGGGCGGGGTCTGGCGCCTAACAATCCTAAAATTTCAAAAGCCGCCACTGGTCCTGAGACTCCATCCAGCCCTGCTACCAGCAGGCCAATAGGCACTTTTGACTCTCTTTACTCCTGTGCTACATGTCTGCTATATCAGGGGCCCCGAGTCAAAGGTGTAAGAGAGGCCTTCCTCATCGTGTCCGGCTCTTCTACCATAATGTAGATATTCACCAGCACATCAAGGATCTTCATTTTCATCCAAATGGGTTTTATTTAAAGAAAGATCACATCACAGAACAGTGTAGTGCAACATTTCGGAGTCACGCTGGACCCCTTTGTCAGGCATGTGATGATGAAGGGGTCTGGCGTGACTCCAAAATCTTGCACTACACTGTCCTGTGAATTGTTATTTCTTTGAATAAAAACCGTTTGAACAAAAGTGAAGATCTTTGGGGTGCTGGCAAATATCTACATTATCATGCATGTTCCAGTATCCAGCTGGCTGTCGCTACAGCACCCGGGACTTTTAGAGCTCATTCCTGGAACGTGTGGGGTGGGAATATGGACTGTAGGCTCTTCTACCAGGTAAGACACCCCCCTTTCCATTTATATTTCCATGGACCAAAATATAGTCTGCCCAATCAGTGTTGGCCCAGCCATGGTATGTTCAGATGTGCAAGCACCATCCACCTTAGACTTGGCAAAGGGGAAGGGGGTTGTCACACTTTAACATCTTTGCCTTGAATAGCAGAAAACTTATAGCTAAGGCTGAGGGAATCTGCCTGCATTTGATTTTGTGTACCTTGTTAAATCTTTGCAGTGAACCCGTACTGGAGTTTAGGAGGAAAATATTTTATTACATTCTGGTCATTTGTAAGGCTAATAAGCAAGCAAAGAAAACGCATGGGAAGCTGGCATTGCCATGGGGCACACGTACAACTATGAAAATTAAAAAAAAAAAATAGTATTTGTCCCTGCACCGAACTGCGCCTTTCACTAGCAGCTCCAACGCACACTGACAATATGGCAGCTAGAAGCCCACGCTTTTATAAATAAAGGGGTTGGTTATTATTTGCTCTCAAATATTGGCTTTTTGTGACTCAGCCGGCCAGGGGAAATGCAATGCACTGCATTAAAGATTGTTTGCTATTACTAGCAGCAACCTTTTGGCCAAAAGTTCACAATTTGTTTGCTATGTAATCTTATAATAAAATGCAAGGTCCATTTATTCAATAGCATCCAGCCACACATTAACCCCTTAAAAAAGTGTAAAAAAAATTAAAATATATACTGTATACATACCTTACCCCCACTTTCTACACATGAGTGAGCAATGCCATGATCCTTCCATCAAGATCCTGGGAATACTGAGTATCCCAAATCTTGCAAGAAGACAGCTGCGCACCATGCTGGAGAATTTCATCATTCCCAGGATTTCTTCAATAGGATTGCAATGTCACCCTAGCCTAGGCATGGTAGCAGTAAGGTAAGTACATAGGTGTGTGCACCCCAAAGCTCAAACACGCATGCTTTTCTCTGTATCCTCCGCTGCACTGGACAGTGAATACATGGGAAGTGCTCTGCGCTGAGCGGCTTCCTGTTCATTCACAAACTGAATCATAATACACAGTTTACTATGCTTCAATTATGAATGAACACAGTGAGCGAGTGAGTCAATAGCATCCTATCACAAATTAGTGTACAAAAACAAATGTAAAAATATATATATACCTTACCCCCAATTTCTACACAGGAGTAAGTGATGTCATGATCCTGAGAATACTGAGTAAGCCAAATCTTGCAAGAAGACAGTCATGCACCATGCTTGTGAGATTTGGGATCTTCATCACCCCCAGGATATCATCAATAGGATTGCAATCTTCAATGAAAATTGAACTTACAGCATGTGATAACCCCACAATGTTTTGTATAATTTCTTTCAAAAAATACAAATTATTAAAAGAAAAAAAAGTCTCTCTTGCATTTTGTCACAGCTTTATACACACTAAATATTCAAAACAATTATATCCTTTTTTGTGCAAAAACGAAATGTTTTAAGATGCAGTATTGAACCATAAACGGAAAAAAAACCCCATGCCATCATAGCTCTCCAAACTTTAATTTACCGAATGACATCACAGTCCATCCCCAGTAAATGCACTACTTTTCACCATATAGTGTCACTGCTAATAAAATAACAAAACAAAATAAATACATTACAGGAGTGACATTACTACTCTCCAAACATAACAGATCAATATCATTGTGATCTAAATGTATATTACTTTACTGCTATCTAAATATCAGCTTATACAAGTTATAATTTTGTTATGCATTAACCCATAGGAGTATTAAACTTACTATAGTCTGTGTGATATTATTGCTTTTTTCCTTCTTTTGTGTAGTCGCATCGCATCATCGCCTCTACTTGTGGTTAAGGTTCCTCTGACTTATAGGTTTTTATAATGCAACTCTGCAAACTCGCAGGAAACCCAATGCAGAAGGTGTCATTATGCTCACATGACTTCCTTATTCTCTTTTTCATTTTCAGTGTATATTTCCATTTTCATATATAAGAGAAACAGTAAATACTAATTGTTTATTACATTGTGGTTGATTTACTTAACCACTTCAGCCCCGGAAGGATTTCCCACTTTAGGACCCGAGCACTTTTTTGTGATTCGGCGCTGCGTCGCTTTAACTGACAATTGCGTGGTCGTGCGGCGTTGTACCCAAACGAAATTTGCGTCCTTTTTTTCCCACAAACAGAGCTTTCTTTTGGGGGTATTTGATCACCTCTGCGTCATTTCTGATCGCCGCTATAAACAAAAGAATAGCGACAATTTTGCAAAAAAAAAACAAATTTCTTACTTTTTGCTAAAATACAAATCTGATATAAAAAAACATTTATTTTCCATCGGTTTTGGCCAATTTATATTCTTCCTCATATTTTTGGTAAAAAAAAATCGCATTTGGTGTTTATTGATTGGCTTGCGCAAAAGTTGCCACGTTTGCGGGCGATGAGAATTAATTTCTGGGGTTTTTATTTTTTTTAAATTTTTTTACTATCTGCGATTTTTAGGGGTACTGCGATATTGCAGCGGACATGTCGGACCATTTTGACACTTTTTTGGGACCATTGGCATTTATACATCGATCGGTGCTATAAAAATGCACTGATTACTGTGTAAATGCCATTAATAGTGAAGGGGTTAACCTGGAGGGGGAGCTCTAAGGGTTAACTGTGTTCCCTGGGTGTGTTCTAACTGTATGTGGGCTGGCTGATGAAAGGGGATGATCACAGCTTCCATATAGAGGAAGCCTGTGATCATCGCCCTTCCCCCTCTAACAGAACGGAGATCCGTGTTTACTTACACGGACCTCCGTTCTTTCACTGTCGCGGGGGCCATCACGGGTAGCCGGCGGCGATCGAGTCCGCCGCACCTGCTCCCAGGCCCCCCCCCCGGACACAGTGAGCGCGCGAGCGCTCACAACACTAGTTATCGCAGCCGCCGTCGTATGACGGCAGTTTGCGATAATGAGCCACTCTGTCGCCTTCAGACTGCGGTCGGCGGTCGGCAAGTGGTTAAGGTAAATCCACTGCGCACTACAAGTGCATTCGGAAGTGCAGTCGCTGTAGATCTGAGGGGAAGATCTGAAATGTGGGGAAGCTCTGCTGATTTTATCATCCAATCATGTACAAGCCAAAATGCTGTTATTTATTTTCCTTGCATGTCCCCCTCAGATCTACAGCGACTGTACTTCCAAGTGCACGGTAGATTTGCCTTTAGTAAATAAACCCCACAGTTATAAATACACAGTAAAACCTTGGTAAGAGTAACTTGATTTGAGAGCGTTTTGCAAGAAAAGCAAAAATTTTAAATAAATCTTGACTTGATATACAAGCGATGTGATATGCAAGTAGCATCACGCCACAACTGAGTATAAAATAGAAGAGAGGCGCCTCTAAGTATAGCAATATGGTTACATTTAGGTGTCTGTTTATAAAGCAATGGAAAAAATCCACTGCTCTATTCTCTGGCATTCACAGAGGAGATCGTTTATTTAATGGTGTAGATTGCTTCACCTTTTGTTAAGTGATCTACAAACGCTTCAAACAGTGGAGAACTCCCCCTGATACTGGAATCTCTGAGACCTAACTAGATTACGGCATCAGAAATTCACGGAAACACTGAGATGTCGGTTTATTAAGCAGTGATAAATTATCACTGCTCAGTACACGGACATCTCCGTGGAGCCCCCCTCGTTAATAAAATAAAATTAAAAGATAATATTACCGCGCTAGGCTGAAGGATAGAGTGAAAGGACTGAGTGAGCCGCCACACACAACGACCAAACTAATCGTAAAAAAACAAGTAAAAAATGTGAAGAGTGGCGCTAAACTCAAAAAGCAACGATGTTATCTAAGCGTAAGTTAGATAAAAATTAAATTGAAGAAAAATATAGCATATGAATTTGTAATTCATTTCGCAAGTGTTACTATCTATGTGCTTATTTCAATATTTTCCCTATCTGTTGTGGCTCCACCCGCGAGTCCAACTCTTTTTCCCATTTCTCGATGTATGGCGGTATCTCCGGTCCTCTTAATGCTACCAATATTTTGTATATCCTAGAGATATTGCCCTTTGTACTCGGGGCAGTGCACATCTTCTCAAACGGTAATAAATCTTCTCTGGATCTTAATGGTTGCGGTAAAGATGTAACAAATGTTTCAATTGGAGGTACCGCCATTCAAAATATCTCTCTTTTGTCTTAATTCTTGTAGTGTGCATAGCTTCCCCTTTACCATTATATCTTTTAATTGTGCCTTATCGTTTTTTATCCACTTTCCAAACCATTCCCCCTTTCCTGGTGTGAAGTATTTAGTCCCACAAAGTGGGGTTAGTAGTGAATTGTATTTACATTTTTCCTGTGTGAAAATACTATCCCATATTTTAAATACCATATGTGTCATTTAATTTGTGTTTACATCTAATACCCTATGTTGCAGTGGTATCCAAACCATCTTACCCAATGGTGCAATGGGCATTCTAACTTAACACATCTTTTTTCGTCTTTATTTTTAACCCAATTTATCACCCGTGATAAAACATTTGCCATATCGTTTTTTCTTTTATGTCTGGGACTGCTAGTCCTCCTCGGGATTTCTCTTTATTTAAGACTGAGCATTTTATTCTCAGCTTATTATTTTGCCATATGAATCTTGATATTATGTTCTTCAATATCTTAAAATATAACTGTGGAATGTTAATCTTCAGCATTTGAAATTTGTAGGTGATTTTTGGTAATATTACCATTTTTATAATATTTATTCATCCTATCCAGGAAAGAGACCTATATGACATTTTTCTTATTTCTGCTTTTATTTCATTCAATAGGGGTATGTAATCCGTGTGGTATAATCTCCCTAAAACGGATGTTAATTCAATTCCCAAATAGCTTAATTTTGTCTTTCTCCATTTAAAAGGAAATTCACGTTGTATCACCAGCTCCTCGTGTTTACTCAGATTAATGTTCAAAATTTCTGACTTAGCAAGATTTATTTTAAAGTTAATCAATTCCCCATAGTTTTTAATTACTTTTATTAAGTTTGGTAATGATATCCTTGGATTTGAGATATACATTTAAATATCTTCCGCATATGCTGCAATCTTATGTTCTTCTACTCCTATCTTAAACCCTCCTATATTATATCTGGACTATTTCTAATTGCTGCAAGGAGAGGTTCTAGAACAGTGGTTCTCAACTCCTGTCCTCAGGACCCACCAACAGGCCAGATTTTAAGTATTACCTTGGGGAGATGCAGACTAGAATACTGCAATCACTGAGCAGCAAATGATACCACCAGTGATGTATTTCAGTTATCCTGCAAACCTGGCCTGTTAGTGGGTCCTGAGGACAGGAGTTGAGAACCACTGTTCTAGAGAGAGTAAAAATAATAACGACGACAAGGGGCAACCTTGCCTTGTCCCGTTTTGCATCTCAAAAGGGGAGGACAAAGACCCCTTTACCCCTACCTTAGCTTTGGGGTGATTATATAGTGCTTTGATCCATTGGATCATCCTTGTACCCATCTCCACCACTTCCAATGTATGTATCATAAATCCCCAGTCTACCCTGTCAAAGGCCTTTTCAGTGTCAATCAACAGTGGCAGTCCTGGGGATCTACATTCCTTAATTCTTTGGAATAATAACAAGGTTCTTATCCCTACCCTCTCTTCCCAGGACAAACCCAATCCGATCCCCATGTACCAACTCTTTTATCACTTCTTTCATCTTAGTGGCTAACACTTGTTAGAATAGCTATGTGTCTGCGTTTATCAATGAAATCAGTCTATAGCTTGAGCATAAAGTTTTATCCTTTCCTTTTTGGGGATAATTGAGATCGTAGCCAATAATGTTTCTCGTCTCATGTCCCAGCTTGTCCTGATTCCATTCATAAAACACAGATTTTAGGGATTAGAATTTCCTTGAACTCTCTAAAATAGTTTGTTGTAAACCCATCAGGGCCAGGGGCTTATTCCTAGTGCCGTGTTTTTTAGTGCTAGGTTAATTTCTTCTTCTGTTTTGGGGGCTTCTAGCTTGGATAAATTATTTTCTGCTATTTGAGGTAGATTGGCCTCTTTCAAAAATTTCTTAATTTTTTCCGATCTTTGTGTTTCCGGATATTGTTTCCCTATTTGTTACACTATATACAATTCACTATAATAATTTTGAAAGGTTACAGCTATTTCTGTAGCAGTATGTGTTGATTCCCCGGAGCTACTTTGTATTTTCTCTATATAATTCGCTTCTTTTTTAGTATTTTCGCTAATTGTTTTCCTATTTTGTTTCCCCATTGATACCTTTCTTTCTTGATTCTATTATAGGTCTTTCAGGTCTCGTGCTCTATCAATTTCTTCAATTCATCTCTTATTATAACCAGTGCTTGAAGTATTTCAGCCTCATTATCTTTCTTATGTCTTTTTTTTAATTTGCGGATTTGTTTTATTATTATTTATCTCCATCTTTTTTGTTTTTACTTTTTACTTCCTGGCTCCTATGGATATCAAGATCCCCCGTATATAGGCCTTATGCGCCTCCCATACTGAGAACATCGGTACATCACCCGAGCCATTTATTTTTAAATATTGGGCTAGTTCTTCTTTTATTTTATCTTCTGTTTCATTTTCTTGTAGTAATTTCTCGTTTAGTCTCCATAAGTTTACCTTTTTTTGACCTCCCGTTATCTCCATTGTCATGCTCATTGGGGCGTGATCTGACAGAGTTTTCACTTCAATATTTGTTTTAATCACCCATTCCAGGACTCTATGTTCTACCATTATATAGTCGATTCTTGAGAATGTCCCATGTACTGGGGAGTGGAACGTGTAGTCTTTTATTTTTGGATGTTGTACTCTCCACACGTCTATCAATTGACTTTGGAACATTTTCTTTTTTAATTTCTTCAACTTGTACATTCCTAGTCCCCTGCACCCGGATCATACTGTCCAGTGTTGGGTCCAAACAAAGGTTATAGTCTCCTGCCAATATCACAATTCACCTTTTTAAACTCCATTAATTTACTGATTACTTCAGACAGGAAATGCGTAGAGTTATTATTAGGGCAGTGTACATTTGCTAAAGTATATTCTCTTTCATACAGTTTGCCCTTTAGGAATATGCAAACTGAACGCCTCTGGCCAGCCCTATTGCTATTCCTTTTGCCCTTTTTGTCATGGAGTCTCCACAATACCAGATTGGAAAATCCCTTGAGTACATTTTTATGTTGGTCTCATGGGATATATGTGTCTCCTGTAAGAACAATATACCTGCTGCATACCGTTTAAGTTCCTTTAACATTTTATGTCTTTTTGCAGGTATGTTAAGCTCTCATACATTATATGTTAGGAAATTTACTAATGTCATCTTTGCTATCTTAGCCCCTCCTCCAACCTATCTCGTTGCTTCTTCCACTTTGTCAATACTACTCCTCTTTTCGTTTTTTCCATGCGAGGTGTGGAAAAAAATAACAGTTGGATGAACCCTGAGACCATCCCCTTTCTTTGGGTATTTCTTTCTCTTATATTTTGAGAGCTCCTCCCCCTCCAGCCCCCCTACCCTCCCGTCCTCCCCATCTCCTTTTTTTGGGGTAATCTGGTCTACCCGTGAACAATCCAGTCAAGAGCAGTTTCCTCTCCTTTTCCTGCCTACCCTTCAACTCTCTCCCCCTTGAGGTTGAGCTCCATCCTTGACCCTCAGCAAGAGCCATCCCCCCCTTTCCCAAGGGTGGTATTCTCCTGGCCGCAACAGTTCCCAGGGTCCCACCTATTCTTTGTTCATCCCTTCTTTTTCTCAGTTCGCCTCCTCCCCCACCCCGCCACTCCTCCCGCACTCTTCTTCATTGTCTATGTCTTTTTCTTTGTTGCTCTTTTCTTCTTTTGGTACCAGCTGCCACTGTTGCTCTTCTGCATTTGTTATTTTATTTTCTACCTCGTGCCATCCTGGTATATCTGGGATAGACATCTCTAACTTTCTGCAGAAGCCTTCCATTTCCTCTGGCTATCTCAGTTTTGCTGAGTGTCCCTCCTTCCTCCCTATTAGACATGCTGGAAAACCCCAAGAATATTGGATATTATGTGTTCTTGTATGTTTCAATAATGGCTTGAGCAGTCTTCTTCTATTTCTGGTCTCTGGGGCTAAGTCTGCAAATATCTGTAGATCAGCCTCCTCATATCTCACTGGGGTTCTTGTCTTCAATTTCTGCCATATCAGTTCTTTGTCCTTATAATTATGAAGTAAAGTTTAATGTTATTAAACAGCATATAAAATCATCAGTTTAGAAAAAAATACATAAATACAAAATCACAAAGTTGGACAATACAGTACAGTGACCGAAATAGGTCCACATATTGTCAGTCGGCGGAATAATGGTAGACTCCAGTGACTGGTGGGTATGGGATACGTATCTGTTCTTCCCAACGTGTTTCGCCGAGAGAACGGCTTCCTCAGGGGAAATCGAGCAGAAACCAGTTACAGGTATCCGTATCCTAAGTAAGTATGACATAATTCAATAGACATAGAGTACTGATGTATTATTTGTCTTTTACATTTATATAAAATAATCCGTTTAACGGACACATATATCTACATCTTATTTAAGTCTGATCATATGCATATAGGTTAATTGGTCTATATGAGACCTTTCATTCATATTGTACATAGATAAAAAACAAATCAGAAACATTTTGGATCAGCACTGGCATCTACTATTAGATGATCCAGTGGTGAGCAAATATGTTACTGAAAAACCTGCGATTGCCTATAGACGAACCAAGAACCTCCGAGATCACTTAACTCAGAGCCACCTGGCTAACACTAGGGAATCCATACCCTGGGTTAAACCTCCCCGGGGCACTAAGAAATGTGGTAATTGCAACTTCTGTAGTTGGGTCTGGCAGGCAAAATCTATACATCTACCAGATGGCACCCGTTGGACCCCGAGATTTCTAATAGACTGCCGTACTGTAGGAGTGGTCTACTACATGGAATGCTCTTGTCGAGCCTTTTATGTAGGTAAGACTAAGCGCCCATTCTTTAATAGGATACGAGACTACGTATACGAGATCTCTAATGGTAAACTAGAATCTGCTATCAGTCGCCATATTGGCCTTTACCATAATTACGGTCTTGACCACATGAAATTTTTCGCTTTAGAACACGTGGAAGCCCCCCCTAGGGGGGGCAACATCGCCAAACGTCTACTCCAACTGGAAACAAAATGGATTTTCCAATTGGAGGCTACCAAAGCACCTGGCCTCAACGAAAACATAAGCTATAAGCCTTTCCTCTAGCCAAAAAGACGTGTTAATAAAGCTGCTATATGCTTTACAAAACTCATATATACATTTTCTATTTAAAGATGAGCTAAAGAATAGGGACACTCTGAATTACCTCTGACCTATGCTTTATATCTGGACATTCATCCAGTTTTATACTCTATTCATACAGATCTTTCTTTGTGGCCCTTGGCTGGCTGTGGTCAATACGGTGTGACTTGATGCATAATATATGCATGGTTGTTATTTGCTACCGGTACACATTGTAATTTTGATGCCTGGATGTTCACAGCGTTCCTGGATCCTTTTTTGTGATCCTTGGTAAGGATAAGTTGTCCGACATCCGGCTCACCCCAATATATTCAAGAATAAAATATGAAAAATGATTTTATAGTTTTTTTTTTTATATATATATATATAAAAACTTATACTAACCCTAGTCTATACTGGTAACTATGGCGGGACGGGGAGGCTATTCCAGCAGTGGGTCCCATGGGCGGATGCTTTATGCCATCATAGGTTGGTGCTTTGCTGGCCCACCCAGCGTCCCCACTGGAGCCCCTGCTGGGCCTTCACCGTCCCGCCATTTGGCGATCAATATCTAATAT
>BLSH010530255.1:479658-491518 GCA_018402905.1 Glandirana rugosa
GCTCGAGACCGTAAGGCGGTGGTCGGTATGACAACATAACCCAACCCGATACAAAGTGCCAATTCAAAGGAAACAACAAAAGTTGTCATTAAAGATAATAAGCGATGAGACAAACTGAGAATCAGAAGAACTTATCTCTCTATGACAGTGATAAAATCACGTGTATAAATTATCATTGTTTTACAAAAATTGTTTGAAATTATATTATACACCTTATTTTATAAAACACCCTGTTTGGCTAAAGTTCATAAAAGCCAGAGGTGTACTAGAACCTTCAGGGCCCCGATGCAAGAAACCATGAAGGGCCCCCCTGACCCCCAGCTGGGGCCCTTTCACATGGGCCTGGGACCCTTCCCTCAAAGGCTGGTGGCGGAATGCCAGAGCTCGGTCGCAAGTGTGATCTTTGCGACCCTAGTAGTTCCGCCACTGGTGTCAGTAGTTTTTTACTATTATTATTTTTTTTGCCATTTATTTATTTTATTTTTTTACAATATTATTTTTGGAGCCCCATGGGAGGGCGGGGGGGCTTTGGTAAGATATCAGGGGTCTAAATAGACCTCGGATGTTCCACCTTTGAGACAGAGAAAGGAGATTGAGGACACAGCCCTCAATCTTCATCTCTACAGCCTCAGTTGCACAGAATATTCTCTTTCATTCAAAAACTGAAGCATAGTAAAGATAGTTTACTATACCTCAGTTATGAATGAACAGATTCATTGATCTTTAATGATCACTGATTCCGTCCATTTAGACAAGGAAGGGGCCAGTAAATTACATATTTACCAGCCCTTTCCCAGCTATCCATCCTGACAAATCCCCCTGCAATGCTGCAGGGGAGGAGGGGGGCCAACAGAGAGGACAGGGGCCCAGGGACAGCAGAAAGGAGCTGGATAGGAAGAACAGTGGGGGAGGCGTATAGAGGATTCAATCTCGCCATTTTTCTACTTGAGGAAAATGAAGGGCATTGGTTCCTCTATATGCCGCACCTCCTATCCAGGTGTACATTGGAGCATGGGCCTCCTAGATCATGGGGCCAGGTCGCAACTGTGACCCCTGTAGTTACGCCCCTGGTGGCAGTGCTGTGTGGGGGATGGGGCAGTGGCAGTGCTGTTGGGGGGAATGGGATCCGTGGCACTGCTGGTGGTAATGGGATCAGTGGTAATGCTGGTTGGAAGGGGGATTGATCAGGGGCAGTGCTGGGAGGGAGGGGTGGACTAATCAGTGGCAGATGCTAGGGGGGTGGGATCAGTGGCAGATGCTGGGGGGTGGGATCAGTGGCAGATGCTGGGGGGGTGGGATCAGTGGCAGATGCTGGGCTTTGCTGGGGGTTGGGATCAGTGGCAGATGTTAGGGGGGGTGAGATCAGTGGCAGATGCTTAGGAGTGGGATCAGTGGCAGATACTGGCAGGTTGGATAAGTGGCAGATGCTGGGGGTGGGATCAGTGGCAGATGTGGGGTGGGTTGGATCAGTGGCAGATGCTGAGGGGGTGGAATCAGTGGCAGATGCTGGAGGGGGTGGGATCAGTGGCAGAAGCTGGGGCGTGGGATCAGTTGCAGATGCTGGGGGATGGGATCATTGGCAGATGCTGGGGGATGGGATCAGTGGCAGATGCCAGGGGTGGGATCAGTGGCAGATGCTGGGGGGGGGGGTGGGATCCATAGCAGTGTTGGTGGGGGGTGGGATCAGTGTGACAGTGGTGGTGCAATGGGAGCAGTACCAGTGCTGTGTAGGGGAATAGAGGTGGCAGTGCTGGAGGGTGATGCTGGGCTTACCTTATGGAAGCCTAGATGCAAGAAGCAGCAGCCTTGTGCATACTGCTTCCCTGTGATGTCAATAGGATGTCCCTCCGGTGAGCATAGTTCACTTCCCAAGTGTCAGTGTATACAACGGAGAGGGGAGGGGCCCCACGCAGGCATTCAATTCAGTCAGTGTACAATGAGTCTCTCTGCTATACACTCATGCTGATACCCGCGCAGGTCAGAGGCCCCTCCCCCCTTCATTGTATACACTGACACTCGGGAAGTGAACTGTGCTCACCGGAGGGACATGCCGCGGAAATCACAGAGCCGCCAATCGCCCCCTCCGGCCCTCTCCACTGCATAGTTAGTTGCCAGCCAGAGGTACAGTAGGAGATGCTGGGTCTCGGGGCCTTCCCCCCACAGTGGCGGAATGTCAGGGCCCAGTCGCAAGTGCGACTGCTGCGACTCTTATAGTTCCACCACCGCTAAAAGCAAAGGGTGGCTATTTCATAGAAGATCTCTATTTCTAATTTTCTATTGGGATTTTGATTAGCAAAGCTCTGTTTTTAGTCTTCAACAGTACCTTGAAAAAGTATTCATACCCCTTGAAATTTTCCATGTTTTCTCGTGTTACAACCAAAAATGTGTGGCATGCATTTGTATTCAGCCCCCTTTACTCTGATATCCCTAGCTAAAATCTAGGGGAACCATTTTGCCTTCAGATGTCACCTAATTAGTAAATAGAGTCCACCTGTGTGTAATTTAATCTCAGTATACATACCGCTGTTCTGTGAAGCCCTCAGAGGTTTGTTAGAGAACCTTAGTGAACAAACAGCATCATGAAGGCCAAGGAACACACCTGATAGGTCAGGTATAAAGTTGTGGAGAAAGCAGCGATAGGTTCTAAAAAATATCCCAAGCTTTAAACATATCACTGAGCACTGTTCAATCCATCATCCAAAAATGGAAAGAGTATGGCACAACTGCAAACCTACCAAGACATGGCCGTCCACCTAAACTGACAGGCAAGGAGAGCATTAATCAGAGAAGCAGCCAAGAGGCCCGTGGTAACTCTGGAGGAGCTGCAGAGATTCTGGGAGAATCTGTCCACAGGACAACTATTAGTTGTGCACTCCACAAATCTGGCCTCCACAAATCTGGTATGGAAGAGTGGCAAGAAGAAAGCCATTGATGAAAGAAGGTCATAAGAAGGCTCATTTGCAGCTTGCGAGAAGCCATGTGGAGGGCACAGCAAACATGTGGAAGAAGGTGCTCTGGTCAGATGAGACCAACGTTGAACTCTTTGGCCTAAAAGCAAAACGCTATGTGTGGCACAAAACTAACACTGCACATCACCCTGAACACAGCATCCCCACCGTGAAACATGGTGGTGGCAGCATTATGTTGTGGGGATGCTTTTCTTCAGCAGGGACAGGGAAGCTAGTGAGAATTGATGGGAAGATGGATGGAGCCAAATACAGGAAAAACATAAAACCTGTTAATTTATAATTTTCCTTCCACTTCACAATTATGTGCCACTTTGTGTCGGTCTATCACATAAGATCCCAATAAAATACATTTACATTTTTGGTTGTAACATGACAAAATGTGGAAAATTTCAAGGGGTATGAATACTTTTTCAAGGCACTGTATTTTTAACCTCTGCCGACCGCCCGCCGCAGCAAGGTGGTTCATTATCGCAAATCTCTGTCATATGACGGCGGCCGCAATCACACGCCGTGAGCGCACGTGGGCACTACAATCTGATTCAATAGAGGACCAATCAATCTACAGGGCTGGGCCAATAATATTTGGCCTGGCCCTTCCGATCAGTCCTGGCCAATCGTAGTGCACCTCTGCCTCGTAACAGAGGCAGAGGAAGTGAGCTCATCTTCCTCCCTGAAGCCCTTTTCGGTTTCAGCTTCTAAAAGTGAGTTGCACAACAGTAAACTGACACCAGGACACATTAGGCACACTTTTAACCCTTTGATCGCCCCCTGATCGCCCCCCCCAGTTAACCCCTTCATTGCTGTCACCCCCTATCACAGTGTCATATAGTGCAGTGATCTAATTTTTACCGATGGCTGTACTTGTGACCCTTGTGACACTAAATCAGTGTTAGTATTAGGCCTAGGTAGGTGTAAATATCCCCCCCCTGCCCCCCCAATAAAGTTCTTAACCCCTTGATTGCCCCCTGTCACCTGTGATCAAATCCCCCCCCCCCCCCGTGGAAATTAGACACCCCAAGCTATTTTCTGAGAGGCATGTTGAGTCCATGGAATGTTTTATTTTTTTGTCATAAGTGATTGAAAAATGACAAAAAAAAAATTACACAAAATTGTCATTGAAATTATATATTGCTCACACATACCATGGGTATATGTGGAATTACACCCCAAAATACATTCTGCTGCTTCTCCTGAGTACGGGGATACCCCATGTGTGAGACTTTTTGTGAGTCTATCCGCGTACAGGACCCCGAAAACCAATCACCACCTTCAGGATTTCTAAGGGTGAAAATGTATGCATGTATCCAGGTTTCGGAGGCCATGAAATGCCCAGATAGCAAACAAATAGCAAAAAACCAAATGACCCCATTTTGGAAAGTAGACACCCCAATCTATCTGCTGAGAGGCATGCTGAGTCCTTAGAATATCTTATATTTTGCCACAAGTTTCGGGGAATATTTTTTTTTTTTACACAAAGTTGTCACTAAATGATATATTGCTCACCCATGCCATGGGTATGTGTGGAATTACACCCCAAAATACATTTTGCTGCTTTTCCTGAGTACAGGGATACCACGTGTGAGACTTTTTGAGAGCCTATCCACGTACAGAACCCCAAAACCCAGCCCCCCCAAATTACCCCATACCGGAATGTAGACACCCCAAGGTATTTGTTAAGAGGCCTGGTTAATATTTTGCAGCTCTCATTTGTTTTGGAAAATGAAGAAATAAACAGATTTTTTTTTTTTTTACTTTTTCAAATTTCAAAACTTTGTGACAAAAAGTGAGATGTGCAAAATACTCAACATGCCTCTCAGCAAATAGCTTGGAGTGTCTACTTTCCAAAATGGGGTCATTTGGGGGGGTTTGTGCTAAAATCACTTTTTTACGCACTTAGAAAGCCTGAAGGCGGTGATTGGTTTTTGGGGTCATACGCGGCTAGACTGCCAAAAAGTCTCACACATGGGGTATCCCCATATTCAGAAGAAGCAGCAGAATGTATTTTGGGGTGTAATTTCACATATAACCATGGCATGTGTGAGCAATATATCATTTAGTGACAACTTTGTGAAATTTTTTTAATTTTTTTGTGTCATTTTTCAATCACTTATGACAAGAAAATTAAATATTCACTGTGCTCAACATGCCTCTTAGCAAATTCCTTGGGGTGTCTACTTTCCAAAATGGGGTCATTTGGGGGGGGGGGTTGTACTGCCCCTCCACTTTAGCACCTCAGGAAATGAGATAGGCAGTCATAAAATAAAAGCTGCGTAAATTCCAGAGAATGTACCCTAGTTTGTAGACGCTATAACTTTTGCGCAAACCAATAAATATACGCTAATCTACTTTTTTTACCCGAGACATATGGCTGAATGCATTTTGGCAAAAACGTATGACTAAAAGGTAGTTTGTTGTATTTTTGTAATAACATAACGTTGAAAATATCATTTTTTTTCAAAATTTTTGTTCTTTTTTTGTTTATATTGCAAAAAATAAAAAGCTCAGGGGTGAACAAATGCCACCAAAAGAAAGCTCTGTTTGCGGGAAAAAAAGGACACAAATTTTGTTTGGGTACAGCAT
The DNA here is from genome assembly GCA_018402905.1 of Glandirana rugosa. Taxonomy (NCBI): domain Eukaryota; kingdom Metazoa; phylum Chordata; class Amphibia; order Anura; family Ranidae; genus Glandirana; species Glandirana rugosa. The sequence goes on from BLSH010530255.1 coordinate 485,208, forward strand.
TGCATGACCATGCAATTGGCAGTTAAATTGGCACAGTGCCAAATTGAAAAAAGTGCTCCGGTCCTAAAGCAGGAAATCCTTCCGGGGCTGAAGTGGTTAAGGTACGCGATGGCTGTCATTACAACACAATAAACTGTAAACATTTTCGGTCAAAATTTTAAATGCCTTTATTGGTTTGTAAGTAATATTTTATATACTTTTTATTTTTTTTTAAATAGAATCTTTACTTTATAAATTATCATTTTATATATGGTACTTTTAAGATAACCAGCGTACAGAGCATATTGGGCTAAATATTGCAATGGTTGACTGTAAGTTGCCTCCAGTTAACTGGTTCCCGACCGGCTTGCATATATCTACTGCTGCAATGTGACAGCTTCTTGCGAATCGCCGTTTATAAACGGCGCTCGCGCCCGCGGACAGGGTCGGGCACGCACGCCTCCAGCGTGGCCACGGCGGTCTGATTCGCTAGAGGACCATTCAATCTACAGGCATAGACCAATGATTTTTGGTCTATACCTGGTGATCGGTCCTGGAGAATGGAATGCCTCCCCTGTCTGTGTAGTGTAAACACAGACAGGGGAAGTGATGTCACTCTACCTCTCTCCTTCCTTTTGCGTTCGAGAGAGGAGAGAGAGACATCTAAAACGTGAGCTGCACAATGCTACACTAACACCAGTACACATAGGCACATTTTCCACCCCCTGATCGCCCCCCAGTTAACCCCTTCACTCCTGTCACCCCCTGTCACTGTGTCACTGAGTGCAGCGATCAGATCGTTCACTGATCGCTGTACTTGTGCCACTTGTGTAGCGTGTGTTAGGGTCAGGGTAAACACCAGGCAGGGCCAGTTAGTTCGGACTCTGACACGCGCACATACACACATTAGATAGGTGTTAGATACTATTGCAGTATCTGATCAGATCAATATCTGATCTGATCAGATCTATATTAGCGTCCCCACTAGATTAGTGTTATAAAAAATGCCACATTAGCGGGATCAGCCCAGATACCTGCTAGCATCTGCGTTTAGCCCCTCCGCTCAGCCCAGCCCACCCAAGTGCAGGATCAATAGATCACTGACACTTACCAAACACATTACACATATCTGCAGAGTTCGCAGAGATAACGCCCCATCCCTGCGAAATCTGATCCCTGCGAAAGTGATTTTGGTAGCGACTTGAAACAGGCTCTGACAACTAGGTGCGTTTTTTTTTTGCCTGTGAGTCACACTAGTGTACTTATAATATATAACCAAAATAAGGGAGGGGTGGACCTCAACGACCAGTTATTGGCACCGTACTTAATTGCCTGTAAGACCAGACGCTGGTAAAAAAAAAGCGTATGTTTACTTATTTCAATTGGCTATGCTGAACACTTATGTGCTATAAAGAGCGTCAGGACTGACTGGGTCTCTTCTTCAATTCCAGGAAGAGATTGTCAGAGCCCTTCTGTATCCATTTGGCTCTGCACCCCATATTCCCAATCCAAATGCAGTGAGCGGCTGCATGAACGGCATTTTCCACATGCCATCTCTGGTACCCCTACCAACCGAGCACCCCAAAAAAGATGTTGTGTCTGCTGCCCCTTTTATTGCCACTACTGTTTTCACCAGCCTGGTCTCTGCATTGGTGACTGTTTCGAGTGCTACCATTCACTAGTTGAGTATTAGTTTAGGGAACAGCACTACACAGGAATAGGGCACACTATCACAGGGTCTTCAAGACATTACCGAATTTTGAGAGACCCCCAACCTGGAACTACTGTTAAAAAAAAACGTACCAAAAAAACAAAAAAAAAAAGCTATAAAAACCAAAACATATATAAAATAACAAAAGCTAAAAACGTTTCTTGTTTTTCTATCAATATTTTCTCTCTATTCTCTTTCTATTGCTCTCTCTCTATTGTTTTTTATGCATAACTGTAATGTTTTGTTACTGTTTTTTATCATGGATTTTTTTTGCAGGTATGTAATGTTTTTATAATGTTTTCCTGTTATGTTTTATTATTTTTTTCTTCTTAGCAAGAATGTTATTTTTTATATGTTACTGTGTTTTATTAATCTTTATTTGGTTTTCAGGTACGCCAGCTGCAGCACTGATTTATTTATGGTGACAGCAACAGCATTTGCTCCAACCATACATAAAGCAGCGGCTTCAGCGCTGTTGGAGGTGATTTCACAATCACAGTTAAAAAAAGAGCATATATACCGGAGCATTGGGGCAGGGGTGGAAATTGGGGCAGATTGCCCCTTTGCTCCGGTATATGTTTTTAACTACCATTAGAAGTGGGTGGTTGAAGGGCGGTTTTCTAATGGTGGGCATACCCACTGATTGATTTTCTTTTTCATTTAACCCTCAGGCTGCATGAAAAAAAAGAACATTACAACATATGCCCAACAAGGACCAGCAACACATTAGTATGTTGCTGGTCTTAGAGTGGTTATACCGGAATGATGCCTGCAGGTATAGGTATTATCTAGGTAGTGTTCTTTTCAGTCGGCGGTCGGCTTTCCTGTAAAGGCAATCCTAGCAGCTGATTAGCTGCTAGACTGCTTTTACAAGCAATGGGAGGGAACGCCCCCGTCATCTTTCATGGTTTTCTCTGGCTTTCCTGTCCCACCGAGGAACCCAAGAATACAGCCGGTGGTTCCGTCAGCTGACCATGGAGCTGATCGAAGACTAGAATGGCTCCAATCATCTCTATGGCCTAAGATACCGGAGGCTACGAGCATTTCATGACTTCGGGTTTGTCGGATATAAACCGCGCCATTGGGAAATTGGGGATGTATCTTATCACACTGATTTTGGTGTGGTCAGATGCTTTAAGGGCTGAGGAGAGATCTAAAGTCTAATAGACCCTAAATTAAACAAAAAAAAAAATATGCGACACTACCTATTTTTATCATTTCCCGTGATAACAATAAAAATTATAGAAAAAAAATGAAAAGGAAAGTGTAAAAATAAAATAAAAAGCAAAATGAATAATTAAAAAAAATGCATCCCTGTCCCCCTGTGCACGGGTGCAAAGGTGAACTCAAGTGTAGGTCTTGTGTCGTATGTAAACAGAAATTGCACCATGCATGTGAGGTATCACCGCAAACATCAGATCGAGTGCAGTAATTGTAGCAGTAGACCTCCTCTGCAGATCTAAAGTGGTAATCTATAAAGGCTTTTAAAGTCTTTTAATGATGTATATAGTTTGTCACCGCTGCGTGGGTATGTGTTATTTTTAAAGCATGTCATGTTTGTTGTCTATGTACTCAGCATGAGATCATCTTTTATATTTCTCCAAATATTTGGGCAATATAGTGTGTTTTTGTGCAATAGAAATCAAAAAAGTGTTTTTTTACCTAAAAATTGCGTTTGAAAAATCGCTGCGCAAATACTTTGTGAAAAAAAAACGCAACACTCACCATTTTAATCTGTAGGGCCTCTGCTTTAAAAAATATATAATGTTTGGGGCTTCAAAGTAATTTTCTAGCAAAAAAAAGTTTGTTCTCATGTAAACAGAAAGAGTCAGAAAAGACTTGGTGGGTGATGTGTGGCATAGGCTTCTAATGCTGGGCATAAAATGCCAGGACAGTTAACCCCCCCCCCCAAATAACCCCAATTTGGAAAGTAGACACCCCAAGCTATTTGTTAAGAGGCATGTTGAGTCCATAGAACATTTTTTTTTTCTTGTCGCAAGTGATTGAAAAATGACAAAAAAAAATAAAAAAGTTGTCAATGAAATTATATATTGCTCACACATGCCAAGGGTATATGTAGAATTTCACCCCCTAAATCTATTCTGCTGCATCTCCTGAGTATGGGGATACCCCATGTCTGAGACTTTTTGTGAGTCTATCTGTGTACGGGACCCCAAAAACCATTCACCGTCTTCAGGATTTCTAAAGGTGAAAATATATGCCTTCACCCCTCACTACCTATCACAGTTGCGAAGGCCATGAAATGCCCAGATAGCAACCTCCCCCAAATGACCCCATTTTGGAAAGTAGACACCCCAAGCTATTTGCTGAGAGGCATGTTGAGTCCATGGAATATTTTATATTTTGCCACAAGTTTCCGGGAATTTACTTTTTTTTTCACAAAATTGTCACTAAATCATATATTGCTCAAACATGCCCTGGGTATATGTGAAATTACACCCTAAAATACATTCTGCTGCTTCTCCTGAGTACAGGGATACCACATATGTGAGCCTTTTTGGGATCCTAGCCGCGTACAGAACCCCAAAAACCAATCACTGTCTTTAGGCTTTCTAAGGGCGGTGGGGGCACGCATTGTGGCGATCGGTGGTGCGGTGTGTCTGTATGACACACCGCATCACCAATCACGATAAAGAGCCTCTGTCGGAAACTCTTTACCACGTGATCAGCTGTGACCAATCACGGGTTGATCACAGTGTAAACAGGAAGACCCATGTATCGGCTTTTCCTCTACTCGCATCTGCAGACTCGAGTAGAGGTGAGCAGATTGGCAGCTCTCCTAACAGGGGGGGATCAGCGCTGATTGTTTTTCAGTGCAGCCACCCCTAGGATCACCACCCTAGATCACCAGGAAGCCCATCAGTGCTGCATATCAGTGCTACCTATCAGGGCCCGTCAGTGCAGCTTATTTGTGCCACCTATCAGTGCCCATTAGTGCTGCATATAAGTGTCTCATCATCAGTGCCACCTATTCAGTGCCACCTCATCAGTGCCACCTCATCAGTGCCAATAGTGAAGGAGAAAACATACTTATTTACAAAGTTTTGTGACAGAAACAAAGAAAAACTTTTTTTTTTTCAAAATTTTCGGTCTTTTTTTATTTGTAGCACAAAAAATAAAAACCCCAGCGGCAATCAAATAGAAAGAAAGCTCTATTTGTGGGAAAAAAATGATCAAAACTTTGTTTGGGTACAATGTCGCACGACCACGCAATTATCATTCAAAATGCGACAGCGCCAAAAGCTGAAAATTAGTCTGGGCGGGAAGGGGGGTAAGTGCATGGTATTGAAGTGGTTAAAAAATTATTTTAACCTCATACGCTGATAACTGCTGCTAAACGCACATAAACGTGGTATGTAAAAGCTGTAAAACAGATGTTTCCAGACATCAAGTTTCCAGCTTTCAGAAAAGGTTTTCAGCTGCCCTGTGTACATGAGCCCTTAAAGGAGTTGTAAAGGCAGAAGGTTTTTTATCTTAATGCATTCTATGCATTAAGATAAAAAAAACCTTTTGTGTGTAGTAGCCTCCCCAGTACCCCCCTAATTACTTACCTGAGCCCCTTCTCTCTCCAGCGTTGTCCACCAATGTCTAAGCCATCCATAACACTCCTCCTGATTGGGTGAGACACAGCAATGGTGCCGTTGGCTCCCACGGCTGTCAATCAAAGTTAGTTAGCCAATCATGGGGAGAGAAGGGACGGGGTCATGTTGGGGCTGAATGGATACACGGAGCTCTGACTTGGCTCGGGTGCCCCATAGAGAGCTGCTGGGCTGAGGGGACACTCAATAGGAGGGAGGGGCTAGAAGCAGCAAAGAGGGACCCGAGAAGAGGAGGATCCGGGCTGCTCTGTGCAAAACCAACTGCACAGAGGAGGTAAGTATAACATGATTGTTATTTAAAAAAAACAAAAAAACAGGACTTTACAATCACTTTAAGGTCCTACAATCAAGCACTCACAGTATCCAGGGTCCCTTTCCCTGTTCAAATAGTATATTGGTACAGAATAACTCTATTGGTGCGGAATAAACCCAATGAGAAAGGGTGTAAAACAGTGGGCACAAGAGCACACCGATTTAGTAGGGACGCAGCCCATAACAATATGGTAAGGAAAGTATTAAAAAAATGATGTTAAACATTTGATAACTGTAATATAGCACTTTATAGAGGAGTATGGTTAACCTCAAATGTTCAGCTAGGTCATGCAGGGAATGAGGAAAAGAGGGAAGGACCACCCTTCACAACAGCTAAACCCACATGGAATACTTGGCAAGATAACATTCAAAGAGCAGCAGATAACACATGGGATGTGCAACCAGGGGTATTGGGCTTGACAGTTTGAGGAAACTGGATAGGCTACTCTAGGTAGCATGAGTAGAGTTGATTTTGCATGTGATTGGGCGTGCCTGATGTCTTGATCATTATATCATCTGGATGGGCTGCTCCTGTTTAGGGTAGTCCATTTTTAACAGGGGCTAATCAATCAGGAAGAGAAGAGAGAAGATAAAGAGGAAAGGAGAGAGGAGGGAGAAGGCAGGTGGTGAAGAAGGGGAGGGGGACCAAAGAGCAGGGGAAGAAAGGGGAGGGGGACCAAAGAGCAGGG
>BLSH010530411.1:5071-20460 GCA_018402905.1 Glandirana rugosa
GGTCTGCCTTACTGTCGTAAAGTTTCCGGTCCTTAAAACTTTACGACCGTAAGTCCCGGTCCCTTCCGCCCACCCATCCCCCCGTGAAGGAGAAAGAGAGGTCACAAACCCTCTACCTGTCGACATTCGAAGGTACCCTGGTACACCTTTACGAACCCCTGCCAACGCCTGTACCACCGTAACGACAGTATAGTAGAAAAACGACCCACTGTCCACTGTGACAGTGACATCTCCACCTCCTTCTCCGACTCCGTCGTCGTCTTCTCCTTCGTCCTCCTCCGGCTCTGGAAAGAACCTAAAACTCCATTAATAAGGTTACGTCGAACACGGAACTTAAATCTACGGACATTACCTCAAAATCCAAGAAAGGTCTCGGCCTCCTCCTGCTTCCTCTTCTGCTGCTGCCTCAGCCTCTTCCTCCACCTCTACAGTGACAGTGTCACCTGTCACCCAGCAAAAAGATGATATGACAGCAATGCCACCATGTCCGCAACCGTCCCCAAGCATTTCCACATGGTCCCATGGAAGCTTACAGCTGTCCATCTCCCAAACACTGGAGAGAAAGAGGAAGTGCCCCCCTACCCACCCGCCTTCCCTGGCCCTGAATGCCAGCATTTCAAAATTCCTGGCCTTTGAAATGCTGTCATTCCGTCTGGTGGACACGGACAGTTTCAAAAACCTGATGGCGGTGGCTGTCCCACAGTACGTGGTTCCCAGCCGCCACTACATTTCCAGGCGAGCCATCCCTTCCCTGCACAAAAAAGTCGGGGACAAGATCAAGTGTGCTCTGCGCAACGCCATCTGTGGCAAGGTCCACATAACCACTGATATATGGACCAGTAAGCACGGGCAGGGACGCTATATCTCTCTAACTGCACAATGGGCAAATGTAGTGGCGGGTGGGCCTGAGCCGGCTAGCCATTTGGCGCATGTCCTTCCCCCACGAGGATTGCAGGGCATTTCTCTTTGCCTCCTGTTGCCTCCTCCTCCTACTGCGCTTCCTCCTCCTCGACCACCTTCTCATCCGCTCAGCGTAACACCTTCACCACCAACATCAGCACATCCAGGGGGAAACGACAGCAGGCTGTTTTAAAACTGATATGTTTGGGGGATAAACCCCACACTGCGCAGGAGCTGTGGACGGGCATTGAACAACAGACCAATGAGTGGTTGTTGCCACTGAGTCTCAAGCCCGGCCTGGTGGTGTGCGACAACGGGCAAAATCTCGTAGCGGCTCTGGGCCAAGCCGGTTTGACGGGCGCATGTGCTGAATTTGGTGGTACAGAATTTTCTAGAAAACTACCCAGATATGTCAGAGCTGCTGCATAAAGTGCGGGCCGTCTGTGCGCACTTTCGGCGTTCTCACCCTGCTGCTGCTTGCCTGTCTGCGCTGCAGCGGAACTTCAGCCTTTCCGCTCACCGCCTTATATGCGATGTGCCCACAAGGTGGAACTCCACCTTGCACATGCTGGAGAAACTGTGAGAAGCAGCAGCAGGCAATAGTGGAGTTTCAGCTGCAGCACACACGGGTCAGTCGCTCTGCGGAACAGCAACACTTCACCACCAATGAGTGGGCCTCCATGCGAGACCTGTGTAGCATATTGCGGTGTTTTGAATACTCTACCAACATGGCCAGAGCCAATGACGCTGTTCTCAGCGTTACTATCCCACTTCTATGTCTCCTTGAAAAAACACTTCGGGCCATGATGGAAGAGGATGTGGCACAGGAGGATGAGGAGGAGGGGTCATATCCACAGTTATCAGGCCAGTCATTCACAAGTGGCTCGGAGGGTGGGTTCCTGCACCAGCATAGGCCAGGTCAAAAATATTCAAGCCAGGGCACAGTTCTGGAGGAGGAGGAGGACAAGGAAGATTAGGAGGAGGAATCGCAGCAGGGTGGCACCCAATGCAGCTCGTGGGCATCACTGATGCGTGGCTGGGGGGATACAGAGGACACAGATGATATACCTCTCACAGAGGACAGTTTGTCTTTGCCTCTGGGCAGCCTGGCACACATGGCCGACTACATGCTGCAGTGCCTTCGCAAAGACAGCCGAGTTGCCCACATTGTAACTTCTTCTGGTTACTGGGTGGCCACCCTGCTGGATCTCCATTACAAGGACAACGTGCCCTCCTTAATTCCTTCACTGGAGCGTGAGAGGAAGATGCGCGACTACAAGCGCACACTGGTAGAGGCGCTGCTGAGGGCATTCCCAAATGACACCGGGGGCTCAGTGGAAGCACAAGGCAAAGGCAGAGGAGGAGGAGGAGGAAGAGGCCACCAACGCAGCTGTGCCACCGCCAGCACCTCAGAAGGCAGGGTTAGCATGGCCGAAATGTGGCAAAGCTTTGTCAGCAGCCCGCCACAACAAACAGCACCACCAGCCGATAGACAACGTCTTAGCAGGAGGCAGCATTTCAGCAACATGGTGCAAGAGTATGTGTGCACACGCCTACACGTACTGACTGATGGGTCTGCCCCATTCAACTTCTGGGTCTCCAAATTGGCCACATGGCCTGAGCTTGCCCTTTATGCCTTGGAGGTGCTGGCCTGCCCTGCAGCCAGTGTATTGTCTGAACGTGTGTTTAGCACGGCAGGGGGCGTTATCACAGACAAGTGCAGCCGCCTGTCCACAGCCAACGTGGACAAGCTAACCTTTATTAAAATGAACCAAGGATGGATCCCACAAGACTTGTCTGCAGAATAAACATTTGGACGGGACTCACACAGCCATTCGTATACTTGTTTTTTTGAATAGGCCTCAATATTTTGGGGGCTACCCCAATTATAATCAAACAAAAAAAAAACAGTGTTGGCTACCTCCTCCTCCTCCTCGACCACCGCCACTTCCACCTACACTGCCACGGTCACGGCCTAGTCAACCTCTAGGCTCCTACTCCACATCCCCCCTTCCCATTTTTTTTTTATTTGATTTTAATTTATTTTCCCTATCCCCATTTTTTGTAGGGCACTTGCCCTACTCTTACCCCCATTTTACTTCCTTTTGCAGCCCTCTAGCACTTGCCAGGACTTTGTTACAGCCATTTTTGTGCCTAAAAATTCAGGTCCCCATTGACTTCAATGGGGTTCGGGGTCCGGGATAAAGTTCAGGCAACGTTCGGCCAAAGTTTGTTCGGACCCTCCGAACCCGAACGTCCAGGTGTTCACTCAACTCTAATCCTAATCAAACGTAACATGCGCATATCATCCTCATTTTTGGACCCCCAGGGTCATTTCATTCTCTTCAACTTTTACCCTAGCAAATGTATATGCTCCAAATGTAGGTCAAATTGGATTCCTTACAAGCGTCTTTGAAAAAGTGCTATTCTATTCTCAACCCTTTTCAATTATAGGAGGGGATTTTAATCTTTGTATGTCTCCAAACAGAGATAGATATGCACTTTTCCAGTCCACCCCACCATTGCATGCTCAGAAAATGTCCACATCATTCCGCAAATTGGTTAGATCCTATAATCTCTATGATACATGGAGGGCGCGACACCCTACCCTCAAAAAATATACATTCTATTCCCCCCCACATAAATTATACTGCAGACTTGATCACTTTTTTGTTACAGCACCAGTGCTCCCGAGTGTAGTTTCCTCGGAGATAAATCCCATCACGTGGTCTGACCACACCTCCGTTGTTATAGAATTGGCCATGTCTGCCTCCGCACCAAGAGTGTGTCATTGGCGCTTAAATGAGACATTCTTGCGGACTCCCAACATCAAAACAGACCTGCAAGGTAAACTCTCCAAATTTTTTCAAACTAATGAAGGCTCAGTTGCGGGGGTTTCCACTTTATGGAAAGCTCATAAAGCCTTTTTTAGGGGGTAATGTATTTCTGCAGGTTCCCACCTGAAGCGGGACTCTAACAAACTAAAAGCAGGGCTTTTGGCCCAGTTGCGTGCTGCTGAAAATAAACTACTACAAGCTCCCATTGTAGATCGCCTGAGAACCGTAGTGGCGGTGCGCAACCGTATCAAATCTCTAGACATGAGCAACACATACAAATTGATACTATGTTCTAGACAGAGGTTTTATGAGTATGCTAACAAGCCACACAGGATGTTGGTCAATAGATTAAAACCCAGAGCATTCATGTCAATACCCGATCACCTAATACAACCAGATGGCATCCCCACCCATTGCCACTATGTCTCAGGTCTTTGGCAGGTATTATAAGGACCTGTACAACTGCCTTAACAATGATCCGAATACTAAGTTTACACAAGAGAAGTTTGAAACCTTTATGAACTCCTTGCAGTTGCCCAGAATTACCCCGGAACAGAGTGCGCAGATTAATGTGCCCATTACACCTGAAGAATTAACAGAGGTTATAGGCCATTTACCATCACACAAGGCCCCAGGCCCAGACGGTCTCCCGTATTCTTATTTAAACATTCCTCCCAGTTTTAGCCCCTCACATGTTACAGCTATTTACTTCCTTGCAAAACTGTACACTCCCGCACAGTCATTTTCTGTCTGCACATATAACAGTAATACCGAAACCAAGCAAAGATCCTGCTTCCCCCGATAACTATCGTCCAATTGCCCTTCTGAACTCGGACTATAAAATATTCACAAAAATATTGGCAAATAGACTATTGTTAATCTTGCCAACTTTGATACATAAAGATCAAGTGGGATTTGTCCCGTCTAGACACGCAGGCGATAATACCAGAAGGACTATAGGCCTAATTGATCTCCTGACCAAGACCAAGACCTGACCAAGACTAAACACACGGTCATTGTTTTGAGCCTAGATGCTCAGAAAGCTTTTGATCGCCTGAGTTGGCCCTATATGTTCGCGATATTACATCAATATGGGTTCTCGGGCTCTTTCATTGGGGCACTGCGCACCTTATATTCAAACCCCACCTCTCAAGTACAGTTGTCTTCCCACCTGTCGCAGACGTTCTCCCTGAGTAATGGTACCAGACAGGATTGCCCCCTGTCACCTCTTCTTTTTATCCCCAGCTTGGAGCCTCTGGCCATAGCTATAAGGGGCCAGGCGAACATTCGGGGAGTGCGGCTGCGACAACGGGAATTTAAACTATCCTTATTCGCAGATGATATTTTGCTAACGCTTACCCATCCCCATACATCTCTCCCCTCCTTGCATAGACTTCTGTCGTCTTTCAGCTCAATCTCAGGATTTAAAATTAACCTCCCTACAGATGACATTTAAATACCACTGGTGCACTCACTCACTTAAATATTTAGGTATACGTCTTACCTCCTCCTACTCTGCGCTTTATCAGGCAAATTCCCCACCCCTATTTACTGAGCTTGATTGTTTAATGCAACAATGGTCCTCCCTTCCGCTCTCCCTCCTTGGAAGAGTCAATGTCCTTAAAATGTCAATCCTCCCTAAATTGTTGTATTTATTTGAAACTCTCCCTGTTTCCATCTCGCTGGAAAAGCTGAAACGACTTCAGCGGAAATGCGTGTGTTTCATATGGAACAATACTTCCCATCGTATTACAGGGTCAGTAGTTACGGCCCTTAAAAACAGGGGAGGTCTGGGTGCCCCAGATTTAATCAAATACTACTACGCTGCACACTTACGCATCTTGACTTCTTGGACATCCAGAATGGCCCCTAACAGGTGGGCTGAGATAGAAATGAGCATCACTAGGCCTGTACATCTATGTTATATGATCTGGCCTTCATCAGGCAAACATACCCCCCAATTAAAATCATTATGTCTAGGCCCTATGCTTTTTACCTTATCTATCTGGAGGAAGTGTTCCGGGAAATTCTCTCTCTCATCTCCACACCCTCCCCTTACAAACTTACTTTTCAACCCAGATATCCCGGATAGTCTCTCCTATGATCGTATGTTACCATGGTCCAAAGCAGGGATATTTCAATTGCGACATCTAGTAAATCCGGTGACATATAAAATCCTTTCTTTTCCAGACCTGCAATCTAAACACAAGCTCCCTGATAAACTCCGCTACTCCTACTTACAATTTAAACATTTTTTCTCTAACATGTCTAAGACCCTCTCTTTAGATAAGCCCACTGATTTTGAGTTACTTTGCGCTAAAAGCCCTTATGAACCCCGGCAAATCTCATCTATAAAATCCTTCATGAGGATACCCCGCTAACTGATATAAGCCACTATTACAATAGGAAGTGGGCCACAATCTTGAATCAACCTATCTCCTTGATTGATTGGGGGAAAATCTGGGAATCTACCTCCAAAGTCTCCAGATGTGTAATACAAAAAGAAACAGCGGTTAAAATTCTTCTTTTTTGGTACAGAACTCCAGACATTCTTCACGCACGCCATCCACAGACCCCCAATCAGTGCTGGAGATGTGGTAGGAGCGTAGGCACTCACTTACATATTTTCTGGGATTGCTCATCTATACAGCCATTCTGGATCCAGATCCAAAACATGTTACAAATGCTACTTGGCATTCCGGTTCCACTCAACCCCCTACATTACTTACTGGGACTTCTAATTCCAGGTGTCTCGAAAACCGGGAAAAGGCTGGTATTCTATGCCCTCTTAGCGGCAAAATGGTTTATCCCTAGGTGTTGGCTTTTCACCCCCCCCCCCGACTCTTCCACAAGTTCTCTCTATTATGGCAGACATAAGAAAGATGGAATATATAACTGCAATAGTGGAGGACTCCATACCACGCTTCTCTAAGGTTTGGGTGGTGTGGGACACCTCCCAAAACTCCTCAGAGCAACTTCCCACACAAATTTAAGAACATGTCATTGATAGGAGAGGATATCCATTGCATGGATAGAAGTTCCTGCAATGATACCTGGTACTGACCCTAGCTCCTCGTCCTGTACAGATCTTGATGTCCCTATAGCTTATTTCTCACATATTTTCTCACAGATAATCGAATATGTTTCTACTGTTTTATTCTCATTTTTCTTTTTCTTCATCTTGTTTATGTGTTGGGGGGGTTGGGTTCATGGGACTGGTGCACGACACCAACGTGCCCTTTTTTCTGCGCCACTTCTATATACCCGCCCCCCTATTTCCAGGTTTCTTGGAAAGGGTAATGTTGTACTATCCCTATTGTGTGTATAAAATGTATGACTTTTTGTATTGTACAACCTTGGAAAAATTATAGATAAACAATTAAAAAAAAAAAAAGGTGACCTAGGCTATAAGAAGATCGCCAAGACCCTGAAACTGAGCTGCAGCATGGTGGCCAAGACCATGCAATGGTTTAACAGGACAGGTTCCACTCAGAACAGGCCTCGCCATGGTCGACCAAAGGAGTTGAGAGCATGTGCTCAGCATCATATCCAGAGGTTGTCTTTGGGAAATAGACGTAAGAGTACAAGTGTGTCTTGCCTACAGTCAAGCATGGTGGTGGGAGTGTCACGGTCTGGGGCTGCATGAGTGCTGCTACAGTTACAGTTGATTGAGGGAACCATGAATGCCAACATGTACTGTGACATACTGAAGCAGAGCATGATCCTCTCCCTTTGGAGACTGGGCCGCAGGACAGCATTCCAACATGATAACGACCCCAAACACACCTCCAAGACAACCACTGCCTTGCTATAGAAGCAGAGGATAAAGGTGATGGACTGGCCAGGCATGCCTCCAGACTTAAACCCTATTGAGCATCTGTGAGGCATCCTCAAATGGAAGGTGGAATTGCGCAAGGTCTCTAACATCCACCAGCTCTGTGATGTCCTCATGGAGGAGTGGAAGAGGGCTCCAGTGGCAACCTGTGAAGCTCTGGTGAACTCAATGCCTATGCGGGTTAAGGCAGTGCTGTAAAATAATGGTGGCCACACAAAATATTGACACTTGCACTTAGGGATGTACTCACTTTTGTTTCCAGCAGTTTAGACATTAAAGTGGTTGTAAACTCTCCATGCCAACTTCAGCACATTGCAATCCTCATTAGTAAAGCTAATATTTGGTGCAAACAGCCAGTCACAGGGTATGTTCAGCCTGGTGCACAAAGTTCCACTCAGTCCTTCACACAGTGGTCTGGCAGATAGTGTCTTTTTGTGTTTTTTCTTTGTTTCGTAGAACTGTGATAAAGGCTGGGAAAAGCCTTGGGATACCCAAAACTAACAAACTTGAAGGAGGCCACTATCTAACAAATGATTAACTGTAGTAGAAATGCAAAACAATGAGCCCTGCGCAATAGTATAATGGGGGATGAGTGCTTCCCAGGGATGATAAAGTTGGCCTTGTTGCCTTCCGGGGATAGGGGTGTCCCAGATGCCACTATATATTAGAAGAAAAAGAAGGCGCACTGGCCTAGTGCATTATCCCAGGGTAAAATTTATTTAAAAAAAGAGATTTAAAATACTCACAAACATATGATGATAACATGCATGAAGCCCCTAGCATGGGGTGAATGGACATATCTTGGCGAAAGTCCTGGACCGCGATGGAGAGGATGTGAGAGTTGCACCAGCTAACATGTTTCGAAGGCCATGCCTTCTTCCTCAGAGCTAAGGCAGCAATAGTTGCAGAATCCAGATGCAATATATATACACATATATATACACTCACATAGTAATGGTGTGTGGGGGAGGTACACCCAGCAGGAGCCCATACTTTCCTCCCATATCCTACAGCAATGGTGGGGAGTGTTTTCCTTAGTATTGGAACAGTCATGACCAGAGAGTAGTGCTAATGCATAACAATAAAGAAGATCATGTAATTATTTCATATAGTACATTGTGTGTACACTTACTGCAGCTGTATAGTCCCGATTTCTATGCCTGTTAGTGTGCAGAGGTCACTGTGTGTGGGACGCTTCATGGGTACAGTTTGGGTCCCATTGCAGACGTCACTTCCGGTTTCCCAGGCACCCCTAATAAATTACGTCCTTTTCGGCCGGCGACACCATTTTGTTGTAGCTGGACACTCAAGCTCATGTGAGACGTATCTTGGAGCAACATTGGCATCTGTTATTAGATGACCCAGTTGTCAATAAATATGTGGGGGGAAGACCGGTGGTTACATTTAGATGGGCTAAAAATCTCCAAGACCATCTGACTAACAGTCATTTGGCCAGCCCTACGGACCCTTTGCCTTGGGCCAGACCAAGGAGAGGCACAAAAAAATGTGGCAATTGTAACTTTTGCAAATGGGTTTGGCAGGCCAGAACTGTGAGACTCCCAAATGGACAAAGCTGGACCCCGAGGTTCCTCATAGACTGTAGAATTATCAGAGTGCCGAAGCAAGGCTTTATGTGTGGGAAAGACTAAACGACCCTTCCACAATAGGATTAGGGATTATGTCTATGAAATTACTAACGGCAGGTTAGAATCTGCCATTAGTCGCGGGGTTATACCACAATTATGATTTGGAATTTATGACGTTTTTTGCTTTGGAACATGTAGAGGCCCCCCCAAGGGGTGGTAACATAGACAAAGTCTCTTGCAATTAGAAACAAAGTGGATTTTCCAGCTAGGGGCTAAAAGAGCACCTGGCCTTAATGAAAATATTAGCTTTAAGCCCTTCTTATGATTCACAATCCCCCTTTTTGGCTACTATTGCCTCCTTAAGGAACATGTAGTTCCAGGATTTATCATTGAACAAAATTGTTTCCTGCAATAGAATCAATAGGGGTATCTCCATGCCAGTGGCGAGTTCTGAGATGTGGGGTATCTAGGTTTCTTTGATGTTGTTTTTTGTTTGTTTTCTTTTTTACCCTTGGATAGATTGGTGGGTGTCTTTGGAGTCACGGAGTGGAGGTGGACTGTCATATTAGCATGCTTTGGTAGAACGTTGATCGCCACCTCTGTTTAGTCTAATTAGGGTTGGGGTTACCGAGACTGGAGCTCTTATGGGTTGTCACATCTTTCCGGTGTCCCTACGACCCCATAAATGGAAATTTAATATAAATGTAATGTTCATGTCTGATTCATTTTAGCCTTACCTTACAATTATACTCTAATAAATTAAAAAAAAAAGTTTTTTTCATTTTTTTTTTTTTTACTTTCTTGTTTTTGTGGTGAAATTTTAGCCACAGCTTTTGTCCCCATATTATTATTTTATGAGTACTTCTTTTTCTCTTTTTTTTTGATGTTTGGTGATGGTGGTGGGATGGGGAGGCCTCTATCTGGTTGGTTCGCTTCCCTCTGGCGCCGTCGCCGCCTTCCCCCTCTGCCCTCCATGGCTTCCTCTCCCGAGTGGTCCCGGGTTTTGGAGCTCGGGGGGCGGGATGTGGGCATGTGCGGGCGGGTGGTGCTCCGATTGGGCCTCCTGCGTCCCGCCACTTGGTAATATGATTCATCACCATCTGTTGGATGTCTATTTTGTCCTTTGTTTCTTCTGATTTTTACTTCCTCCTATTTTTAACCCTTTGTCTAGGGATATTTTTCCCTTTACGCTGGATGTTTACGGCAGTCTTGACAAACGCGAAGATCGCTTATATATTTTTTGAGATTGTGGGCATCTTCCTACTTAGGCACTGCTAGAGATATGTAAGTAGTGCTGTTTGCCTACGTATTGTATGCCATCCTTTTAAGGCTAAAACGTATGTGATGTTTAATCATTACCTATATCTGTTGATAGGCTACCTTTTTGAATTCATGCATACTAAACTCATACGCATCTCCTTGCGGGAGGGCACGTATTATTTGACGCCACTGCTCTCCTCTGGACTCCGCTGCAGCTACCTCTAAACCTCTGGGACAATTATTTTTTGATGAGACGAGAGACCTCAGTGGTCTGTTTTTATCTTGATAGAGATCCTTTAGAGACCTCAGTTTCCCGGGCTCCACAGGATGGATCAATTTCTCCTGTTCTTTGCACTATAAGGTAATCACACATGTACTAAGAGATGATACCAGTAAAAGAGATTATGAAAATATTATTGTCAGCAAATGTTGGTGATTAGACTTATTTTCTTAGTGATACTATTAGTATAATAATGTTTCAGAAATAGGATATCATATGATATGTCTATTCTACATTTTATAAGATTGTTTTATCCCCATAGGGATCATACACCCCAATTTGGTTCTTGTTTTCCCTGAAGAAGCCATACCAGGTGAAACGCGTTAGCAAAGAATCCAACACTCTCCATCCTCGTGCCCCAGACTCTTGCCATCTATATCTGCTTGATTGCTTGGATATAAAAGGGAGAGCATTGTGTTCAGGGGATATGTACCTATCTATGTCTATGGGGGGAATATAGTTGACGATGTTTGTTAATGCAAGCCCTACTGGAGGGCAGCTTTTTAATGTGGACTAATAAATGTTGATTTTTTAAGTATATTATTATTATTATACAGGATTTATATAGCGCCAACAATTTACGCAGCGCTTTACAACTTGAGGGTAGACAGTACAAATACAATACACTTAAATACAGTAGGAATTAGAGGGCCCTGCTCGTTAGAGCTTACAATCTAAAAAGTATATTTCATGATTTGTTTTTTCAGAGGTGGGGCCGACCAGCACTATTAAAGTCCCATTTTTTCCTTTTGGGGTCTCACTACCCTGTGTGTTTAGTCTCAGATTAAAAATACTCACAAACATATGATGATAACACGCATGAAGCCCCTAGCATAGGGTGAATGGATATATTTTAGCAAAAGTCCTGGACCGTGATGGAGAGGACGTGAGAGTTGCACCAGCTAACATGTTTCAAAGGCCATGCCTTCTTCTTCAGAGCTAAGGCAGCAATGGTTCCAGATGCAATATATATACACATATACACTCACATAGTAATAGGGTGTGGGGAGGTACACCCAGCAGGAGCCCATACTCTCCTCCCATATCCTACAGAAATGGTGGGGGGTCAACAATGTATGAAAAGGGGTGCGGCGCTATAGGGTGAATCAAAACATATACATTTTTATAAAGTTTTGATCCACCCTATAGCACCGCACCCCTTTTCATACATTGTTCACCCTTTAACTTGGTTTGTTGTTGTGCCGGCCACTCCAACATAGGTAGCGCAATATCCTTATTTCCATCCAATGGTGGGGGGTGTTTTCCTTAGTATTGGAACAGTCATGACCAGAGAGCAGTGCTAATGCATAACAATAAAGAAGATCATGTAATTATTTCATATAGTACATTGTGTGTACACTCACTGCAGCTGTATAGTCCCAATTTCTATGCCTGTTGGTGTGCAGAGGTCATTTTGCGCGGGACGCTTCCTGGGTACAGTTTGTGTCCCATTGCAGACGTCACTTCCGGTTTCCCAGACGCCCATAGTAAATGACGTCATTTTTGGCCGGTGGCGCCATTTTGTTGTAGCTGGTCACTTGAGGCTGGCTATTGCCAGAATAGTGGTGAAGCTATCGGCGCCATTTTAGTGTGGATCAGCGAACAGAACTCCCAGATCTCACAGTGCCAACCCAGGGACACTAACACAATATCGCAGTGCAATATATTATATACTATATTATGTTATATAATAAATATTTTATATATATGTTGGATACAGAGGGCAGGGAATAATCAAAGTCAGTTTGGTTCCTGCTGGGTTTCCCATGTTACTTTATATCCCCCCCCCACACATCCTGCGTGGATGCATAAGTGACACACAATCATAGTAACGGGTACAGACTTATTGAATAGAGGATCATAATTACAGCCACAATAGTAAAGGATAGTAAATGCTAAATATGTATGGGTGTATAAAGGGTGTTCACCACAGACCTTATACCTTGTACATACGAATATGTTCACCCCATGCTAGGGACTTCATGCGTGTTATCATATGTTTGTGAGTATTTTTAATCTCTTTTTTAAATAAATTGTACCCTGGGATAATGCACTAGGCCAGTGCGCCTTCTTTTTCTTCTAATATGTATTAACTGTAGTAGAGCAAGGTTTTCTGTATAGAAAATAGCAATAGTTCAGCACAGGGGGCTCCCACTGTGGAAACAACCCTGGCAAGCAGGTCTGGAATAGTCCCTCTAGCAAAAAGGGCACAATGGCAACAGTCTCTCTCCCAGGTTTTCTCTCAGACCTACTCACTGTGTCACTGGCTATCTGGATGCCCCCTTCCGGTCTCAGCTGACACTGCACCCTGTGCCTCCTGATGAGATCCTCCTTGGATGTTCCTGCGACTTAGGGGTGATCCTTCAGCTCCTTGGTAAGCCAGAATCGTCCAGGACTTCTTGCAGCTTCTAAGAGCATTGGAAGGTTTAACAGCACTTCCAGGGTGGGTCATTCTCCAGCAGGCAAAGGACCCTGCTGCTTTCTGCTCCTTGTCCTATATAACCCTCTTAGCCCCCTGCTGGTCTCTCTCATGACCGGCAATTGGCTGAGGCCGTATACAGGACCAACTCAGACTCTACCCTCTTCACCCACTATGTTCCAGTGATTTCTGGTAAGACAGGGGGGAACAGGCAAGCCTGTAGCTGCATAGCCCAGAGCATAGCAAAATATTCAATCACTGGCTACAGCAGAGCCCAAAAATAACAAACTTTACCTATACTTTCACCTAACAAGGAGGGTGCTACACTTTCATGGGTTAGACCTAAGCTACCGTATCCTTGACCAAGCCTACATGTCCTTTCCACAAATTCTGGTCTTCACCAATTGATGACAAGGCATGATACCTTGGGCAAATTAGGGCCTTTTTTGCTGGTTCACCAGGATATACAGTATATACAGTATAATCCTGGCATTACTATGGCTTCCTTCCTTCCTGGTGGCAACGATCTGCAGATTCATAGTACCCCTGAAGTGTAGCCACCACAGTGTGCATGCTATCCTTTTGGCTAAGTCTTGGCTTACTATGTCACATGTTCGCTGTTCTCACCCTTTCAGCATGGCCTGGGGGGGGGGGGCAGAGATTAAAAAAACAGCACATCGCTTGTCGTGTGATGTCACTTGAGCTATTATATACCCTCCCTTCCAGGCCATTCAGAGCAGAGGGCAGTGTCAGTCAGGCATATGCTCTGCTCCCTAGACAAATAGGATGCTTGACCGACAGCTCCTGGAAGGAGAGGGAGAGTGATAGCTAAATCGACAGCATAGGGCATGTGACGCCCTGTGGCTTAGCTCTGCCCACTCCCGAACCATGCTACAATGACGCTAGGAAGAGCAATTACATGACCAAAGTATAACATTAAAAAAAGAATGGTAAAAGCGCCTGGATTTTTAAATCCAAATGTAATCACATTAGTGGCTGTTGGTGTTTCCAACCTATAGAGTGGGGAAGATGAATGACTTTAGTAACATTTTAATTTTTGCATTTCTGGTTGGCATATAGTAGATAGGGGACAATTGGCACAGAACTTAAAGTGTGTATGGGCAAATAGAAAATTAACATATTCAGTACATCACTGCAAGTCTCCATCAGATGAGCCAATTGTGTTCTGGGAATCCTATGTCATGTAATAAATGTTATTTGTAAAACAAAGTTTGTATACATATAATAAAACATCAATTAAAAAATAATATAAACATGAAAAACAATTATATAAAACGCTGCCCTGAAACCACCATAGTTTACAATTAATTGCCATAATTTATGATCTGTGATTAAACCTTAGTGGGGGAAAAAATATGTTAAAGAGAGGATCCTGGGTGGAGTGTTTGTGTATGTGCTAAACAATATAGTTCATTTTACCTCTTAAAGCGGTAGTATACCCATCCATTTACCGGTTTAAAAACCAGTTCCATTTCCGGCATGTGCCGGAAATCCAGCAATCCCATTGGTTGTGCTCTAAACCAAACCGTTAAACCATCCAATGGCTGGTGTCATAGCCGATCACATGTGCAGCATCATGGCAGTTGTAGATTAAACAGAGGCCAAGATGGCAGCTTCCTTGGCTGAAAATGATAGGAGGGTATACTACCAATTTAAGGCTGGGTTCACACTGTTTCAGGTCCGATTTCAGCCCAAATTTTTGGCTGAATCCGGATCTAAAATGGGCCAAAAGACGCACAGGGCTCCCGTGCAAATTAGCCACAGATATGTGGATTAGATATGTGAACCGGCTCCACAGAGAGGTGGCCAAAATCTCCTGCTATTGCAAATTGAATGCCCGCATCCAATTCACAATAGTATGAACCCAGCCTAAAATTGGTGTGCAGCTCCAGGACTTTTCTAAAAATAAATAATGCAAACTTGAAAAACAATGACATGAAACTGCCCTAAAACCAGTGGCGGCTGGTGTGGGAGGGGCGCTGGGGCGCCGCCTCCCCGCCGGCAAAAGACGAAAAAAAAAAAAGTCAACCCCGCCCACCTACAGGTGGCGCCGGTACATTGACTTTCTTTTTTTTTTTTTCTTTTCGGCTCCTTGGCTGTCACATGACAGCCAAGTAAGTGAGCCTATTGGCCGGCCATTCAAGCCTATGCATGTGCGCTTCTTCCTGCGGCCATGCATAGGCTGATTGGCTGCCCTGAGCCTCCGCTCAGGGTGATTGGATGAGGGGCCGGGGGCGGGTCACTGTGGCAG
>BLSH010530411.1:39610-69600 GCA_018402905.1 Glandirana rugosa
GTGATGATTTCAAATTGTATGAGACACTCATTCCGGAGTACAAGTGTCTGTAAATTTGTATCAAGGAGTCAATACTCCTGGTTGATGTTTGTAATAAGAAATTATTTAATTAATTAATAAGACCGGTTACCCTACTTAATTACGGATTCACGAACTGAAGGGATTTGCGAAAATCTACACAAATATTCACTGCTCGTAAAAAAGACGTTTTTGACTGACCTTGTTTCCGTGCATCCTCTCTACCCGTTTACGGGACACACGTACTCCGGAATTTAACGTATTCCTCAAGAAATGACAATCTTGTCATTCCTCCAACTTAAGGGATGGTGTCAACCACTACAGTCGTCATCACAACTCGCTTCGGACCGAACCCGAACGTTTTTTGAAATGTCCGTGTTCGGGTCCGGGTCCCGGACACCCAAAAGTTCGGTACGGACCCGAACGTTACAGTCCGGGTTCGCTCAACACTACTGCTGACATCACCAACTGTGGTAGGGAATTCAACCTCCTTACTGTTCTAACAGTAAAGAACTCCTTATGCAATTTAAGGCCTCATGCACACAGGGCATTTGCCCATCTCTCCTACGTGCCTTTGTTCCAGTCAGTTTTTGCAGAAAAAATGCTCGTCACTTATAAACACATCTAAAAGCGTTTAGGGAAGTCAAGCACTTAGGCATTAATTCATCCCATTGGCCAGAATAATTAATTAATTTATTAAAGAATAATGTTTGTAGTTGGTCCTCATAACTGAGGAACTATGTTTAAATGTCTGTGAACATGAGGCCTTACTCACAGAGTATGTTAAACTTTAGTAGTGTCAGATCATTTCCTTAACAAAATAAACAATATATCCTTCACTAGCTGAGGGAGGCGGCCCCCCTCTTCACATCACTCGCCCCCCTTCCTATTCTACCTTACACAGACAAAGCAGAGAGCTGGAAGCACAGCAGGTTTGGACGGAGGACGGGAGCTTAAAGCTAGTGATTGGTTGCTAAGACTGCCCTGCATCCTAGCAACTAATCACCTGCTGGTTAATTTGGCAGCCCCCGCCCTCCATCCAGAGCTGTTCTGCCTCCGGCTATGTGAGAATGAAAGTGGCGGCAGCGGTGACCTGCATTCCTCAGAGATGGATGAATTTTTGGTCTTTTAATCTACTTGGCAGATGTTTAATAGCTTTTCACCCGTAAAGGACGTGAGTTTACAGTATCTCACAAAAGTGAGTACACCACTCACATTTTTGTAAATATTTTATTCAAACTTTTCATGTGACAACACTGCGGAAAATGACACTTTGCTACAATGTAAAGTAGTGAGTGTACAGCCTGTATAACAGTGTAAATTTGCTGTCCCCTCAAAATAACTCAACACACAGCCATTAATGTCTAAACCGCTGGCAACAAAAGTGAGTACACCCCTAAGTGAAAATGTCCAAACTGGGCTCAATTAGCCATTTCTCCTCCCCTGTGTCATGTGACTCATTAGTGTTACAAGGTCTCATGTGTGAATGGGGAGCAGGTGTGTTAAATTTGGTGTTATCGCTCTCACTCTCTCATACTGATCACTGGAAGTTCAGCATGGCACCCCATGGCAAAGAACTCTCTGAGGATCTGAAAAAAATAATTGTTGCTCTACATAAAGATGACCTAGGCTATAAGGAGATTGCCAAGATCCTGAAACTGAGCTGCAGCATGGTGGCCAAGACCATACAGTGGTTTAACAGGACAGGTTCTACTCAGAACAGGCCTCGCCATGGTCGACCAAAGGGGTTGAGTGCACATGCTCAGCGTCATATCCAGAGATTGTCTTTGGGAAATAGACGATAGATGTATGAGTACTGCCAGCATTGCTGCACAGGTTGAAGGGGTGAGAGGTCAGCCTGTCAATGCTCAGACCATATGCCACACACTGCATCACATTGGTCTGCATGGCTGTCATCCCAGAAGGAAGCCTCTTCTAAAGATGATGCACAAGAAAGCCCGCAAACAGTTTGCTGAATACAAGCAGACAAAGGACATGGATTATTGGAACCATGTCCTGTGGTCTGATGAGACCAAGATAAACTTATTTGGTTCAGATGGTGTGAGGACTACAAAGACAAGTTTGTCTTGCCTACAGTCAAGCATGGTGTTGGGAGTGCCAGTATTGCATCAGTTTAGTGTTCATTACCCTATTTCGTTTTTCTGGGATGTGTATATATGTACATTTGGCCGTTTCATTTAACATTTCAGATATTTTTTCATTTTTATACATTTTTTAAAGATACACATTGTGCACAATCTTAGAGTTCATGCTTATTTTAGGTTGAGGTACTCACACAGCCAATTGACTGGGAATTTTATATAATAATATACTGGCGTCACGTCTAGTATTTGGCGTACTGTCTCCCTTCTATTCTTCATGTGGGCAATATGAGGTCAGGACTAGGCGGGTGCGCATGGGTGTGCGTAAATACACGGGTGCGCCTGTGTGCATCACCTTGTTCCAAACCCCATACAGGTACACATATGCGTATGTACATACTATAAGGTGTGCGGCAAACACCCTTTATACACCCATACATATTTAGCAATTACTATCTTTTACTATTATGGCTGTAATTATGATCCTCTATTTAATAAGTCTGTACCTGTTACTGTGATTGTGTGTCACTTATACATCCACGCAGGATGTATGGGGGGAATATAAAGTAACATGGGAAACCCAGAAGGAGCCGAACTGACTGATTATTCCCTGCCCTCTCTACCAAGTATATGTATGTGTGTATATATATATATATGTATATATGTATGTATATATATGTAGATATATATATTACATAATATAAGATAATATATTGCACTGCGATATTGTGCTAGTGTCCCTGAGTCAGCGCTGTGAGATCTGAGAGTTCTGTTAAGCTGATCCACGCTAAAATGGCGCCGATAGCATCATCACTATTCTGGCAATAGCCAGCCTCAAGTGTCCAGCTACGACAAAATGGCGCCGCCGGCCGGAAATGACATCATTCACTATGGACACCTTGGAAATGGGAAGTGATGTCAGCAATGGGACACAAACTGTACCCAGGAAGCGTCCCACACATAATGAGTGGGAGTTTGTGTCCATTGCACACTAACAGGCATGGAAATCGGACTATACAGCTGCAGTAAGTGTACACACAATGTACTATATGAAATTATTACATGATCTTTTTTATTGTTATGCATTAGCACTGCTCTCTGGTCATAACTATTCCAATACTAAGGAAAACACACCCCCGCCATTGCTATAGGATATGGGAGGAAAGTATGGGCTCCTGCTGGGTGTACCTCCCCCACACACCATTACTGTGTGAGTGTATGTGGGTATATATATTGCATTTAGAACCATTGCTGCCTTAGCTCTGAGGAAGATTGTACCATACAGTCTGCAGGACAATTAGTGGTGGCAACCTCATCCCAAAATAACTGATAAACAAGTGAATTCCCCCCAACAAAAAAGGGACTTTGAATAGGTAAACCAACCACATACCATCTATATAAAAAGCATTATTTTATTGAATATACAAAAAGTCAATCACAAAGGATCATGTGACCCATTAAATAGAAAATCGAGGAAAACAATATAATATTTAAAAAGAGTTACAGTTCCATTGTACTGGTGTTATTTAAGTAAAATGTTGCTCTGTTGAGCATATCCGATGAATTAGTTGTCCGCGATGGAATGCGGTTATCCAACATATATGTTTCGGAGCATTTGCAAGCCCTTCATCAGGGGTAGCTGTACAACGGGTTGTAGTACACAAATGTATTTTACACATAAAATTCTAGTGTGGAGGAGACAAAAACGACATATTATATGCTGTGACCAAAAAACATAAATTTGCAACAGTTGCCATAAAGAGCAAACCATATGTGATGCCTAAAAAATACCTGAGTCAAAATTCATAGTGGATGCACCCCACCACTATGGGGGGATATAAAACCTTGTAATGTTCCCGCCAGGTGGACAGATGGATCTGTTGAATACGATTTACGATTGTGTATGAGCAGGACGTCCTATATACTGTTCTGGGAAAAAAAAAAAAAGGGGGGGGGGGGTGGGAACAAAGGTTGAATGAGCAATCGAGGAGTGTTGAAAAATCAATGGCAAAAAAGCCTACCTCTGTGGGGCATATATTAAAGCTCACCATTAAAACATTTCTTTTTGTATGAAGAGTTCAATGGGGAAGAAAAAGATGATGAAATCCGGTGAGGGAAGACATGGAGGTTAATTTGTTTATCCTATGAGAGTGACCGAAGGGATCTGCCTGCGGTCTCATATAAGTGTCTCAGTCCACCGATCCCTTGAATCTACAACATAAGAGTAGAGGGACACAGAATTGTGTAAGGAACGGGAGGGAAGGGAATTTGCCCCCCCATCCTTATAGGCTATCCCCAAGAGGGGGCTCAATCGTGACATCAAGGCAATCCTCCATAATCTCGCCCATACAAGTGTCACAAAGGAAGTGATAGAACAGCATATAAAAGCCATATTACAAAATGGGAAAGATACCAAGAATGCCTATGGCATCCAAATTGCCCATAGATCACCTTCACCACATCTTAAAAGAAAGAGGAAGATACAAAGATCCATAGCCAACAGTACCTAGATGCCGCCCAACACTCCGCGTCCATCCACTGTCTGGATCTGTCTCAAACGGCAGACAGATCCGAGTGAAATATATGACGTCTTCCATCACGTGTGTATGACGCACCGGATGGAGTGCGCATGTCGGCTCCGACGTCGGAAACACTTCCGAGCCGGCAGAACGGACATGACGGAGAACAAGGGGCACACTGGCCCCTATCATTGTAAAGTGGAGCAGAACGCTTGGGCGCCAGGGGGCAGGAGGACGGAACCCAATATCGCACCCGGGGGAGCTCACAAATTGCACAAAAGAATTTCTCAGAATAGAAAAAAAAAAAAATTAAATAGGAAAAGTATTGAAGAAATAAGAAAAATATTGTAAAAGTATTGTAAAAATATATAGATATTAGTAATAAGAAAAAAAAAAGGCAGAAAAGACATATGTATATTTGACTTCCCTAATACTGTGAATTTAGTTGAGGATGATATCAAATGATTGACCTCAGATTCACATCATAATGTCCACTCAGCGGCAACATCACTTGGGTGGGTTAGTACCCTTGTCCCCAGATGCAAAAAGGAGGGATCCTGATGGTATTCACATTGGTGTACAGACACACATACAAGAGAGTGTGAACCTGGTGGGCCCCCACATCGTATTATTGCCCTAATAGATAGAATAAGGAATGCCACCCACCCCCTAGTTCAGCAGATGAGACACTAGAATAGTGTACTGAGATCCAGACCTCGGAGGTAGACATAGGAGGGAGTGTGTCATCCATGTCCCTCCCATTTCCCAGAAACAAAACCATCCAGAAATGGACGGCAGCTTGCCGTACTGTTGAGGCCTGGTGGCATGGTGGCATTAAGCGCCACTATCCAGCGGGTCTCCCTCTTGTCCCAATCGCCTCCCCGATTACTGGGATGAACCTGGTCTAAAATAAGAAATTCTATATTGGGGGGGGCGATTGTGATGATTGTCCCTAACATGTCTACCCAATGGTAGGTCCGGATTGCATTTTTTCATAGATGTTAAGTGTCTGGAGGCTCTTTTATAGAACTCCTGTGTGGTTTTACCCACATAAAAAGCCCCACATGCACACGTGAGTAAATAGACCACTCCCATAGTAGTACAATTAGCAAAATGTTGTGGTCTGAACCACTGACCATTGGGTAATCTTGTACAAACATTGGTATTCATATAGCGACAGATCTTACAGCCCCCACATCTGTAGGTGCCCTTGCGTTTGCAGGGTCACCTCGAAATTCCCCCGTGCACTCACTCTGTACAAAATGATCCCTTAATGATCAGGAGTGTTGAAAGGCAATCTGGGGTTTTTTGGGGAGAAGGGGAGCTAGGGTGGGATCCATAGTGAGAATAGGCCAAAAATGTGATAAGATTTGTCTAATCCTAGCATGATGTTTGGTATATGTCACTATGATCCTGGCTTGATTTGAAAGTGTATTGGGGTCCACCATCTTTTCCTGATTGTTGGTTTTGCTATATAGCAGCTGTTTTCTTGTTATGTTTTTTTGTGCGTTTGTAAGCCTTTTTGAGACAGGTGTTAGAGTATCCTCTCAATTGGAGCCTCTGTCTTAATTTAGCTGCTTCTCGTTCGAACATTTCATCTGTGGTACAATTCCTGCGTACCCGCAGGTATTGTCCATAGGGAATGGATTTTATTAGAGTCCTAGGGTGCGAACTAGTCGCATTCAGGATGGTATTCCCTGCAGTGTCTTTTCGATAGATAGTACTCATAAGGCTGCCTGTCTCATCCTTAAGAATGGTTACATCAAGGAAAGTCAGTGCTGAGGAATCTGCCGTCATGGTGAATTTTAAATTAAAGGTGTTACAATTCATGGCCGCTAGACACTGGTCCAACATTTCTTTAGTGTTCGTCCAGATAAGAAAAATATCATCTATAAATCTGTACCATATTAAAATATGGCTGGTTAAGTCAACGAGGGCATCGTCCGCTAGGAAGGTTCCTTCCCATTCCCCCAGGTACAGGTTGACATAGGACGGGGCACAACAAGTCCCCATCGCAACCCCCTGTACCTGGAGGAATAAGGAACCATCAAAGGTAAAAATATTGCACATCAAGATGTATTCAAGAGAGGATGATATAAAGTTATGTAACTTCTTATCATCCCGATGATACTGGGAGAGGAAATGTCTAATTGCCCGTATTCCCTCCTCGTGTGGGATGGAACTATAGAGTGCCTCCACATCCATCCACATACCTACTAAGATTTTCAGAGATGCTGCCCCGACCAGAGACAATAGGTCTCCCCGGAGGTTCCCTTAGGTCCTTGTGGACCTTGGGGAGACTGTAGAAGGTGGGGACCTTTGGGAATTTGATGCGTACAAAGTCCCAGGTGTATTTGTCTATAATGTTTTCCAAATAAGCTGTGTTTACCAATAGATAAAATTCCTTGTAGAATTTATCTATGTTAGACCATGATATGCATTGATACCAGTCCGGATTCTGGAGAATGCTCAGACACATAGCTTTGTATTGGTGATTATTCATCACCACAACATTGCCCCCTTTGTCTGAGGGTTTTATCGTGAGCTGATGTTGATCGTTCAGTACTTTGAGCGTGTTACGTTCGACTTGTGATAGATTGTCCCTGCATCGTTGCTTTTTCAGACTGTCCAATTCACGTGTAATCATAGCCACAAAGGTTCTGATGTTGAAATTTAAATCTAATGACGGGAACCTACTTGATTTTTGTTGTAGTGTCAAGGTGCCCAGTTTTTTGATGGTGGGGTTAGAAGTGACAGCATTCAGAGGGAAACCAATGTCTAATTGGTCATCTAAATCATTTTGTTCATCTAGGAGAGCTGATAGCTCTTCCACTGCCTTTTTTTCCCTACAGGTTATATTGGATTGTTCCTGACTGGAAGTTTTTTTCGCGTATAAACTCTGGAATAATAATTTCCTTGTGACTAACTGTATATCCTTTTTAGTTTCAAATATGTCAGTATCTGCATCTGAGCAGAAGGTTAGGCCCCTAGAAAGGAGGCCAACCTCCCGCTCAGATAATTCATAATCAGAAAGATTAATTACACTTAAATTGGCACCAACAGACAGATCACTGGGTATGGTGGACTGTCATTTGGTATCTGAAGGGCCATGGGGGGGCGCACCCCCGGATGGTCCTTCTTTGTGTAAAGTGTCTACACCTTTTTTGCTATGCCCAGAGGGGCCACCACGTGAATTACCTGCCCTTTTAGAGTGATCTAGACCCGTCACCTGTGTAGAAGATTTGTTCATGAGTGTGGATTCCGTGATATGCTTCTTGCTAGAATGATTAGCGGAGCCAGGGGAGTGCCATTTATTCTTTTGTGATCCCCTGCGTTCTTGTGAAGCCTGTGAAGCAGAAGAGGACAAAGAATTTAGTGATGAATTGTAGTATTTCTACCTGGAGCTTTAAATTTCCCATAGTGTGTCGTGGTTGTGTGTTATTTTGTTGCCACCGGTATGCTTTACCCTCTCTGAATGCTGTCTTGTCTCTCCAAAATTTGCGTTCTTTAGTGGTTATAATTTCTCTCACTGACTGGTCAATACTGATCTGAATATTCTCCTCATGTTCTCTGAAACTCGGGAATTGTTTGAAGACCTCAAGTTGTAAATACACCTCATCTATTTCTTTGTCGACTATAGAGATTCTTTTCTGGTATTCCTCCACTAGGAGTCTCATCATGGTTTTGGTACATTGCTGGAGATTATTCTCCCATCTTTTTTTGAATAGTTCATCCACGTTAACGAGTGTTGGGAATATTTGAATTCTCAACCCGAGAGGGTTTATGTCTTCGCGGATGTAATGCTCAAATGTTTCAATGTGCCAAAACATAGCCATTTTCCTTTCAACTCATTTTTTCAAAGTAGAGAAAATGGAAGTCATCTCAGATTCTTGTGCCTCTTTCCTTCCATGATCCCTATATTTGGTCATATATATCTCAAATTCCTTACTTTTGAACATTCTGTCCCTGTATAACAAAGGCTAGGTGTTAAGTAATCGGTCACAGGAAAAAAAAAGAATCTCACTGTTCTATCAGGTTACAACATACAATTCCAAACAATGATAGTAATCATATAATGAATTATCCCTATTCGTCCTAGAGGCTGTACGGTTAGAAATTTTTAGCGTTGGGGGTTAAGGGTATTTACTACCCAATATAGTTCAAAGATTGTACCATACAGTCTGCAGGACAATTAGTGGTGGCAACCTCATCTCAAAATAACTGATAAACAAGCCAATTCCCCCCAACAAAAAAGGGACTTTGAATAGGTAAACCAACCACATACCATCTATATAAAAAGCATTCTTTTATTGAATATACAAAAAGTCAACCACAAAGGATCATGTGACCCATTAAATAGAAAATCGAGGAAAACAATCATTACATATATAATATTTAAAAAGAGTTACAGTTCCATTGTACTGGTGTTATTTAAGTAAAATGTTGCTCTGTTGAGCATATCCGATGAATCCGTTGTCCGCGATGGAATGCGGTTACCCAACATATATGTTTCGGAGCATTTGCAAGCCCTTCATCAGGGGTAGCTGTACAACGGGTTGTAGTACACAAATGTATTTTACACGTAAAATTCTAGTGTGGAGGAGACAAAAATGACATATTATATGCTGTGACCAAAAAACATATAAATTTGCAACAGTTGCCATAAAGAGCAAACCATATGTGATGCCTAAAAAATAGTCAAAAATAGTCAAAATTCATAGTGGATGCACCCCATCACTGTGGGGGTATAAACCTTGTAATGTTACCAGCAGGTGGACAGATGGATCTGTTGAATACGATTTACGATTGGGTATGAGCAGGACGTCCTATATACTGTTCTGGGAAAAAAAAAGGGGGGGGGGAGGGAACAAAGGTTGAATGAGCAATCGAGGATTGTTGAAAAGGCAAAAAAGCCTACCTCTGTAGGGCATATATTAAAACTCACCATCAAAACATCTCTTTTGTATGAAGAGTTCAATGGGGAAGAAAAAGATGATGAAATCCGGTGAGAGGAGACATGGAGGTTCATTTGTTTATCCTATGAGAGTGACCGAAGGGATCTGCCTGCGGTCTCATAAAAGTGTCTCAGCTCACCGATCCCTTGAATCTACAACATAAGGGTAGAGGGACACAGAATTGTGTAAGGAACGGGAGGGAAAGGAATTTGCCCCCCCATCCTTATAGGCTATCCCCAAGACGGGGCTCGATCGTGACATCAAGGCAATCCTCCATAATCTCGCCCATACAAGTGTCACAAAGGAAGTGATAGAACAGCATATAAAAGCCATATTGCAAAATGGGAAAGATACCAAGAATGCCTATGGCATCCAAATTGCCCATAGATCACCTTCACCACATCTTGAAAGAAAAAGGAAGATACATGAGCCGTAGCCAACGGTACCTAGATGCCGCCCAACGTTCCGCGTCTGTCCACTGTCTGGATCTGTCTCAAACGGCAGACAGATCCGAGTGAAATATATGGCGTCTTCCATCACGTGTGTATGACACACCGGATGGAGTGCGCATGTCCGCTCACCAGACACACCTCCATGATGAACAACTGCCTTGCTAAAGAAGCAGAGTGGCAACCTGTGAAGCTCTAGTGAACTCCAAGGCAGTGCTGGAAAATAATGGTGGCCACACAAAATATTGACACTTTGGGCCCAATTTGGACATTTTCACTTAGAGGTGTCAGCTGCCAGCACTTTAGACATTAGTGGCTGTGTGTTGAGTTATTTTGAGGGGACAGCAAATTTACACTGTTATACAATCTGTACACTCACTAATTTACATTGTAGCAAAGTGTAATTTCTTCAGTGTTGTAACATAAAAAGATATAATAAAATATTTACAAAAATGTGAGGAGTGTACTCACTTTTGTGAGATACTGTAAGTCACTAAAAATACTGGTTTGCTATTCCATATACAACTTAGTGTTTTACTTACATGCGCTTGTATGCTTTTTGTTTTTGTTTTAGAAGAAACTATTGCTCTATCACTATAAACCCCTAAATAAAGATTTCCATACTGAAACGCGTTGGGTTTCTGTGTGTATTTTTCACAGTTTTTTCACCACTTGTAAAAGACATGAGTTTAAATCACTAATAATATTGTGTGATGAGCACCTAGCTAACTGGTGGGAAGCCTCACTTTCGTCATTCACTGCATGCACTGCTAGTAATATCGAGTCATGTCAGAGCTTACTGGGTTTCAAAGAGGGCAAATTGTTGGTGCCCGCTTAGCTGGTGCCTCTGTGACTAAAGTTGTAAATTTATTTTTGGTGTTGCGAGGTATAGTATCAAAGGTTATGACGGAATATACAGTTTCTGGGAAAACGACATTTGATAAGCATAAGCATGGTCAACAAGGTCAACTGACCGAAAGAGACAAAAGGACATTGTGAAGGATTGTGACCCGGATTTTTACATGAAGAGTAGTATCAGATTCCATTATCCCCCATGCAAGACTAATATTTGCCAATTTCAAAGGCAGTTCAACATCATATTAGGTAACTATTTTACTCTTTTACCGTACTTGTTTCCAAAACTTTGTCCAACCCCTTTAGGCTATTAGCAGCATTTAGTGCCAGGAGAGTTTAGAGGCAGAAAAAAAAAACACTGGCAATACGTCCAGGAGCAGCAGAGTTTCGGGCAGAAAAAACTCTTGAGGCTTGTAAATGCATATAAAAGCATATAAATGTGCATGAACGCTAGGCACATTTTGTGCTTGAGCGTTAATTAATTTCAATTGCCAGAATAAATTATTTCCATCTTAGCTCTGTTACCTCACTCCCAATAACAGAATAAGTTCCCAACAGGCACATAGCACAGACCTCTTGCATGCTCACATTAACTGCTTCCTTCCCATACCTCGTGACCACTAATCTCCATAACACAGGTTCGGCTCCGGTTGCTACTGGAAACCAACTGCTAAGGAGGGAGCCAGACATTGACCCCCTCACTACCATAGGACCTGTCACCTTACCAGGTACCATACCTAATGACTGGTTTTACTAGTAGATTGTTCCTTCACTTGGTTCCCTTAGAAATTATGTTTCTCTTCCTTGCCTTGCTGAGTTAACCCTTTTGTAATGGCGTTACTTCATACCCCATAGTGTTTTACAGACCAAAGTTCTTTTCATACGCCAAACCCAACAAGAACTCCCTCCTCACTGGCTTACTCTTAAATAGGCTAACCCCTATTCAGTCCATTATGAATGCTTCTGCCAGACTCATCCACCTTAAAAACCACTCAGCGTCTGCTACCCGTTTCTGCCAATCCCTCCATTGGATGCCACTCACCCAACAAATGAAATTCAAAATGCTAACAATAACTTACAAAGCCATCCATAGCTTGGCCTCCAGCAACATCACTAACCTAGTCTCAAAATAACAATCAAATCGTTCTCTTTGTTCCTCCCAAGACCTACTGCTCTCTAGCTCCTTTGTCACCTCCTCCTATGCTCGCCTCCAGGACTTCTCCGGAGCCTCTCCCATCCTTTTCAATTCCCTACCCCAATCTGTCCAACTATCTCCTACTCTATCCACTTTTAGCCGATCCCTGAAATGTTTCTCTTCAGAGAAGCCTATCCTGCATTCACCTAACAACTATACTTTTATTTTCTCCAGTAGCCCATCCCCCCCCCCCAGTTATTACCTTTTGTATCACTTGACCCTACCTTTTAGCTTGTAAACTTTATTGAGCAGGACCCCCTGATTCCTCCTGTATTGAATTGCATTGTAACTGTTGTGACGTTATGCAAGGCGAGATAGTAGACGATCCATATCTGTCGCCTCGCATGTGTTTACTTGGAGTGGACTAGAAAGAATCCGGCTCGGTTTTTGCCAGTGACCATGGCAGAGCTGGTTTTGGCCCAGAGTTCCTGGTCCACTCAAATCTTCCATCAGGCGCATTAAATGCTGAGGAAGAGAGCACAGTGTTGCTCTGGCCTGGGACTCAGGAACACTACACTGAGAGAGCTAAACATTGGGAATTGGTTGATCTAAGGACTGTAAAGAAAGGTTCGCACTTGCTTTTGTTTGGGGTGTCTGGGACGAGCCCGGCACCATATAGGTACCTGTTCTGTATTTTTTAGTGCCGGATGGCAAGGATTTGTTTTTCTATTTTGTTTGTTTATTTGACTTGCAACCTTTACTAATAAAATTGGCAACCCGCCAAACTTTTAAGAAAGTTTACCTGCACACTTCCTTTTTTCCCAGGAAAGGTGATCCCCACAAGCTATTCTCCCACACTGTACTAGTTAATAAATAAAGGCTGCGCTATAGGTGAACTAATAGAAGGAAACTAATTGTTTATTTCCTTATAATAGATAAATAGAGAATGATACCAGTATTAGCGTATGAACAAAATCAAGACTGATAAGATAATTCACTGCTGATATGGTGACAATGTCCACATATGTCATAAATATTAGTGACAGTGCATATGAATATTGACACCCGATGCACAATCAACTGAGCTTTGTGAGATCCACCGCCAGAGTAGAAGAGAGGTTTACCAGATTTAGATTAAAAAGTGTTTGTGGCTATTCCCCAGCCAAGGGTTAACAAACCAGACTCGCTCCAGACTCCCTAGTGGTTCCAGACCTCCAAAATGTGTCCCAAACAGTTCCGGTGCCAATCCACAGTGCCATAAAAAATAAACTCGCAATAGTGATTAACCATCAAGAGAGTTTAATAAATAAAGAATCGTATTTTCAATAGTTGCATAGGTAAAAACATATGTGCTGGCCAGCTAAAATTCCATCTCACGGGCAGTAAACAGTAGTAATGACGTCAGTGCGCCTTCCCGTTTCGTCATAAAAAGACATTGTCCAGGGGATAGGGCGTGCCGCTGACTCACCACCTTTGTACACAAGCACGCCCTCAATTTGAGGCATAACCGGCACCATCTCCTCCATTTTGACTAAGGGCAAAAGTGCCAGTAATCCACGATTACCAATATTAAAAGGTTCCTAATGGGCTAAAAACAATTAACCAGTTAATAGTACCAGTCTCAAATAAAATGACAGTAAGAAGTATCTGTCAAATGGTGAGACCAACACTGCCCAAGGTGTTACTGTAGTCTTTCAGATCAGATTAACCCTATCAGGGGTGGTATTCACCTTACAGCTCTCTTAAAGAGACAGTACTCATAATGAGAAGATATCAAGTAACGATAAAAAAAAGCTAAATAAATGTAAACATTTGCAATGGAAATTTTTTTTTAGGGTTCATGAGGGTTAATATAAAGATACTCTTGACTATCCACATTACTCAAAAATGGAAGTTATCATCTAACCCACCCCAAAATTCTACCGAATAATAATCGCCAACTATAGCCCCTTCCCCATTACACCTAATTCAAAATGATAATGAATAATGCAGTTCAAGCCTCAGATCAAGTGTACAATAGTGTTAACACAATAAGGATAAGGATAGATAACAATTCACATCTCTTTCCGGTGTTGCAAACCCCACATTAATAAAGTGTGCAACACGGGATGGGAAACAACCACACCACCCACACTTTACATGGTACACGAAAAGGGACCTGTAAATACTATCTAAAACCAAAGAAATATATAAATATATAAAAATAAAGCCCCAATTGGTTTCCAACAACTAGGAGTTATGGATGAAAGCATTAATGTCGACATCCACATTGAGGCCGTGGGGTGCAGTACTAATCTTGTATATCCAGGACATTTCCAATCTGGAGATGCCCCTCACCAGGGAACTCCCCCTCCAGTGGGGTTCGTATTAATCAATACCCAAAAAGAGTGTCTTAGAGTGGTCCCTATAATGAACATCTCTGTAGTTTTTTGATACAGAGTGGTTTTTGAAACCCGTCAAGATATTAGTGAAATGTTCATTAAGTCGAACCTGTAGGGGGTGTTTAGTCCCACTTACATACTATAACCCACAAGGGCACTGTAGTAGGTATATGACCCCCTTAGTGCAACAAGTACTGAAGGGTTTAAAGGTGAATTCAGCTTAGGTGGTACTAGAAGTGAACTTTTCCACCCTTCTTTTTGTACAACTATTGAGGGAACATACCCTACACTTGCCACATTTGAAGAAACTTGTATAGTCTGTCCTCACACTGTTGACGCTATATAAATCCTGTATTATAATAATAATAAAAATAATATGTACAACATCTTTCCCCTAACTCTAACTATAGTAGTGTGGCTGCTTCTCGGCCTTTTGGCTCAGATCAAGTGCAGTTTCTGCCTTGGTTTGGGCCATTAGATTTTGGACCGTACCAGTCCCGCTCGGCCTTGGGGTGTTTCACCCCATGCTGCTATTGGGCGGGACGCTACCTGATGATAACGAGTGCGATCACCTTTTCCTACCATCCATTGAGTTGGCTGTGGGATTGGTGGTCGTAGGTCATGGCAGGTGCTCCTGACGCACCTAACACTTTGAGGCTGGTCGTAGCCGAGCCTAAGCAAAGCAACTTCGGATTGCACTTCATTCAGAAAGATTTGATTGATGACTTTTTGGGCATGGCGAGAGAGAGCATTTTCTGCATGCAGTGTTTCCATAGCACTGGATTGTATGATGTTACATTATGGAAAAAGGAAGATCTGCAGACATGTTTTCTGCGAAAGGGTGAAAAGGAAAGAGAGGAGATTCTGGAGGGGATCACATTCCTGTCTAGTGAAACTAAAACACGGGTACCTCTCACAGTGCACATGTTCAAGCCTTTTGTGCGTGATGAGGAAATTCGGGCCTTCCTATTGAGTTATTGCGAGTCCGTCTCGGCTGGCACAAAATTACAAAATTTCCTGGGCAATTTTAATGGGCGCTGGAAAATCTGGGTGGTGTTTAGGGCAGATATAGTAGGTAGGCATACGGCATCCCCCTCAGTCCTTTTCGATTGGGAGCAACCTGGGTTATCTGTTTTATCCCAGACAACCGACTTTCTGCAGACTGTGCTTATCTTTTGGCCACACGAAGGACCAGTGCGAAAGTGGGCAGGTGAGCCGTAACTGTTTTAAGACAGGCCATGGGTCTAGTGAGTGTCCAGTGGGGAAGAGCTGCCATATCTGTGGGAGTGGTACGCACATGGCTAGACAGTGTCCTAAGGTACCAGAAGCTTCTACTGAAGTTGCCGCAAGGGAGGAGGAAGCTGGTAAGGGCGCAGGCAAGAGGATACTGTCTCATGCTGATGTTGCCAGAGGATCTGCCACTTCAAATGCTGGAACCTCCAATGAAGGAGCTGGAGGGCTACCTGAGGATGGGGTAGTGCGAGATGACTCTTGCCTGCCTACGGAGGGTGAGTTGGGTCCCTCCTCTGTTGAAGCCAGTGTGGTTAAGGGGCCCCTGCTCTTGTAGAGGAGAGTGTCCGTGGACATCTTATGGCTGAGGGGGATGAGGGGGATGAGGTGGAGGATGTGACGGAGAGTGAGGACGAAGGAATGGAAGTTGGGACCTGGGCCACCCTCCCAGGATATAGGCACTTTTTCTGACTGTGTGGTATCACTGGAGTCAGAGGTGGCGATCAAATCTGTCTCCTCACAGGCCACCTCCTACATAAGCACTGATAAGGTTGCATGTCTGCAGGAGGTGATGGAATATAATAAGTCCGGTCCAAAGAAGAAGGTGAAGAGGACAGAGGAAAGTACACCCAGGATGTCTGGAGTTAGCTCAGAAGAGGGGCCCAGGACAATAGGAAGAGCCAGGGGGAATTCAGCTAAGAAGGATAAATGACAGGAATGTGATCCCCGCTGTTTTTCACTTTAGATGCAGTTAAAGTGGTTGTCAAGTCTTTTTAAAAAAAAAAAACACCTGCAAGAGAAAGGCATAATGTTACGTACCTGGGAGGTGAGCCAGACGGTAGAGGGAGACCACTCCTACAACTCCGGCTCGTGGGCT
The DNA here is from genome assembly GCA_018402905.1 of Glandirana rugosa. Classification (NCBI taxonomy): domain Eukaryota; kingdom Metazoa; phylum Chordata; class Amphibia; order Anura; family Ranidae; genus Glandirana; species Glandirana rugosa. The sequence continues at coordinate 56,132 of BLSH010530411.1, forward strand.
GCTGGAAGTGATACAGCAACCACGGGAGCACGGCGGGGTTATAGTGCCTAGTCAGTCCCGGGAACAATGAAGCAGGAAACTGGATCAACTGGCCGAACAGCAGAGCAGGATGCTGGAACAGACTGGCTGGACAGCAGAGCAGGATGCTGGAACAGACTGGCTGGACAGCAGAGCAGGATGCTGGAACAGACTGGCTGGACAGCAGAGCAGGATGCTGGAACAGCCTAGTTGGACAGCAGAGCAGGATGCTGGAACAGACTGGCTAGACAGCAGAGCAGGATGCTGGAACAGACTGGCTGGACAGCAGAGCAGGATCAGACAGGCCGAGTCAGCAACAGGCGGGCAACTGCAGGCAAAAAGAGAAGGCAAAGCAGATCACAAGGCAGGCCGAGGTCAGGGCAGGCAGCGATCAGACAAGGTGAAGGACAATCCGGGTCAAGGTCTGAGAAAGCAGGTACAGGAACACAGGTTAACAGGAACGCAGAAGCTGCAGACCAAACAGCAATGTGCAAGTGCAGAAGCCCTGTTTAAATAGTCCTTCTGGCGCCAACATTGGTGATAACCGCATTGATGCGCGCATGCGCGTGTGCATTGGCGCGCATGCGTGTGCGCATTGGCACGTGTGCGCATGCGCTTGCGCCGGGATGAACGGATTGTTCTGTGGGCTTCCTGACACATAATGAGCTAGTATGCATCACATTACCTTAGATTGACGCTGTAGCAACGGTCCCCGAGCACCGCTGTGACCTGCGACATGCTGTGTCCGTCATCTTCCGGGATCCTGGGCGCAGACTTCAGCGCTGTGATTGGCAGGAGCCACACTGACGTCACTCCCGCGCATGCGCACAGGAGCCGTCATTTACAGCACATTTAGTGATGAAACGGCTCAGTCGGGCCGTTTCTTCACTGCGCATGTGCCAATGACGTTGGCACATGCAAATACAGGGAATATCTCCTAAACGGTGCAAGTTTAACAGATATTCCTGGGACCTACAGGTAAGCCTGAATATAGGCTTACCTGTAGTTTAAAGTGGTTGTCATGACTTGACAACCACTTTAAAAGTCTCCTTTCTTAACATCAGAAGTATAGGATCTGTTAATAGGAGGGCAGCAGTTTTTAACATCTTGTCCAGGTATATGTCTGAATTTTTTTTGCAGGAATGTAATAAAAGAATAGAAATTTTAAGGAAGGTGGAGGAGGAGATTGGGAGGTGTCTTTTGGTGGTTTTTGAATATGGGGGTTGTGTGTTTAATTTTTTTTGTGTGTATGCACCTACGGATAAAAAGGGGAGGGTGGAGTTAGGTGGCCGGGAACCAACTTTTGATTGGGTGATTTTAATTGTATTTTGCAGGCAGGTGATAGATGTAGGGGTGGGGTTAGTGGTGGTGGTGGGGTGGATAAGTCTGGGAAGGAGTTGGGGGATATGTTGCGGGTCTTTGGGTTAAGGGATGTTGGGGAGGATGGTGGTTACACGTACTTTAAGGATGATGTCCGTATCCAGCCCAGAATTGATTTTTGTTTTTTGTCCAAAAATTTAGATCTTGGTTCTTTTACAATTCGGCGGGAAGCTTTCACGGACCATGGCCGGATTGACTGTATCGTGAGTATGAGGACAGAGGTAACATATGAAAAAGTGGTATAGAAGTTGAATGTGGAGTTGTTGGAGAATGAAGGGGTGAGAAATTAGTATGTTGTTTTATTTGTGGCTGAATGGTGGGAGTGTGTGAAAGTGAGAACTAAGGTGTTTTTTTTTAAAAAAGGATGTGAGCTTGTGAGGAAAGAGCATGAGATGCATGAATGGTGGCAAAAGAGGTTGATGTATTTGGAGGAACTGAGAGAATGGGGTGAGAATGTTGGGAATGAGTTGGTGGAAACAAGGGAGAAGTTGAGGGTGTTTTTGGAACAAAAAGGGAGAGAGTATGGGGTTGATTTACTAAAGCCAAATAGGCTGTGTACTTTGCAAAGTGCGCTTGCACTCTGCAAGAGCAGTTGCTTCAGAGCTTAGAAAATGAGGGAAAGCTCTGTTGACTTCCATCATCCAATCATGTGCAAGCAAAAATGCTGTTTTTTTATTTTCCTTGCATGTGATTGGGTATTCTTTGCAAAGTGAAGCCTTACCTCATTTACTAAGCTTTGGAGCAACTGCACTTGCAGAGTGCAATTGCACTTTGAAAAGTGCACAGCCCATTTGGCTTTAGTAAATCAACCCCATTGTGTCACAAGCAAGAATGGTGGTGAAAGAACTGGGTGAGAAATGTACGAGTTTTTCTTTAAGAAAGTGTATGGTGGAAAGGTGGAAATGTCTGGAATGTTGAATAAGGAGCAGAGTGAGGTGAGTGGGAATAAAAAGATGTGTGAAGAAGTCTGGAAGTTTTATTCTGACTTATTTACTGAGAGGATGAGAGATGAGAGGGTTGAAAGTAAAGTTTTGGAACAGGTGGATGATTGTTTGGATAGGGAGGATAAGGAAATGATGAATGAGTGTGTGAGAAAGGAGGAGGTGGATGGGTGTGTGAAATATATGAAGAAGAGGAAGACACCTGGGAGTGATGGATTACTGGTTGAATTGTATTATGTATTTTGGGATATGATTGGGGAGTATGTATATGAAGTGGTTAAGGAAGTGTTGGATGATGAAAGAATGTCTGGTTCAATGTTGGAAAGTGTGATTGTTTTGTTATATAAAAAAGGAAGGGGACAAGAGGGACTTAAGAAATTGGAGGCCTATACCGTTATTGATTATAGATTGTGGCAAAAGTATTGGCGAATAGGTTGAGTGTTGTGGTGGAGAACTTACTTGGGGAAGAGCAGGTGTGTGTGGTGCCAGGAAGATCGATTGTAGAGAGTTTGCTGGGTTTGAGGGATGTGTTATGGTTGTGCAAAGAAAGGAAGCAGGAGGTGGCTGTGTTGGCTGTGGACTTTGGGAAAGCATATGATAGGGTATCACATGAGTTTATGTTTAAAGTGTTGGAAAGAATGGGGATATCTGGGAGAGTGATTGGGTGGATAAAGTGTCTGTACAAGGGTATGGTGAGTCAGGCTTTGATGAATGGATGGTTAACGGAAGAAATAGGTATTGGTTCTGGGGTAAGGCAAGGATGTCCCTTGTCACCTGTCATTTTTTTGTGTGTGATTGAGCCATTGTTAAAAATGTTGGTTAAGGGTTGTATAAGAGGGATAGAGCTGCCTAGGAGTGGTGGGAGGAGTTTAAAAGTAATTGGGTATATGGATTATGTGGCGGTGGTGTGTAGCAGCATAGTGGGTTTGAGGAGAGTGAAATTGTTGATAGAGTTTTTTTGTATGGCAAGTGGGTTTAGTGTAAATATGGGGAAAAGTGATTGCAAGCTTTTTGGGGAGAGGAAAGAAGTTGAACAATGTGACTGGAAGATAAGTAAGGATGGTAGGAAGATTTTGTGGGTTAAATTTGATGGGGATCTATATGGAAGAAAGAGTTGGCAAGACGTGTTGGCGAGGGTGAAGACAAAAGTAAATTTCTGATCTCTAAGGGCTTTTAAGTTAGAGGGGAAGGTACTAATTATCAGAACGGTGGTGTTGCTAATTTTATTGTTTTTATGCTATGTGTTTCCTGCACTGGATAGAATTTTGAAACAGATAATAAGGGTGTATTTTGTTTTCTTTTGGGACTCGAAAATGGAGAAATTGCAGAGAGAGAAAGTGATTAAAAGTGTTGCGAATGGTGGAAAAGGATTGGTGAATATTGAGAGATTTCTGGTGATGATGTATGTAAGTATGTGTGTGAAATTGAGTAGAAAAGAAAGTGTGACAGGGTGCATGGTAAGGTAGGCGGGAGGGGGTGTATTGCGGAGCTTTAAGTTATGTGAGGTGGATTTGAGAAAGCCAGTATGTTTTAATGTCCCGCGGTTTTATGTGAGGATTGAGAGGTGTATACAAAGGAATGTTTTACATGAGGTGACCCAAGAGAAATGGTGTAAAAGTAAGGTGATGAGAATATTGGAAGAAAGGGAGGAGTTGGAAGGAATTGGGGGCTTGACTGGATTAAAGTGTGAAAAGGTATGGAAAAATGTGGCTTGAAAGGAACTGGATAATAGGCAAAAGGATATTTCATGGATGAGTGTACATGGATGTTTGCCAACGAGAGAATTTCAGAGGAGGGGTTGATTAGTGGATAGAGAGGTGTGTCCAAGGGAGGGGTGTGGTAGGAGAGAGTGGTACATATTTTTTGGGAATGTGCATTTGCAAGAAAAGTATGGAAGAGAATGGAAAAGATGATAGAGGGGTTGGTGAAGGTGAAAAGAGTGTCGTATGAGATGGTATTGTATAGCTTGAATAGTTTAGGAAAAGAGAAAGGGAGAGTGTTATGGATAGTGGTAAATTGTGTAAAAGAATGCTTATGGGATGTGAGGAATGTTTTGATTTTTAGGCAAGAAACCAATAAAGTGAAAGACTGTGTGGCCATGGTCCGTGGAAGAGTTTATAGTTATGCCTTTTTTGACTATAAAAAATGTGGAGAGGTAAAAGCAAGGGACATCTGGAAATTGCAGGAGTGGAAAAAATGGTTTGCATAGTATGTTTTGACTAATTTGTAATAGTATCTTTGAAAATAACCTTTTTTTGTTTTGCTTTTTTTACAGGGTGAGCATAGTTGGTAATGGAGGGACAGCGAGGAGGGATAGAATAGGAACTTTTTGTTTGGTGTAGGGATAGGGTGGAGGTATAGGATATTATAGGGATAGTATGACTTTAATAATTAAGGGGGGTTGAGGGTTGTTTGTACATAAATTGTGTCTTTTGATAGGTTATGAATATTGTTTGTTTTTTTATGGGAGGTTGGGGGAGGTTTTAGGGTGGGCTGTTGGGATGATTTATGACCTTTTGTATTTTGTATTATATTGTATTTGTATTGTATTGTATTTGTAATATGATATGGTACTTACTTGGTATGGAAATGTAATTTGGATGGTATGTTTTTACTTTAAACTTTTAAATAAAAGAATTGAAAAAAAAAAGTGTGGCTGCCCAGATATACCTCCATGAGAGTCCATTATGGCATTGTCCATGGCTTGGGTGTCTTCCGAAAATCCCTGTGCCTTCAGCAGGTGCAACAATCCTGACCTACCAAACAGCGCCAATTGAGTAGACTCACGGGTCCTACCAGAACCTACCAGCGAACTCCTGAACCTCAGCCTTTCTCCTTTTTATAGCACAAGTGGGCCAGCTTGGGAACTGAGCTTGCAAAAATGGAGCTTCCCCCAGCCATGGCCAACCACTGACTCTCTATGACTGGGATCCACACTTAGTGTTAAAAAATAATTTTTAAAAAATTTTTTTCAGCTGTCACATTATTATCATCTCTTCAGTACTTCCCTCTGTGCACCCCCCAGAACAGTAGTTTACGAAAATCTGCAGCATCTCAACTCTCATAAATGTATAAATATACTGATGGATATAAGAAATGAGCAGGAAGATATAAGCTTAACATGTGCATCAGCATGGAAGCCACCAGTCCTACAACAGAAGGGTGAATGAAAGGGTGATAGTGCCCTTGTTGCATTATAAGCCAGTGGGTGAGTGTTGTCACCCTAAAACAGGAAGTGCACTTCACAGAGCAGTAACTCCAGGGATCAGCACAAGAAAAAAAATAGTGCAAAACAGATTTTTTTTAAAGCTGAACTCCGATGAAAAAAAAAACACTCCCTTGCAGTGGGACTGCCCCCACACTGTGAGGCTTGTTTAGGTCTAGGGGGACCGCAATAATCACTTTTACTAACTTGATCCTCCACTCCTGAGGGTCCATCTGGGTCATAAACAAATTCCCCACAGCCTCTTCTTTGGTGATCGGACACCCTCTGATGTCATCAAGACCAATGCAAAGCCCCATAGCCCTTCACTGGAGTTAAAGATCCTGAGGGACAGTTCATGGCCGTAGAATAGGGATGAAGAGGAGAGCACCAGCTGCTGGGGAGCAGAGGATCAGATAACTAAAACTACTTTTCGTGACCCCCTAGACCTAAACAAACATTTAACCCTTGCAATGTGGGAGCAGCCCCCATGCAAGGGTCAATTTTTGTACTCCCTGGAGATTGGCAATGTCAACCACTTTTACCCAGCTTCCAATCAAAATGAGTAACAGGCCCAGGCATTAGTATAAGTTCCTGTCCAGGAAACCATTGTGAATGCTGGTCTATAATATAAAACATGTAAAAATATGTATATTATGTATGCAAATCTTTGTTTATAAAAACAATAAAACTATTGGAAAAGAAAATCATCTAAATGACTGATGCAACAGTTTCAGTGAACCCTGTGAAAAACAATCTAAATTGGTGGTAAGTTGCCTTTGGGTATTTGGGATATTTAGGTACTTTTTTTACTATTGAAAGATGGTTAAAATTGCCTAAAAAATGACATGTGCAGCCTATTAGCTAGCATAAGAACTGGTTCAGGAATAACATAATTGCAGATGTTATCTGCTATTGCGAAATTCTCTTGGCAGTGTTTTACAATATACATAACGTTTTAGCTGCCTGAGCTCTTTATAAAAAAAAAGTCATGCTGCAGTCTTGTTTCACTATGATTCTTGTTTTGCACAAGTAAGGTGACCATTGTGGAAAAGTTGAGGTTGGTGTGAGCGTCAGTACTGAGGGGGAGTCCCGGTCTTTGGTCTAAGGGCGGGGGACTTGGCTGCAAAACGTGCTCCTTCCTCCCACGCCATGCTGGCCTTGAGTCTGTTTTCACACTAACCTATGATGGCTGGCTGCTCAGTATTTATCTGTTCACCTTCTTAAGTGGGTCATCAAGGTGAGAGAGGAGGGGGAGTGTGAGTGGAGGATGGAGATAGCACTATACAGAAGAATAAATGAAAGAAAAATGAAAAGCAAATGAGAGACAAGAAATGAAACAAATCAGGGAGAAAGTAAGGCGATGGGCAACCTTGTAGAAGCAGAGGAGTGCATAGAAGAGTAGGAAGTGTGTAAAGGATACAGAAAGTATTCAAACAATGTGCAGGGGATGACTACTGACATTTATTAGTTATAATCATGATAAGATGTCTTGGTGATTTACTGCAATGACGCTGTTGCTTATTTCAGTCATGTAGCAAATACAGTGCCTTGAAAAAGTAAATAAATGGTTTTCGACATTTTTTACAAATAAATATCTGAAAAGTGTGGCGTATATTTGTATTCAGCCCCCTTTACTCTGATACTCCTAACTAAAATCTAGTGGAACCAATTGCCTTCAGAAGTCACCCAATCAGTAAATAGAGTCCACCTGTGTGTAATTTAATCTCAGTATAAATACAGCTGTTCTGTGAAACCCTTAGAGGTTTGTTAGAGAACCTTTGTGAACAAACAGCATCACGAAGGCCAAGGAACACACAAGACAGGTCACTGATAAAGTTGTGGAGAAGTTTAAAGCAGGGTTAGGTAATAAAAAAATATCCCAGGCTTTGAACATCTCACAGAGCACCGTTCAATCCATCATCCGAAAATGGAAAGAGTATGGCACAACTGCAAACCTACCAAGACATGGCCGTCCACCTAATCTGACAGACCGGGCAAGGAGAGCATTAATCAGAGAAGCAGCCAAAAGGGCCATGGTAACTCTGGAGGAGCTGCAGTGGTCCACAGCTCAGGTGGGAGAATCTGTCCACAAGATAACTATTAGTTGTGCTCTTCACAAATCTGGCCTTTATGGAAGAGTGGCAAAAAGTAAGCCATTGTTGAAAGAAAGTCATAAGAAGTCCTGTTTTCAGTTTGTAAGAAGCCATGTGGGGGACACAGTAAACATGTGGAAGAAGGTGCTCTGGTCAGATGAGACCAAAATTTTACTTTTTGGCCTAAAAGCAAAATGCTATGTGTGGCAGAAAACTAACACTGCACATCACCCCGAACACACTATCCCACATGGTGGTGGCAGAATCATGTTGTCAGGATGCTTTTCTTCAACAGGGGCAGGGAAGCTGGTCAGAGTTGATGGGAAGATGGATGGAGCCAAATACATGGCAATCTTAGAAGAAAACCTGTTAAAGCCTGCAAAAGACTGGGGCGGAGGTTCACCTTCCAGCAAGACAATGGCCCTAAACATACAGCCAGAACTACAATGGAATGGTTTAGATCAAAGCATATTAATATGTTAGAATGGCCCAGTAAAAGTCCAGGCCTAAATCCAATTGAGTATCTGTAGCAAGATTTGAAAATTGCTGCTCACAGACACCCTCCATCCAATCTAACAGAGCTTGAGTTATTTTGCAAAGACGAATGGGCAAAAATGTCACTTTCTAGATGTGCAAAGCTGGTAGAGACTTCCCCAAAAAGACTTGCAGCTGTAATTGCAGCGAAAGGTGGTTCTACAAAGTATTGACTCAGGGGGGCTGACTACAAATGCAAGCTACACTTTTCAGATATTTATTTGTAAAAAATGTAGAAAACATTTATCATGTTCCTTCCACTTCATAATTATGTGCCACTTTGGAGGTCTATCACATAAAATCCCCAATAAAATACATTTACGTTTTTGGTTGCAACATTACAATATGTGAAAATTTCAAGGGGTATGAATACTTTTTCAAGGCACTGATGCAAACTACTCTAAATTGCTTTAAAATGAGTCCAAATGTGATGTACATTTGTTCTCAGTAACACAAAATTCTAGAAAGAAGCAAAATCAAGAGGGTTGGCTACATTTCTACATAACGTCAGACCATGGAGAATAAATGTACCCACCCTCTAACAGGAAGTCAGATCACAGCTGATAAAAAGTTACTTTTTAGATTTGAAAGAGGCTGAAAGCAATAGAAGGTACTTTTTTGAGTTAGCAATACATATGTGCAAACTATTTTTTTTAAACTAGAGTTTACAGTCACTATAACTTTCATTTTAGCTCAAACTACTGTGGGGGGTTAGCTCAATGGGGATCACCTTCCCTGGAAAAAGGCAGTCCAAATGGCAATTTTCCTTAAAATCTGACTTGTAGATTTTTTTTTTTTATTTAAAAGGTTGCATGTAGAAATCAAAATAAACAAAACAGAAAATAAATCCTTGCCATCCAGGCCCTAACTAAACATTTCAGTTTTTATAACTGAGCAGTGTAGGGCTTCTCCCAGACACCCACAAAACATAGACAGTGCAAACCTTTTGTCTCAGTCCATAAGCAAACTTCCAAACGTCAGCTCTCTCAGGCTGATGGCTCCTGAGTACTAAGCCAGAGCAAAATGTTCCTCTCTTCCTGGTTATTTAAACCTCTTGATGGTGGACTCCAGTGGACCACAAAATCTGGTCCAGAACCAACCCTGCCAAGGTGGCTGGTAAAACTTGGACTGGATTCCACCTTAGTCTACTCCAAATGAACGCATGTGAGGAGAAACATATCGTCCATCGATCACCTCGCCTCACATAACGTCACACTGTATATACTGTATGTCATATAAAGTAAATAACATATATACTATAATGGTTGTTATCAGAGTCTCACATGAAGCCATTACTGTAACTCTTTCTCTGCCCTAAAGCCCAATTGAACTTTCAGTTAAATCAGCTGAATACTATACAGATGCATCAAAACAAACTTATGTTCAAAGTCCTAAAGTTCATTTTGTTAAAAAGTAGTCTCAGACTAATTACAAAAGTCTGTCCTCTAGAGTTCTCAACTCAACAGGGAACATTAGTTTTGTTGATCGTGGCATTCTCTTAACCAAATTGCTTAAACCAAAAAGATGAGACAGACAACGTTGAGCTTACAATCAAACCTAATATACCTTTATCAGGCAAATACATGATGTATGAAAACTTGGCCAGGCATCTGTCTTGTTGTGAGGAAAGGGAAAATTCACTTTGTGACAAGGTCACCCATTCATCTTAATCCTCGCAAACCATACCCAAGTGCTTGGAAAGAGTGAAGCTGGGAGAGGATCTAAAGGTGTAGGAAACAAGGTTTCTCAAAAATTCTGATCAACAGAATGCGTTAAGCTAAAAGAGCCAGGGAGTAGCAATGGTCGAGCTGCAATTGGGAGAGCACATCAGCAATGTCATTGGATAGTTCTGGGACATGCTTTGCCTTAAACCATATGTAGCACCCTCTACATAGGTAGTGGTAGGATTTTCTAGCTGGAAGCTAGGCCTGTTTGTTTTAATTGTGTGGGCTGGGAGTGGCCTAGAGAAGCAGCTGGTGACTCACAAGCAGCATCACTGAGACCTCCCCTTTCTTTCCAGAGGCTTCTGGAGTGTTCTAGAAGGAGAAAGGAGGGGAGGAGAGGTGGAGCTTGCCTGGGGTGTTTGGGGAGCCCCGACCAATCCCCAATATGGGTTGGCAAGGGGCAGGCCTCCTTAAATGCCTAGGGTCATCCCAGCTGGGGAGGATTTGTTCAGGTGATAGAGATGGAGATGGAGTACTGAGGCTGTCTGTGCCTTTGAGGGAGCTCCTCAGTCTTTGGAAGGGGGTGACCTCCGGCCAGGGGCTCAGGTGCATCCAGCAGGAGTGAAGAGATCCTGGAATAAAGGCACAGGAGAGAGCAAGTAAAGGACAGCGGGAGAGAGTACTGCTGGGCAAGTCTTCAGGAGAGGAACAACTGGTCGCAGCCAGGAGGGTTGGTGAGTAGAGTTGAGCGAACCCGGACTGTAAAGTTCGGGTCCGTACCGAACTTTGGGGTGTCCGGGACCCGGACCCGGACTTTTCAAAAAAAGTCCGGGTTCGAGTCCGGGGTTCTGGTAATTTTAATGAAAATTCTTAAAAATGCTGTAAAAAAGTCCAGGAAGGTCCTAGAGGTCTGCAAAAGGAAGGAAATGGGGGTAAGGGTGGGACAAGTGCCCTACAAAGAAATGGGGGCAGGGAAATAACTTTAAATATTTAAAAAAAAATAAAAACATAAAAAAGCAAAAATGGAGGTGAATGGGGATCATCTTCAAACTGGGTCTGAAAAGTATTAATTAACAGTAGAGGCCATAGAACTGTTCTAAAATCATCTTCAAACTGTGTCAAAAAAGTATAAATAAGCCGGGAGAACCCATATCACTGTTCTGCAAAATGTGTGTATCACTTTAAATGATACCGTGAATAAGTGCACATCTGTTCTGCAAACTTATTTAAAGTCTGTGTGTCACTTTAAATGAAACCGTGAATAAGTGCACATCTGTTCTGCAAAATTATTTAAAGTCTGTGTGTCACTTTAAATGAAACCGTGAATAAGTGCACATCTGTTCTGCAAACTTATTTAACGTCTGTGTGTCACTTTAAATGAAACCGTGAATAAGTGCACATCTGTTCTGCAAACTTATTTACTGTTCAAAAATTTTATTGAATTTTTACAGAAAGAAAAGGAGGGATAAGGGAGGGGAGGGGGAAGGGATACAGAATTAGTCATCAGGGGAGGTGGGAGGGGTGGGGGCTTGGGTTCCAATCAAATAAGAGAGAACACAAAATTGAGATAAACAATTACAATGGTTGAATATACAATTCGTGGAGGGTAGAGACGGGGCCAGGCGTGCCAACTTCCATCCCCGGACACCCCAATTGGGAGCAAACTGTGTCCTGGGAGGAAAGTCGGCCCGCCGTGTCCACGTTACAGAGTAACCATTAATCTGATCATAAAGAACTACGGCAAAACAACCCTTATAGGGATATTAACATAAAAAGAAGAATGGGTGAATATCACATGGAGCGGTATGGCGACATTCTGACGTTGGTAAGTATCATAGCAAAGATTCCAAACGGACCAGCCTCGCCCTGAGATATGCCAAACTTATCCCTACACCGAAGACAATGGGCATTTCGGAGAGGTCCAGGAGCAGTCAGTGGAGTATATTAGATAGCCCAGTCTAGCAGTATAACAATTATGATGACCCAGGGCGAGATTGGTGTATAGCTGCTATATGAACTCAAACCAACTGGCGGGGATAACCAGTTAGCTACAATCTAATACCGAAGCATGTGGAAAGGGGAAGTCTCCCCGGTAGACTATTGTGTAAACAGTTCAGTTTGGTATATCTATATACCCAAACCTACAGGGGGGATGAGTGGAGAGTGAAAGTCCAGCCATATAGAGTGTGAGAATCAGGTATGCAGAGAAAGAATAGGGCTGAACGGATATAGAGGCGATAGAAGAAGAAGAAAAGAAAAGGAGAAAAAAAAAAAAAAGGGGGGGGGAGTCCTCAGCTCCTCGCCAGGGGGGTGACACAATGTGAGCAAGCGGTTTCAATGTACCATGGGCGTCGGGGTAGTTAAGTAGGCTAAGGAAGCAAAAGAGAGGAGTCAAAATTGGGTGGCAGATAGTGCTCGACCCAGGGCTGCCATATTCTTTCAAATTTGGGAATCTTGTTCAATAGAGTGGCCTCGATTTTGGCATGGATCATTGCATTAGTTATTCTTTGGGTCGTTTCCGATACAACTAAGCGTGTAGATTTCCAGGCTTTCGCCACCGTTTGCTTGGCAGCCGTGGTTATTTGCAGTAACAATTTAAAGCTATGCCTGTTTACGGCTTCCGGTTTAGCATTAAGCAGAGCCACCTCAGGGGTGGGATCAATTTTGTGGCCTGTAACCGTTGAGATCATTGTGAATATTGTATGCCAAAACGTTACAACAGTCGGGCAGGTCCACCATATGTGGTAATGCGTACCTGGGGATTGGCAACCACGAAAGCAGTTAGGGTTGTGTGTGGTGACAAATTTAGCTATGCGGGCCGGGACCAGGTACCATCTAAACATGACTTTGTAGTTTGCTTCCAGTGCTATAATGTTCTGCGAAGCTGATTTTGTGTTCTGCCAGATATCTGACCAAGTTTCAGGATCTATTGTGATATTCATGTCTTGTGTCCATTTGGAGGTATAGGGAGGTTGTGAGCGCAGGGGAGGATCTATTAGGAGACGGTAGAGTTGGGAGATTACTCCTCGGGCATGGGGTTCGTGGAGACAGGTGTGTTCAAAATACGTCATGGAAGGGAGAGATGTGTCTAGGCGTCTGCAATGGGAGAAGAAATGTTTCAATTGCAGGTATCGAAAGATCTCCGATTGAGGGAGACCAAACGATTCACGGATGGTAGGGAAGGGCAAGAAGTTATCTGCAGCGAAAAAGGAGTGTGCCCTAATTAAGTCAGCATTGATCCAGTTAGTAAAGGAGGTTGGGGAAACCCAAGCTGGGTAGAAGGCTGGATTACGTATGTATGAAAGGAGGGGGTTATGGGTCGACTGCAATTTGAATTTGAATTTGAGGATGTCCCATATACGGATGGATTGTTCGGTGATTGGGTTTTGGATTTTCCCTCTATGTTTGGGTTGGAGCCATAGGAAGTTAGCTAGGGATAGGGGGTCACAGTCTATGGCTTCTAAGGATACCCACAGCGGGACTTCTTTTGTAGCATGAAATTTTGTCAGTGTAGCGAGTTGTGCGGCTTGGTAATATTTAGAGAAAGAGGGCATACCTAGTCCGCCTTGGAGTTTATTTTGGTATAGTACTGATTGTGAGACGCGGGGTCTGGTCTTATTCCATATGAACTTCA
>BLSH010530411.1:95303-111342 GCA_018402905.1 Glandirana rugosa
ATGGAGGCGACGAAGAGCAGGAAGAGCGTTCTACTGACCCAGTGTAACAATGGTAACCGTCTTAAGCGGATGTTGTTAAGGTAGGTGAGACGATGATTTGTTAGAGGTAAGACCAGTTTGATACCGAAAGTAGGGTGGAGGGAAGGGTCCGACAGTCGACTTTCACACCATGGTTGTCACGTGCTCTGGTGATTCAAAAAAACTACTTTTAGCTTTTGAGAATGTCCTTTGTGAACGATTTTGGGTCCTTGTATTGTTCTTGTGTATTTTTATATAGTGTGAAGATATCAGGTCACAAATCGTCGCGAAAGTTTGTGTTGTTTGTTTCACGGTCACGATTTTTTCAAGAATCCCACGTCTATATCGTTTTCTTTTAGAACGTCTCTTTTTAGAAGATGAAATTAGAAGGTGGAATTAAGTGGTGCACATTTATCTTTTAATTCTAACCTCCGAGTGGTCTTGACTCTTATTTTTTTTCTTTTGCTATATCTGCACCCTAAGAACTTTTTTAGCACTGGCACTTTGTTTGTTGTGTTTGAAAGCGCTGCTAAACACTGGACTATAGAAGTGTGATATATTTTTATGTGTTCTTGTTATGTTCCTGGGTTTTAGCAAGTGTTTCCTGTAAGAGTTTTCGATTTTCATCAAAAAAACTTAGTGGTCTCGTGCACTGTTGGTACCACACTTTCAGCTGACAGCCTGGGAAGGGAGGTGGGATGAAAGCCATAGTTTGACCAGAATGGAGATTGTTTAGTAGCAGAGTGGATGGAATTGTTGTAGGCGAATTCTGCCAATGGTAACAATGTGACCCAGTCATCTTGCGAGAAGGACGAGAAGCAGCGGAGGTATTGCTGCAGGGTTTGGTTTGTCCTTTCGGTTTTGCCGTTGGTCTGAGGATGGTAAGCTGAAGAAAACAAGAGTTCAATTTCCAGGGCAGAAGAGAGGGCTCTCCAGAACCGGGACATGAACTGGACCCCGCGGTCTGACACTATGTTGTCAGGAATTCCATGTAGGCAAACTATTGCCTTAACCACTTCCCGACCGCTGTATGCAGAATGACGGCCGGTTCAGTTATCCTGACTGGGCGTCATATGACGTCCTGAGGATAACATGCTGGCGCTCGCCAGGGGAGGTGCGCATCGTGGCGATCGGTTGTGTGGGGGGTCAGTCTGACCCCCCGCATTACCAATCTCGGTAAAGCGCTTCCATCTGAAGCACTTTACCATGTGATCAGCCGTGACCACGGCTGGTCACAGTGTAACACAGGAAAGCCGTTTATCGGCTTTTCCTGTACTCGGGTCTGCAGACCTGAGTAGAGGAGAGACGATCGGCTGCTCTCCTGATAGGGGGGGTTGTGCTGATGGTTTATCAGCACAGCCCCCCTAGGATCGCCACACTAGACCACCAGGGAGCCTGCCCAGGGACCACAAGCAATGTGCCCACCCAGGACCACCAGGGAGCCAACCAGGGACCACCAGGGAGCCGATCTGGACCACCAGGGAGACCACCCTAAACCCCCAGGTAAGGGGCAAAGTGCCCAATATGGAGGGCACTCAGTGCCACCTTCAGATGCCACCCTAGACCACCAGGGAATGGGCCCCTATCAGTGCATCTGCCCACCAGTGCCCCTATCAGTGCGTACCAGTGTCCCTACCAGTGCGTACCAGTGCCACATATCAGTGCCCACCAGTGCCACCTACCAGTGCCCACCACCGCCTATGAGTGCCAATCAGTGCCATCTATGAGTGCCCATCAGTACCGCTTATCAGTGTCCATCAGTGCTGCATATCAGTGCCCGTCCATGCTGTATATCAGTGCCACCTATCAGTGTCCGTCAGTGCTGCTTATCAGTGCAGCCTAACAGTGCTTATCATTGCTGCATGTAAGTGCCCCTTCATCATTGCCACCTCATCAGTGCCAATCAGTACTGCCACATCAGTGCCTGTCAATGTAGCCTCATCAGTGCCCATCAGCGATGGAGAAAACTTACTTATTTACAAAGTTTTGTGAGAGAACTTTTTTTTTTTCAAAATTTTCAGTCTTTTTTTATTTGTAGCTCAAAAAATAAAAACCACAGGGGTGATCAAATACCACTAAAGGAAAGCTCTATTTGTGGGAACAAAATGATAAAAAATGTGTTTGGGTACAACGTCGCATGACCGCGCAATTGTCATTCAAAGTGCAACAGCACTGAAAGCTGAAAATTGGTCTGGTAGGAAAGTGTTATAAGTGCATAGTATTGAAGTGGTTAATGAAGATTTCTGCCATTTCTGCGGCAGTGGGGGTGCCCTTCATAGGGAGGAAATGTGTCATCTTGATCAGTCAATTTCAGGTATTGGAAGTGGGTTTAGTAAACCCAAAGCTCTGGTTTTACTTGTCTTGTTTCTAGCACAGATGGAGCATGAGCTAGCATATCTCTGACAGTCATCTCCGGCTAATGGCCACCAAAAGGAATGAAGCACAAGCTCAGTTGTTATTCATGTGCCAAAATGTCCGGCTAACTTGTGGTTATGACAAAGTCTCAAGACAGCAGGGCGCTGTTCCATCGGCACAAAGCTTTGGATACCATGCCACCACAAACCGTCTTTCAACACTAATCCTTGATTGGATAGTCCTGGGGAGCCAGAGAGGGTTCGCCGGATTTGTGAGAGCAGGTTGTCTTCAGATAACAGGAAATTCCAGGAATGAAGAATGGTGTCTGGAGGGGCAGGAGTTCCGGGTTCACAAAACATCCGAGAAAGGGCGTCTGGCTTGACATTCTTCGACCCAGACCTGTACGTAATGTGAAATTGAAATCATGCCCAGTGGGCCTGACGAGGTTTCAGTCTCGTAGCAGTCCTAAGATATTCTAAATTTTTATGATCTGTAGTGTATAGATCAAAATGGGATGCATGGGGCCTTCCAGCAAATATCGCCACTCTTCTAGTGCGGACTTAATGGCCAGTAACTCCCTGTCTCCCATGTCATAGTTCTTCTCTGGGGCTGAAAGTTTGCTAGAGAAGAATGCGATGGGGTGGAGTAGAGATTTGGAGCCTTGTCTCTGGGAAAGTACGGCACTGACAGCAGTCTCGGATGCGTCCACCTCCAGAATGTAGGGCAAAGTTGCGTCCGGGTGCTTAAGTACGGGTGAAGAGGTGAAAAGTCTCTTTAGTGTCTCAAAGGCCCCTTGTGCCTCTGGTGTCCAATGGAACCACACGCCTTGTTTAGTGAGTTGTGTAATTGGGGCTATAATAGCAGAAAACCCCTTGATGAATTTCCTGTAGGAATTAGAAAAACTCACAAAATGTTGGACCCTTTTTTTATCCACTGGAGCCAGCCAATCCTGGATAGCTGACACCTTTTGTGGATCCATAGTGATGCCCGTAACAGAAAGGATCAGGCCAAAGAACTGGATACTGGAGCGCTTGAAATCGCATTTCGCCGCTTTGGCATACAATCCGTGTTGTCAGCCGGAGGTTCAAAGTGGATAACCACACTTTACCCCCTGCCTTGAACGCAGGGTTGTCTCTTCTTCCCTTGTCATAATTTCTTCTGTACGGATTCTGGGCTTGTTGCATGCCCTCCTGAAGCCAACGATAATTGGTCTGGATGAATCCAATACGGTCTTGTACCGCAGGCACTGAAGCTTCAGGGACTACGTTGGGCAGGAAGGAAGGATGGAACCCATAATTAGCCCAGAACGGAGACTGGTTCGTGGCTGTATGTACAGAGTTATTATAGGCGAATTCTGCGCAAGGAAGCAGCGAGACCCAATCATCTTGAGAAAAGGTACAGAAACAACGGAGGTACTGTTCCAAAGTCTGATTGGTTCTTTCCATCTGACCGTTGCTCTGTGGATGGTAAGCAGAGGAGAGGCAAACTTCAATGGACAAGATCTTGCATAAATCCTTCCAGAATCTGGAGGTAAATTGGACACCTCGATCAGACACAATACTATTGGGTATTCCATGGAGTCTGATGATTTCTTTGATGAAGATATTAGCTGTGTCCAAAGCAGATGGTGTGCCAAGCATGGGCAGGAAATGTGCCATCTTTGAGAGTCGATCCACCACTACTAAAGTGGTGAATCCTTGTGAGGGAGGTAGTTCCACAATAAGGTCCATGGAGATCTCTTTCCAAGGTTGGTCGGGAATAGGCAGTGGTCTTAACAGACCCCAAGGCTTGGAATTGGACTCCTTGCTTCGCTGACACACCGTACAGGAGTTGATGTACGTTTTACAGTCCTGCCTCATCTTAGGCCACCAAAAGGAGCGTTGCATTAACTCGAGAGTCTTTTGGGTACCAAAGTGACCTGCCAGCTTGTGATCATGAAAGGTACGGAGGACTTGCAGTCTGACCTGCTGAGGAACAAAGATCTTATCCTGGAGCCATAGCAGCCCCTCCTGTTTCCTTAAAGATGACACTTTGGGTTCCATACATCGATCAGAGGCTTGCTTGATGGCCGTCTTTAGATCTGGTTGAAAGAAGTTTTGTGCCGACAAAATTGTCTCGGGTTCTGTAACTTCGGGAGTTTCGGGAGAAACATTCTGGACAGAGCATCCGCCTTGCCATTCTTAGATCCTGGTCTGTAAGAAATGTGAAAGTTGAACCTGGAGAAAAATAGCGCCCAACAGGCTTGTCGGGGCCTCAAACGCTTGGCAGTCCTGAGGTACTCCAGGTTCTTGTGGTCTGTGAAGATCATGATGGGATGGCTGGCCCCTTCCAGTAGGTACCTCCACTCCTCCAGAGCAAACTTGATAGCTAATAATTCTCGATCTCCTACATCGTAGTTCCTCTCAGAGGAGTTCATCTTACGGGATGCAAAGGCGATGGGATGAAGGAGGGCCTTAGGTTCCTGGTGCTGAGACAAGATTGCACCTGTTGCTACTTCAGAGGCGTCGACCTCTAGAACAAAAGGGAGTGCAGGGTCTGGGTGCTGTAGTACAGGAGCTGCGATGAACAACCCCTTGAGTTTGTCAAAAGCATTCTGGGCATCTGGGGACCACTGGAAACGTCCTTGCTTATGCGTCAATTGAGTGATTGGTGCAATAATGGCCGAGAACACTTTCACAAATCAGAAATTGGCGAAGCCGATGAATCTCTGGACCCCTTTCTTATCAGAAGGAGCTGGCCATTCCAGGATCGCTTTCACCTTTTGAGGATCCATTGCTATCCCCCCAGTGGAGATCACAAAGCCCAGAAACTGTATGGTAGTCTTTTTAAAAGCGCATTTCTCCACTTTAACATATAGTCCATGCTTCCTGAGGGTGACTAGAACTCTTTTCACATGGGTGCGATGTAGTTCCAATGTGGTGGAGAAGATGAGAATATCGTCCAGGTATACAATTATAAAGTGGCAAAGAAATTCTCAGAAAATGTCGTTCACCAGATGTTGAAAAGTGGCTGGTGCATTACATAACCCGAAGGGCATGAGCAGATACTCATAGCGTCCAAATCGGGTTCTGAAGGCCGTTTTCCATTCATCACCTTCCCGGATTCTGATGAGGTTGTAGGCTCCCCTTAAGTCTAATTTAGTAAAAATTCTGGTAATTCGGAGACGTTGGAAGAGCTCGGGGATCAGAGGTAGAGGTTATCGATTCTTAATCGTGATTTTGTTCAAGTCTCTATAGTCTACACAAGGCCTCAGAGTTCCATCTTTCTTTTCTACAAAAAAGATGCCTGCTCCAGCAGGAGAAGAAGATGGGAGGATGAATCCCTTTTCCAGATTCTCGTCTATGTAGATCCATAAGGCCTCTAGTTCATTCTCGGACAAAGGGAAGATCCGACCAAAAGGGATCTCAGCTCCAGGCAACAGTTCAATGGAACAATCGTATGGTCTGTGCGGGTAATGTGTCGGCCCCCTTTTTGTGAAACACATCCGAGAATTCCTGGTAGGCTGAAGGAACCATTGAGTGTTCACTGGACTGCGACTGTAGCGCTAGGCAGGTCACGGGTCTGTTCCTCAGAGATAAACAATTCTGGACACAATAGTCTGAAGAGAAAGTGATTTCTTTATTGATTCAATTCACTTGGGGATTGTGGGCTTACAGCCATGAGAGTCCCAGGCTGATGGGAAACATGGGGGAGCAGATTAAATCAAAACGGAGGTACTCCCAATGACCAGAGTCTGTGGTGGTGAGGATAGGCTGAGTCTCCTGTGTAACCGGCCCGGAGCAGGGTAGAGAGCCGTCGGCCATGTGTATCTGCAGGCTTTTTTTCTTATTCTGCAGGGGTAAACAGAGTCTCTTGGCCAGGGCCCCATCCAGGAAACAGCTGCAGGCTCCAGAATAAATTATTGCCAGTAGCCGGACCTCCTCTCCCGCCACCTGTAGGGAGACAAATGTGAGAAACGGAGGGACCAGCAACTTGAAAGTTCATAGCAGGAAAGGGCCGTCACTTACTGGGTCGAATGGGACAGTTGCGAAGATAATGGCTGGTTCCACCGCAGTACAAGCACAAGTTGAACTGGCACCGGCATTGTCTTTCGTCTGTCGAGAGACGGGCCCGGACCAGGCCTAGCTGCATTGGCTCCTCCTCCGATGGTACACTGGTGGAGGAAGTGGACAGTGGAGCATGAGCTGGCAGGATCCTGGGTAGCATGCAGGTAGGAAGAGAAGTACATAGAAGTTCTGATCGCCGCTCCCGCAGGCATCTGTCCAGCTTAATGGCTAACTGGATTAAGCCTTCCAGGGTAGCGGGTGCATCAATTCGAGCCAGTTCATCTTTAATAGTCTCTGATAATTCCAAGCGGTACTGATACTCGTTTCAGGCAGTATCAGCGACCCATTTTCGAAAGTCAACAGTGTAATCTTCCACCGGGCGCTTACCCTGGAGGAGATTATGCAGGGTAGCTTCAGCTGTGGCAGCATGTTGAGGGTCATCGTACAGTTGACTCATGGCTTCAAAGAGGGTATCCACAGAGTTGAGTAGTGGACTCTTCTGTTCTAGTAGATGATGGGCCCAGGCCTGGGGTTCATCACTAAGTAGGGAAATGATAAACCCTACTTTTACAGTCTCTGTGGCAAAGGTTCTGGGCTGGAGAGCTAGATACAGCAAGCTGGCATTCTTGAAAGCTTTAAATCTTTTGTGGTCTCCAGAAAAGCGTTCAGGCGTAGGCACTCTGGGCTCTGGGGCTGCCAACGTCATGACTGAAGCGGCTGTGGTGCGATCGGGAGCTGAAGAGGCGCTTGCTGAACTGGTGGATGGTGACCCAGCGTCAGTGGAAGCAGAGGATACTGAAAGGTGTTGCAGACGACCCTCTAGCTGGAAGTATCCATCCTGAAGTCTCTGGATGGCCTGGGTGAGAGCCGTAACTTGCTGGCATAGTACATCCAAGGGAGAGCCATCTCTGTCAGCCTCTGACATGGCTGGATCGTACTGTCACGTACCTGATCCGAGGCTGAGATGCCGAGAGAGGCTCCCCTTGTGGCTGAACGCAGAGTACCTCTGGAGTGGAGACAGAGGGTACAGAGCGCAAAGAAGCATGGGTCACCAGAGCAGATGGATGAAGCGTGCAGGGTGGCTTGTCAGCTGGAAGCATCGGTGGTATCCCTGAAGGCCAGTGTTACAAGGCAACGGTCGTCGGGACGGGCACCAGGCAGGTGGTCGGCAGGGCTGTTCCGGGTAAGCACGTGCAGGGCAGGAACGGTCCCAAATGCAGGCTGCCAATGCATTTGTACTGGTACGTGCTGCTCATGACACCAACCTTTGGAAGAGCTCTGGAACTAAGGGTAATGGGTAAAGGTTTTTGACCGTTATCTTTTTCAGATCTCTGTAGTCAATGCACGAACATAATGTGTGATCTCTCTTCTCCGCAAAGAATATCCTGGCCCCAGTCTCCAGGTTTTCATCCAGATAGGCCTTGAGGGCCGATAGTTCAAGTTCAGACAGGGGGTAAATTCAGCCAAAGGGTAACTCTGCCCCCCGGTAAAAGTTCAATGGGGCAGTTGTAAGACCTGTGTCGTGGTAATTTCTCAGCCCCCTTTTTACTGAACACATCCAGGTAGTCATGGTAGGCTGGTGGTACTGTTTGGCGGGTTTCCAGATCAGGTTCGGAATCCTAACTTACCCAGTGTAGGACTGACTTCCTGGGCTGGGAGCAGACAATGATGGGAGCAGTATGAAGATGGGAACTGGATATGCCCAGTAGACCAGGTAATGTGGGGGCTATCTGCCCTGAGCCGAGGTAGGCAAGGATGATGGGGAAAAGCGGGGAATGCAATGGCATCCAAGATCAGTAGTTCTTGATGTCCGCCAGCCAACAGGTATTGGGAGAGTCTCGTGCGTGACCATGCCGAATTTGACAGCTGCTCCATCGGCTAGGTGGCAGGTCATCTTGTGCGCCTTGGGGCGCAGGGGCATCTGGTGTAGCACTGCAAAGGTTTGATCCATGAAGCAGCTACATGCCCAGGAATCAATAATTGCTGGTACCTGGATATTCCCTCTGGGGAGCTGCAAGGAAATTAAGAGAGTCAAATGAGACACATTACTGATTATAGGAGCCTCCTCCTTGTTGACCTTGCTATGCCAGTTACCAGATTTGGCAGGGCAAGTTCTCACCATGTGTCCGGACTCTCCGCAATGCAGACACAGATTGTTGGCATGGCATTGCTGTCTCTCTTCTGGTGTAAGCAATGGGCAGAGGAGCCCTATTTGCATTGGCTCAGGATGGTCAGCAGATGCAGAAACAGGTGTTGCGGAGATAGATGGAACTGGAGCAGGTTAGCTGGGCACGCGGGGCATCATCCATGTAAGGCGTGGGTTCCCAGATGTTCCAAAGGATCTCTCTGCTCGGGGTTCCCTGAGGCGCCGGTCTATCTGGATTGCCAGGTTAATGAGGCATCCAGAGTTTGGGGTACACGACACGGGCAAGCTCACCTTTCAATGGCTCTGACAGCCACAGGCGGCACTGGCAGCAGAGTGCCACATCATTCTACACTGTGTCTGCGCCCCAGCGTCTAAATTCAGCAACATAATCCTCCGCTGTGCAGCGGCCCTGCTGGAGGGCGTGTAGAGTGGCTTCCGTTGTGGCGGCTTGATGAGGATCCTGGTATATGTGGGCCATGGCGTCAAAAAACAAGCCTAAGGTGGAGACCTCTGACTCTCTCAGTTCCCATAGCCAATGAGCCCAGGACTGGGGTTCCCCTTGCAATAATGAAATTACTAGTCCCACCTTTGTGGCTTCCAGGGAGAAGGTGCGGGGTTGCAACCTGAACTGGAGCTCGCATGAATTGCATTAAGCCCGAAACTTTCTGCGATCCCCTGAAAACTTATCAGGAAGGGGGACCTTGATTTCAGATGGAAGGGCCA
Source organism: Glandirana rugosa (assembly GCA_018402905.1). NCBI lineage: Eukaryota > Metazoa > Chordata > Amphibia > Anura > Ranidae > Glandirana > Glandirana rugosa. Next base: position 104,592 of record BLSH010530411.1, read on the forward strand.
CTATGGTGCGAGTAGGAGCTTGTCCGGCCCCAGGTGCGGCAGGTGCAGAGAGCTCTCGCACCTGTTCTTTCAGCTGGGTATAGACCTCCTGCAGGTTCTTCACTGCCTGCGTAGGTGGACACACAGTTCTTCCATGGCAGAGGGTGCTCCCTGCGATGGACACGGCTGTCCATTACTGTCATGCCCCTGGTGGTGGAGTCTGACTTGTACAGGGAGCAACCACTCTTGCGCATCTGATTCTGGAACTCCTGGTAGAGCAGACAGTTGGTTTAGGAGTGCTGGATGACATGAGGGCTAGACTGTTCACTGGTGATGGCGTGAGGTGTCTCACAGAGGCTCGTGCAGATTAGAGATGAGCTCGATGTTCAGGTCGAAGGTGAATTTGACTCGAACATCGGGTGTTCGATCCTTCAGGTTTTCCTGAACATTATGGGGCGTTCGCAGCAACTTCGCAAGCTCCATAATGCATTCAAATGGCGGCGGAATGGCGCCTGCTGATTGGCCAAAGCATGCACATGACCTGCATGCTTTGGCCAATCAGCGGGTGGCCTGCTGTGAGAGCTTTGATTGGCTAAAGGCAGGGTGCCTTTAGCCAATCCCTGCACAGCAGTCTCAATCCACGCCCCGCCAGTTGAAAATTGCGCACATTCACAGAATGGTGTGCAAACCACACATGTGAGGCATCGCCGCGATCGCCAGAGTGTGAGCAATAATTATAGCAAAAGACCTCCTCTGCACCTTTAACCTGGTAACCGTTAAAATTTTTTAAAGCCTCGTCTATGGAGATTTCTAAGTACCGGAGTTTGTCGCCATTCCGCACGTGTGCGCAATTTTCAACCGTAACATGTATGGTATCTATTTAGTCGGCGTAACATCCTCTTTCACAATATACAAAAAAATTGGGCTAACGTTACTGTTGTCTTATTTTTTAACTCAAAAAAGCATTTTTTTTCCAAAAAAATTGCGCTTGAAAGACTGCTGTGCAATGTGGTTGTAAAAAGATTAAAATAAGTGTTTATTAAAGTACTTACAAACAGTTCCATATGGCTACCAAAATGTGGCTGCAGTAGCCCTACTGGTTGTCCAAAAAAGCCTGGGTGCCCCAGATGGAGGGTGGAAACAGCGGTGTGGTGGGAGGCTTGCAGGGTGGTGGATAAGCAAGGGGGGGGAGAGAGAAGCGAAGGCTCCTATGTGAGTAAATTCCTGACACAAGCCGTGCAGTCAGAGCTCGCACTGAGGGGGAGGAGTGGGTGGAGCTGCAGCTGGATCCAACTCTCCTGGCAAGAGCTGCCCCGTCAGACACACTGGGAAGATGAGGTGGGCGAAGACACAGTTCAATCCCAGGTGTCGTCAACGCCCGTGACTTGACAAAGCAAAGGATTGCAAAACATGTCGTCAGCATGACGGGACCTCCACTGTTCCCTGGCTCCCTGCAGACCCACCATTCCAACTACAGCCTTGCCCCGCAGTTTCAAGGATTGACGTCACCTGGGACTGAACTGCGGCATCTTTACCTCAAGGAAGGAGTACTGTCAGGGCTGGGCTCAGCCCTCCCTTCTCAGAGCAAGCTGCTCATCTGAGGGTTAATTACTATTCTCAGCTTCCACTCTGTCTGACCTGATGACCATATCCTGCATGTTAGCCAGCTCTCCTAGCTATAGAAACTGTCTGGATCAGATCTCAGATGCCTTTGCCTGGTCAACATCTCTGGATAATCTCTGCTGTGTTTTCCTGTGATAGACGTTGCATGCTGTTTGTTTGACCTTGCTGATCTCTGGATCCCTGTTTGCTGGCTTGCTCCAACCATCCACTCTGGCTACCGAACCTCGGCTATGTTTTGACTTTGTTTGCTCTGTTTGTTCTATTTTAATATTTTTATTAAATAGTGTGATTTTTACTGCACTTCTATCTCAGTCTGATTCATGATTGCTGGCAAAGTGCATACACATATGCATGGGTTTCCTTAGTTACAGAAATCAAAGTATAACTGACAGTCCAAGGTGTAAATGCATATATGATAACTCTCTCTACGGGTTTCGCAAGACAATGCTCGCTTCCTCAGGAGGTTGCTGAGAATCATAGCAGAAAGGGATGGGGAGGGAAGGGAAAGGGGGGAGGAAAAAGGGGAGGGGAAAATGGGAGGGGGAGCAGGGATAAAAATGCAAAGGAGGGAGAGGGAAAACCAAAACTTACAATTGTGTATATTAGTCCTAACAAACTTCCAAAACAGGGTAAACAGTCAAGTGGATTCTTGGTCCCCATAAATCTCCCCATTAGAAATGAAGATAAAGGAACACAAAAGAAGATCCCCAAACGGTCCGTATAGTTCTCCCCGGGGCTGTGGAGGGGAGGGGACCAGCCAGACAGGCATACGTCCAAAGAAATGATCAGGTATCACGGTGATCAGGGGTCGGAAAATATTGAAAGTTGGAAAACAGCAACAGTAAACCTCAATGAAGGGGTCCAAAAGTACTTGTACCAAATAGCAAACCCCTAAACATCACACCCCACGTGAAATAATGCAAAAAGAAACCCGGTATAGGTAAATAAATGAATAAAAAAATTTGTGCCAAAAGTGGGTAATGGTGAAAGTAAAAAGTTTGCACAATATATAAATGTTATGTGGACCTCATTAGGCGTCTGCCTTGGAATAAAATTCATATAAATATAAAAAATTAATAAAAACAGTGATTTATTTAAAAAACATAATAATAATAATGCGGTCGGGGATGGAGGGGCTCAACGTCACATTATGATGCCGTCAGGCAGGATCTGCGCATGTGTGAATCCTAGAGGGAGTGGAGCGATGTATAGTGACGCGGGATTACTCACGCACGTGCACTGCGACTCATTCCCTCTGAGGCGGCGCGATGATCACTCGAGCTATGTGCCGTCTGTGGCTTCCATGTGTGATTGTACCATAGGTCATGTTCACGTGGCAGCGATTTGCTTTTTGGCGCCTGTGGGATTACATGAGCCCCGTGACATTTTCCGCCATTGTGATGCTGGGTGGGGCGGGGTCCGACCAGTTTTCAGGCTATTTAGTCACCCTCTGTCCACTAGTTATCGCAACAGTCAATCATGTGTGAGTTTTTGTTTTTTTATTATTTCACTGTATTTTACGACCACTATCTGCACATTAATAAGGTAATATTACTTTCATGATGGGTTTTCCAGCTGGGATTCACCCACCAAAGGGTTATTTGATGGCCACCAATTTCATTTCTTGATAATGGACATGTATTTGTCTACTTTTTTCATAAAGCACTCTTTTTATTCATTTTTTATATTTATGTGAATTTCACGCCAAGACGACGCCTAATGAGGTCCACATATGATTTATTGCACCTATGCACAATCCCCCTCTGGGAAAGTGCCCCATTTCCCTCATATCCTTCAGACTTTTTACTTTCACCATTACCCACTTTGTGGCACACATTTTTTATTCATTTTTTTTTATCATCTATTTGCATGTGCCTATACCGCAGTGGTTCTCAACTCCGGCCCTCGGGACCCACTAACAGGCCAGGTTTTCAGGATAACTGAAATGCATCACAGGTGATCTCATTTGCTGCTCAGTGATTGCAGTATTCTAGTCTGCATCTCCCCAAGGTAATACTTAAAATCTGGCCTGTTGGTGGGTCCCGAGGACCGGAGTTGAGAACCACTGCTATACCGGGTTGTTTTTTGAACTTACACATGGGGTGTGATGTTTAGGAGTTTGCTATTTGGTACAAGTACTTATAGACCCCTTCATTGAGATTTGCTGTTGTTGTTTTCCAACTTTCAGTATTTGCACACTCTTGACCATTGTGATCCCTGGTCATTTCTTTGGAAGTTTGTCTATCTGGCTGGCCCCCTTCCCTCCACAGCCCCCGGGGAGAACTATACAGACCGTTTGGGGATCTTATTCTTTTGTTTTCCTTTATCTTCATTTCTAATGGGGAGATTTATGGTAACCTAGAATCCACTTGACTGTTTACCCTGTTTTGGAAGTTCGTTAGGACTAATATACGCAATTGTAAGTTTTATTTTTTTCCTCTCCCTTCTTTGCCTTTTTCCCCCTCCCCCTCACCTTTCCCTCTTCCTCTTTCCCTTCCCCCCTTCCCTTTCAGCTTTGATTCTAAACAACCCTGTTTTTAATTTCAGATGTTTGAGCGAGGAAGTGAGCATTGTCTCGTGAAACGTGTAGAGAAATGTATCATGTATACATTTACACTTTGGACTGTCAGTTATACTTTGATTTATGTAACTATGGGAAGCCATGCATATGTATATGTACTTATGTCTATCAGAATTATTTAAAATTGTATGTATTAAAAGTGTTCAATAAAATGTTGAATAAAAATTGTGTACAATTTATACCCTGTGGTTTGTGTCTCACAAAGTCCCTTGGGCATCCTTCTTCTTTATATATATACATATCGGAACTGAGACACTCTCATGTCCCACATACACCAGTTCTCTTTTGTGGGGATTACTACTGAGTGGGGGATCACCAGAACTGGGAGTTAATACTGAGTGGAGGATCAGCAGAGCTGGAGGTTACTACTGAGCAGGGGATCAGCAGAGCTGGGGTTACTACTGAGTGAGACATCAGAAAAGCTGGGGGTACTACTGATCCAGGGATCTGATGAACAAAGATACTAATGAGCTGGGGACCTGATGAGTGGGGATACTAATAATCTGGGGATTTGATGAACGGGGGTACTAATAATTTGGGGTAGGCTTGTGCAATTTGTTTAGTTCCGAATTTTGTTTTTACCAAATTTTGCAAAATTCTGCATTTCGGACGAATTCCCGAATTTTCTTTTTTCCTATTCGAAAATTCTGAAATTCATGGTAATTTGGCAATTGTGGTAATTTGCGGTAATTTGGTAATTCGGAAATTCGGCAATCAGAACAGCTGAAATTCATCGCTACCATAGCAATCACTATTATTATTTTATATCTTTTTGCTACAGCTGACATCTATCTGGACAATGTGCAACCTCCAGGGTCACATTATCCCAACCACCTCACCCCTTTTTTCTTCCCCTCACACATACCTATCAGTCTCCATGTCTATCTCATTTTTGGACGAGGTCGGTGCACATACAGTATTCATGTGACAACAATGAAGAAATGACACTTTGCTACAATGTAAAGTAGTGAGTGTACCGCTTGTATAACAGAGTAAATTTGCTGTCCCCTCAAAATAACTCAACAACCACTGGTAACAAAAGTGAGTACACCCCTAAATGTCCAAATTGGGCCCATTTAGCCATTTTCCCTCCCTGGTGTCATGTGACTCGTTAGTGTTATAAGGTCTCAGGTGTGAATGGGGAGCAGGTGTGTTAAATTTGGTGTTATCGCTCTCACTCTCTCATACTGGTCACTGGAAGTTCAACATGACACCTCATGGCAAAGAACTCTGAGGATCTGAAAAAAAAGAATTGTTGCTCTACATAAAGATGGCCTAGGCTATAAGAAGATTGCCAAGACCCTGAAACTGAGCTGCAGCATGGTAGCCAAGACCATACAGCGGTTTAACAGGACAGGTTCCACTCAGAACAGGCCTCGCCGTGGTCGACCAAAGACGTTGAGTGCACATGCTCATCGTCGGGTTCACTAGATGCCTGTGCATACTGTATGCTATTTATATGTATCATTGCAAATTTGTACTATGATGTATTTTATTGGCTCAGCATTTGTTAGGCTATCCGTGTATGTAAGATAATTTTTCAATAAATGTTCAAACTGTGCATACTCCTGTTATTAGTGGCACATGGTGCTCACCTCATATAAAGTCCCCGGGGCGAATTTCTGTGTACTTGTTGCATATATAGGGATGGAGGTGTGTTGCCCTTAAAATTATCACTGTGGTACAAAGCATTAAAAGGCTAATTACAAACAAATAAAGGTAAAATTATTTTTTAACTGCAACACAAAAAAAAATTAACAAACAAAATGAATGAATGAATAAAGAAAGAAAATGATAGCTAATGGAAGAAGGCAAGTAAGGAGTTGATTAACTGCTTGCTGACCATAAAATCTTGATATACAGTGCCTTGCGAAAGTATTCGGCCCCCTTTGAACTTTGCAACCTTTTGCCACATTTCAGGCTTCAAACATAAAGATATAAAACTGTAATTTTTTGTGAAGAATCAACAACAAGTGGGACACAATCATGAAGTGGAACGAAATTTATTGGATATTTCAAACTTTTTTAACAAATAAAAAACTGAAAAATTGGGCGTGCAAAATGATTCAGCCCCTTTACTTTCAGTGCAGCAAACTCTCTCCTGAAGTTCAGTGAGGATCTCTGAATGATCCAATGTTGACCTCAATGACTAATGATGATAAATGGAATCCACCTGTGTGTAATCAAGTCTCCGTATAAATGCACCTGCACTGTGATAGTCTCAGAGGTCCGTTTAAAGCGCAGAGAGCATCATGAAGAACAAGGAACACACCAGGCAGGTCCGAGATACTGTTGTGGAGAAGTTTAAAGCCGGATTTGGATACAAAAAGATTTCCCAAGCTTTAAACATCCCAAGGAGCACTGTGCAAGCGATAATATTGAAATGGAAGGAGTATCAGTCCACTGCAAATCTACCAAGACCTGGCCGTCCCTCTAAACTTTCAGCTCATACAAGGAGAAGACTGATCAGAGATGCAGCCAAGAGGCCCATGGTCACTCTGGATGAACTGCAGAGATCTACAGCTGAGGTGGGAGACTCTGTCCATAGGACAACAATCAGTCGTATAC
>BLSH010530411.1:111525-123241 GCA_018402905.1 Glandirana rugosa
TGTTAAAAACCCTTAGTCACTGTGATTATGTCACTAGTCACGATGTTTATACGTGACAGTGACATGATTACTGTGACCGACCCCTCCCTAATTTGTAGATCCCGTTAGTTTCCCAATTTACACTTGGATCGGTCACAAAACCACATGACACATGAAGATCCTCTTCATTAGTTAAAATAAGGGACGAACACAGTCTAGTGCGTAATCCATGTACTAGACCACGTCGACTCGGCGGAACGACGACATGTCACGGAACGCTTTCATAAGCCGGGGGAAACTTGAAACGTTGGAAAACGGTGTAAAGTCCGAAGTTTGTATTTCTATATTTTGATTAAAAAACACTTCTTAGTTGTTGTTCACCCTGTGTTAGTACTTCACCTTACTTTAAATAACCTATAAAGTTTGTTGATTCTTCACAAAAAATTAGTTTTATATCTTTATGTTTGAAGCCTGAAATGTGGCAAAAGGTTGCAAAGTTCAAAGGGGGCCGAATACTTTCGCAAGGCACTGTACAGCAGCAAGGCGGCTCAGCTGCACCAGATCATGTACCTAATGCGTGATCTGACACAAGCAGGGAATAAAATTGATTACTTCTCCTAGAAGTACACAGTACACCAAAACACTGGCTAGGTTCACATTTAACCCTTTGATTGCCCTAGATGTTTAATCCCTCCCCAGCCAGTGTCATTAGTACAGTGACAGTGCATATTTGTAGCACTGATCACTGTATTAGTGTCACTGATTCCCAAAAATTGTCAAAGGTGTCAGTTAGTGTCCAATTTGTCCGCCGCAATATCACAGTCCCACTATAAGCTGCTGATCGCCACCATTACTAGTAAAAAGAAAAAATTCAATAAACAAAAAATTCAGTATATATCCCTTAGTTTGTGGACACTATAACTTTTGAGCAAACCAATCTATATACAATTATTTCGTTTATTGTTTTTTTTGTTACAATAGTTTTTATTGGGTTAAACAAAGCCAAATTACAGGCTTGAGGAGAAAGAAGGCAAAATGATCCCACGTAGGGGAACAAACATCAGATTACTTGTAAATACAAACAAAACACATTTCCAATGTTTTAAGTATATAGTAGAAGCATCTGGTACAATTGTCGGAGGTGGTAATAAGTAACTGGGCATGGGGGCCCAAAACATGGTGAGACAGCAAGGGTGGGATAGTCGTCCCACGGTGGAGGAGAGGAAGATAGGGGAAGGGAAAAACAGGAGGGGGGATAGGGAGGGAAAGGGAAGCAGAAGATGAGGTGGGGTGAAGGAGGAGTAAGGGTGAGAACCAAGTAGAATAAAGAAGGAAGGAAAGAGATGCGGGGCTAGGCAGGGGGAGAAAAAGAGATGGTCAAAACAAGACTAGAAAAAGAACATGTAGGCTTAGGTGGGAAGAGAAAGTGAAGCCTGTGGGTTAGATGGTACTCTAACGCAGGCCGGATACCCAAGAGTGGGTAGAGCATAGGAATTTAAATTTTTTTTTCTTAGAATAAATATTGGCCTAAATTTATCAAGAAATTTGATTTTCTTTTACTTTTTTTATTGGATATATTTCATAGAAGAAAATAAAAAATATTGTGTTTTTGTTCAGAATTGTGTGTTTTTTTAGTTTATAGGGCAAAAAATAAAACAATGCAGTGGTGATAAAATTCCAACAAAAGAAAGCTCTATTTGTGGGAAAAAAGGACATACATTTTTTTTGGGTACAGCGCTGCATGACTATACAATTGTCAGTTAAAGTAAAGCAGAGCCATTTAGCAAACAATGGCCTGGTCATGAAGGGGGTAAATCTTCCGGAGGTCAAGTGGTTAAGAAGGACTAAGGTAAATGAGGTTGCTTTAACTGATTTTACATGCAGATCAAATGTCTGGAAAGGAACAGAGTAAAATTAAATCATAGTAACAATAAAGTTACTTTGTATCACTGAATAATTCTTCTGAGCACTAATAATAAACACTGATCAGAAGGTCTGTTTTTCTACAGCAGTACCTATAACAGCTGACATATAACACGCCAATTCCCAGCTGTCATTTTAAGAATTGTAGTGGTGCAGAGCGGCAGCCAGGGAAGAAGGACAGGACATGCTACAATAGCTTTGAAGAAAATCTCTTAATAACAAGAAAGCTGTCAGAGAGTCAGCAAGCTCCCATATGACCAGGAAGAGCCATAGGTTTGCTTGGTTAGAAAAGCCTGCCATTCAGTTATAGCAGAATGCAACGTGCATGCCTCTAACACATATGTAGAACTGGAATTCTGGCTTTCTAATCTGCATGTATATCAGATCAGTGACTCTTTGAATCTAGAGACAGCCAGGGAATTAGTATTTTAAAAGGTCACCAATGGCAGCCCACTTCTTTCTCCTGCTGCAGATTTCTTTTAAAGTGACCCTGTGGGTTGATTAAAAATTGAAACATCTATTTCCTATAATACAAGAGCTCTTGTATTAAAAGGAACATTAATTGTGAAGAATACATGCATTTAGTCACCATAGTTTTGTGATGTATATTTGTAGCCAGTAAGGCCCGGTTCACACTGCCACGACTTTCATGCCGACATCCCAGCGTGGCTTCAGCATGACTCCTTTAACAGAAGTCAGTGCAAGTCCTGCCGAAGTCAGACCAAAAGTAGTGCAGGAACCTTTTTCTAAGTCGGAGCTACTCAAGTCGATCCTATTAGAACAGTTTCACAGCACTTAAAGTGACTGTAAAGTCTTGTTTTTCTCTATTGAAATAACAAACATGTTATACTTACCTCCTCTGTATAATGGTTTTGCACAGAGCAGCACAGGTCCTCCTCTTCTCAGACTGGCTGGAGCTCCTGGCCCCTCTCTTCTCTTGAGTGCCCCCCACAGCAAGCACGGAGCTGCAGTTTGGCACTGCACCCTCTCTCTCCTGATTGGTTGATTGCGTTTGATTGACCGCAGCGGGAGCCAATGGCACTGCTGCTGTGTCTCAGCCAATCAGGAGAGAGAGTCCCGGATGGATGAGGCATTTGTGGACATCTTTGTATAGAGATGGGGCTCAGGTAAGTATTAGGGGGGCAGAGGGAGGCTGCTACACACAGAAGGCTTTATATCTTAATGCATAGAATGCATTAAGATAAAAAACCTTTCTGACTTTACAACCCCTTTAATGGTGTGCGACTTGTGATGTGACATGTGCTCTCAAACAATGTGGCCTCAAACAAAAATAAAAAATTGGTACAAATAGGGGGACTGGACTGGGGTTAGAGTTCACAATTCACAAAATGTCAATGAATAGGGGAAGTATATATGTAAGAAGGCTCACTGTCGTGGCAGCTCAGTCTGGGAGCAAGAAGCAGCTCTGTAAGAGTACAAGGAAAAAGACACAAGCGCCTACTAAGTGTAGCAATGTAGTAACATTAATAGAGGTAAAAGAATGTTACTCACAAAAAGAGTAAAAACTCAAGTATGTAACACTGTTAAAGAGTAGAGTTGAGCGAACACCTGGATGTTCGGGTTCGGCGGGTTCGGCCGAATTTCGCGGAACCGTTCGGGTTCGGTACCGAACGTTATCCGAACTTTACCCCGGACCCGAACCCCGTTGAAGTCAATGGGGACCCGAACTTTTCGGCACAAAAATGACTGTAAAAAAGTCCTGGAAAGTGCTAGAGGGCTGCAAAAGGAAGAAAAATGGGAGATATTATTAGATCTGCAATCTGTCCCTCAAAGCACTAGTAATCTCTACCTAGTTCAGTATCAGATCGTTCTGTAATCAGATCGTTCTGTAATGCAGGATGGGAGATCGTTCTGTAATCAGATCGTTCTGTAATGCAGGATGAGTTGTTATAGATCTACAATCTGTCCCTCAAAGCAGTAGTAGTAATCTCTACCTAGTTATTATCACTGCAATCTGTCCCTCACAGCAGTAGTAGTAATCTCTACCTAGTTATTAGATCTGCAATCTGTCCCTCACAATCTGTCCCTCACAGTGCCGGCAGCATCCTCTCCCTACACTACCCAGAGAGCATGTGACATGCAGCACTGTGACTCCAGCCTCATATAGAGGCTGAGTCACATGATGTACTGGCCAATCACAGTCATGCCATTAGTAGGCATGGCTGTGATGGCTTCTAGGGAAAACCAGTGAAACACTTGTTGATTGGCTGCCCTGCAGCTATTCAACATGCGTGATAAAATACCAGAACCCAGGACCCAAACCCGAACATTTTTCTCAAATGTTCAGGTTCGGGTTCGGTACACGGACACCCGAAAGTTCGGTACGGACCCGAACTTTACAGTTCGAGTTCGCTCAACTCTATTAAGAGTCCTTGCCAACACAATTTATGGTTTTAATCTGTCTGGGGATGGAGGGCTGGGGTCCCAACTGTCAGAAGCGCCGGAGGCTGTCAGGGCTTCCTAAGTCTGTGGAACATAGTGCCCGGGGGATGTGTCTTCATAACTGGACATGATCCAAGGCATTTGCGGAGAATGCAATCCTTCTTAAGGCCATGCGGGCGCCATCTTTGAGTAGAGTTTTGATGGGCAATCTAGGAGGCAGCGGATCACAGGGCCCAGCAGCAGCCGGCTGAACATCAATTAAAAAAATAAAAAAGGAATCCATAACAATACAAAATGGAGCAAATGTAAGAATAATGAAAATAAGAATAAACATGTATAGGGAATATAAAATATAAGATATAAAAAACAAGAGGTTGACAAATGTCTGATGCATATATAAGTGATCAAAATTAACTCATAGGTCAATAATGTGTAAAGGAACCTACATGTGTAAAATTGATAATAATATATATATACCCCCATATATAGAGAGAAAAAATATATATATCAAAATATATACAGTATCTCACAAAAGTGAGTACACCCCTCACATTTTTGTAAATATTTTATTCTATCTTTTCATGTGACAACACTGAAGACATGACACTTTGCTACAATGTAAAGTAGTGAGTGTACAGCTTGTATAACAGTGTACATTTGCTGTCCCCTCAAAATAACTCAACACACAACCATTAATGTCTAAACCGCTGGCAACAAAAGTGAATACACCCCTAAGTGAAAATGTCCAAATTGAGCCCAAAGTGTCAATATTTTGTGTGGCCACCATTATTTTCCAGCACTGCCTTAACCCCCCCCACCAAAGCTTCACAGGTTGCCACTGAAGTCCTCTTCCACTCCTACATGACAACATCACCCAGCTGGTGGATGTTAGAGAGAGACATTGCACTCCTCCACCTTCCATTTGAAGATGCCCCACATAGATGCTCAATAAGGTTTAGGTCTGGAGACATGCTTGGCCAGTCCATCACCTTTACCCTCAGCTTCTTTAGCAAGTCAGTCGTCATCTTGGAGGTGTGTATGAGGTCATTATCATGTTGGAATACTGCCCTACAACCCAGTCTCTGAAGGGAGAGGATCATGCTCTGCTTCAGTATGTCTCAGTACATGTTGGCATTCATGGTTCCCTCAATGAACTGTAACTCTCCAGTGTCGGCAGCATTCATGCAGCCCCAAACCATGACACTTGCTTGCTTGCTTGCAACAAGACACACTTGTCTTTGTACTCTTCACCTGGTTGCCGCCACACACGCTTGACACCATCTGAACCAAATAAGTTTATCTTGGTCTCATCAGATCACAGGACATGGTTCCACTAACCCATGTCCTTAGTCTGCTTGTCTTCAGCAAACTATTTGTGGGCTTCCTTCTGGGATGACTGCCATGCAGACTAATTTGATGCAGTATGAGGCGTATGGTCTGAGCATTGACAGGCTGACCCCCCCCACCCCTTCAACCTCTGCAGCAATGCTGGCAGCACTCATAAGTCTATTTCCCAAGAAAATCTCTGGATATGATGCTGAGCATGTGCACTCAACTTCTTTGGTCAACCATGGCAAGGCCTGTTCTAAGTGGAAACTGTCCTGTATGGTCTTGACCACCATGCTCCAGCTCAGTTTCAGGGTCTTGGCAATCTTCCTATAGCCTAGGCCATCTTCATGTAGAGCAACTATTCTTTTTTTCACATCCTCAGAGAGTTCTTTGCTATGAGGTGCCATGTTGAACTTCCAGTTACCAGTATGAAAGAGTGAGAGCGATAACCCCAAATTTAACACACCTGCTCCCCATTAACACCTGAAACTTTGTAACACTTATGAGTCACATGACACCAGGGAGGGAAAATGGCTAATTGGTCCCAATTTGGACATTTTCACTTAGGGGTGTACTCACTTTTGTTGCCTGTGGTTTAGACATAAATGGCTGTGTGTTGAGAATGTTTAGAATTTTAGGATGGGGGGGTGCCAGACCCCGCCCTTACTTTTTCACCCCTCCTGCTTCCCATAAGCCCCACCCCTTAAGGTTCCCACCCCTTGTGTCAGGAGTATACAGCCCAGCATCACCAGATAGGGTATACAGCATCACCAGATAGGGGTATACAGAGTCACCAGATAGGAGTATACAGAGCCCCAGATAGGGGTATACAGAGCTCCAGATAGGGGTATACAGAGTCACCAGACAGCAGTATAAACTTACAGAGCACAAGATAGCAGTATACAGAGTCACCATATAGCAGTATACAGAGCCCCAGATAGCAGTATACAGAGCCCCAGATAGCAGTATACAGAGTCACCATATAGCAGTACGCAGAGTCACCATATAGCAGTATACAGAGTCACAAGATATGGGTATACAGAGTCACCATATAGTAGTATACAGAGCCCCAGACAGCAATATATAGAGCCCCAGACAGCAGTATACAGTCACCATATAGCAGTATACAGAGCCCCAGATAGCAGTATACATAGCACCAGATAGGGTATACAGAGTCACCATATTGCAGTATACGGAGCCCCAGATAGGGTTTACAGTCACCAGATAGGGTATACAAAGTCCCAGATAGGGGTATACAGAGTCCCAGATAGGGGTATACAGAATCACCAGAGAGGGTATACAGTCACCAGATAGGGGTATACAGAGTCCCAGATAGGGTATACAGAGTCCCAGATAGGGGTATACAGAGTCACCAGACAGGGTATACAGTCACCAGATAGGGTATACAGAGTCCCAGATAGGGGTATACAGAGTTCGAGATAGGGCATACAGAGTCCCAGATAGGGGTATACAGAGTCCCAAATAGGGTATACAGAGTCCCAGATAGGGTATACAGAGTCCCAGATAGGGTATACAGTCACCAGATAGGGTATACAGAGTCCCAGATAGGGGTATACAGAATCCCAGATAGGGTATACAGAGTCCCAGATGGGGTATACAGTCACCAGATAGGGTATACAGAGCCCCAGATAGGGTATACAGAATCCCAGATAGGGGTATACAGTCACCAGATAGGGTATACAGTCACCAAATAGTGTATACAGTCACCATATAGCAGTATACAGAGTCCCAGAGAGGGTATACAGAGTCAAGGATAAGTTATACAGAGTCCCAGATAGGGTATATTGTCACCAGGTAGGGTATACAGAGTCCCAGATAGGGTATACAGTCACCAGATAGGGTAAACAGAGTCCCAGATAGGGGTATACAGAGTCCCAGATAGGGGTATACAGTCACCAGATAGGATATACAGAGTCCCAGATAGGGTATACAGTCACCAGATAGGGTATACAGAGTCCCAGATAGGGTATACAGTCACCAGATAGGGTATACAGATAGGGCACTGACAGACTCCCCCCCAAAGTCGGGACAAGTCCCATACTTACCCCATCTAATAGGCAGGCTGGCAGTGTGCACTGTGCAGAACTCAGCTTGCGGACAGCATGCTGGAGTGGATGGTCTGTGGCGCGGGAGTCGGGACTGAAACCCGACGGAGTGCTGCGCCTGCGCGAGTAATGATGTAGCCAGCATGTCTACCACAGTCCCGCCCCAGCCCACAGCATACAATGCCAGTCAGTCACTGGCTCAGGGCAGCCAATCAGACTATGTGTGTGCGCCTGTTCAGCACACACACACATAGTCTTTTATGACTGACCAATTGGCTCACTACTTGCTGTCAGCAGACAGCAAGGAGCCAAGAAAAAAAAAGTCAATATACCGGCGCCTCCTGTAGGGGGTTGGGCTGGCTTTTTTTTTTTCAGGTCAGCGGCGGGGAGGCGGCGCCCAGGCATCTCTTATTGACCGGCCGCCGCTGGTCCTTATGCCAACTGAATGGCAGAGATACTTAATTATATTATGCATAAGGAAAGATTAGTGGCCAATGACTGACACCAAAGAAACTTTTCATAATGTCTGGTCAACATGGATGGTGTAAAAAGACTTAGGACAATTTAAAGAGTTCTTGACCCATGTAAATGCAAATGAGACCAACATAGACTTAAGCCAGCCATAGACGGAACGAAAGTTGATCAGAACTGGACACATTTTGATCCACCTATGGGCAGGCTGTTAGTGCTGAAGTCGTGCTGATTGTTAATACAGTGTAGTAAGACTGGACTGACAATTCTGACATCTGTCAGTAGGACAAATGAAAGAATAAACTGCTAGGTTGATATCATTACAAAATGTGAGCTGTTATATTTACATGCATACAGGGAATGGTTTGTTTATAATACCAAACAGTGATTTGTGTTTACTATACTTTATCAAATTTATAATAGTTTACACACAGTTCTGATGGCACCAACAAAGGTCTTTGTATACAAGAATATCAACTACACCTCTCGTCCTTCATGCTGTGCCCGTAATGTGATGGGGAGCAGCTTGAATGATGTCACACAGAATTGAAAATTTTAGCTGTGCTGAACTGCCACTAAATATCAGTGTGTAATGAGGGGGCAGAGTTATGCAGGTTGCAGGAAAGAAAATCGCTTGATTCCCCCATTAACACAGTCAGTGTTGATGGGGGAATCCCTCCCGCTGAGCTATTGTATTCTCCTGGTGGGCGAGGGGTGGGGGCAGAGAGACATCCCTGCCGAGAGAACTCAGTGATTATTGCTAGCGGCTATAACCGTTGGCAATAATTGCATGTAAAAATTCAACATACTGGTTGTATTCAAGTCGATCGATGGATCGACTTGGGTTCAATCAGCCTGCCCATAGATGGTTCCAATCTCTGCTGGTCCTTGTTGAACCAGTTGAGATTCTAAACATCAATGGCCAGCTTAACGAACATTGATACTCATTTAAAAAATGCTTATCCTGTTCAAAATATGCTGACCCTGACCTTTCAAAACACTGTAAAAACCTCAACGCTCATTCTGTTAGGATGGTATTGTTAGCGATGCTGCTCTCCTTGAATGGGGTAACTCCAAATCACTAGAAACAAAAAGGAGGGCGCAAACGCCTAGCGCAATATCTTAAACACCTTTGAGATTTATTAAAATCACTCCAAAAGCATACTCACAAATATAAAGGAATAAAATGCATGTCATGTACATCTCCAGCATCGAGGGTGACACTTCTCTGCAATTGGACAGCTGACGCATTTCGGGAGACAAGCTCCCTTCTTCAGAGCTTGTTTTATTTGTTTATGTTTGTGAGTATGCTTTTGGCATGTTTTAATAAATCTCAAAGGTGTTTAAGGTAATGCACTAGGCGTTTGCGCCCTCCTTCTATTTGTTTCTAGTGACCCTGACCTCTGACCCAACATTTGACCCTTGATCTAGCTATTTTTTTTTTCATTTGTATTTTTTTTATTTTTTACACCCTTTTGTTTACTTCTTTCTCCCGTTGCAAGAAGAGAAAGATACAATGTATCTTTCTCTCCATTCAGAGGAGAAAAAAACACATGGGCATGCTGCACAGTGACTGATCAGGTGAATGGGAACCAGGGCTCTTGGTCAGAGTCCGGTCTCTGTGATGGAAGCGCACTATAAAGCTCACTCCCAGTAGGAACACTGGTCTGTACAAGTGACAGGAAAGGGTTAAAATCAGAATTTTTTCACCCCTCCTCATTCTAGCATCCTCAGGTGGATGCCTAAGATGCCTTATGCTGGCCCTTATCTTGCTGCAACAATTAAATGGTTCCTATTGTATAGCTGTTTTACAGAAATATCTGTAATTCTCCTCAGCAGCCACTCCACCACCACCACGTCTTAACTGCTGCCCAGGAAAATCACCTCTGACAGATTTAATGCAAGACATTTTTGGAAAATCCTTACCCGGCTTTCAATGACTCAAGACACCTTGCCACCAATAGTTTCTATGGAAACCATAAAACAGTGGAAAGCATTGGTGGTAAAGGGCAGCTTTTAGCTTAATGGCAGCATTTGAGGCCTTGCGTATAGTATGGCCCTTGAATTCAAGAGGCTGCACAGGGACAGAGAGACTGGTTTGATGGCTAAAACATAAACTTGAAGACACCACAAGGTTCTTTACCATATTTCTCATACTTTGCATTTTACTTTATCATATTTTCAATGACAGTTCTGACGGCACCAACAAAGGTCTTTGTATACAAGGATATGGGATACACTCACAATGTAATGCTCTTATTTTTATTTTTGACATGCTGCAACAGTCATGCGACTCCTATTGTATAGCTGCTTTACAGAAACATCTGTAATTCTCCTCAGGGTCTTTTGTACTTCACATACCATTGCAATATTACATGCACTAAAATCCTGCCTAAACTTTTTGGGGAAAGGGTAGAACCTGCGTCAGGTTTCTATTTGTGATTTATATGCCCATTAGGAAGATCTTCAAACACTTTCTGTCCCGACCCTTTCTCACCTCTTCTTTTGTGCTGTCCTGACAATACGGCTACTTGCAGATGGGAGTAAAAAAAGCCACGTTTTTTACAAATCTGTAACAAAATGCATTGTTGTCTATGACTCATGTAAAGATCAGCACAGCAGCACAACATTACAGCCGCCTCCATCGCGGGTAAGGGAACCCGGACGTGTAAGCAGTACAGCTTCACGCTGGGCACCTTACTGCGCTTGCCCGAGGCTCTGCCGCGCTCTGCTACTGGCCAGGCGGCCAGAAGCAGAGCGAGCAGGGAGGAGGGAGCCGGGCTGCTGACGTCAGTGGCCGCGTCCGCCGGCCAGAGCTCCCGGATGTGTGGAAAAGGACACCTGTCTAAAGACAGGTGTCCTCTTCCCCCTCCCCCCCGAAAGGTGCCAAATGTGACACCTGAGGGGGGGAGGAATCCAACCAGCGGAAGTTCCACTTTAGGGTGGAACTCCGCTTTAATATCACCAACCATTCCCATTTTATTAAGGTGTATCCATATAAATGGCCCACCCTGTAGTTTGCCCTTAGACGCCATCACAGCCATGCCTAATAATGGCATGGCTGTGATTGGCCAGTGCATCATGTGACCCAGCCTCTATATGGGGCTGGAGTCACGTAGCGCCGTGTGTCAGATCATCTCAGACTAGAGTAGGGAGAGCTTCATGCCGCTACTGTGAGGGAAAGATTAGCGTTCACAACCATCTCAGACTGCATTAGGGAAACCTTCATTGTGGTCCTGTGAGGGAGACATTAGCGTTCAGAAACATCTTATAGTGCATTAGGGAGATGTTCCTGTCTGTGCTGTGAGGGAGACATTAGCGTTCAGAACCATCTTATAGTGCATTAGGGAAACGTTCTTGTTGGTGCTCTGAGGGAGAAATTTATTCTAAAACCATCTACTACTGCATTAGGGAAACGTTCCTGTTGGTGCTCTGAGGGAGAGATTCTCATTCTAAAACCATCTACTACTGCATTAGGGAAACGTTCCTGTTGGTGCTCTGAGGGAGAGATTCTCATTCTTTACGTCATCATCTACCAAAATCTT
>BLSH010530411.1:136413-148485 GCA_018402905.1 Glandirana rugosa
TTTTTCTTCTCTCCGGGTGTATCACTTCATGTCATAACCTTTCAAATTATCTGTGGCAAGTCCCATGAGTGTATTTTGAGTCGTATTTTTCGCAACACTGGTATCTGGCCGGCCAGGAGTACATTTGTTTTTGCCTACCACTGCAGTCGCGCAGGAGGGCTGCATGCAAAGTAGTGTAAACACTTCCCAGAATCTGACAAAACCCCTCTTCTACCTAATTCCCAATACCGCCTCCCCCAAGCGGCAGAAATCCTTTTTTTTTTGTTGGTTTCTGCCAATTAGATCCCAAGGCGACGTAGCCACAGCACCGATGCAGCGGAACCCTAGATTAACCGTCTTTGGTTGTTTTTTTTTTCCTAAAGACGGCGAACCCCCTCCGCCATAACCCTTAATCCATCTTCTCCCCAAAACAGTCTAAGACCCTTCACAAATGTGATGAAACGTACGTCGGGAGGACGCGCTGACGTCACCATCCGTTTTTGTTTACATGAGGACCGGCCGGTCTATGGTCACAACGCTTTTTATGCTGAGTTTTATGTGAGTACCCTGAACGGTGTCTATTAAACTTTCCAATACTGTACTTCACTATGTGGGCCTCTCTTCTTTTTGCTCGGTACCTGTGCCTGTGAGTAACTTTGGAGTGGCAGTGTTCCAGATGCTTATTAGAGGAGAGCTTTTTTTCCATACACTGTGGAGGCTGTAGGAAGGAGATCTAATCCTGACTAATCATCTCAGAGATTGTGGATATTTGAATGCCTGGCTTCCAGGGGCGTCTGGTAAGCCTTTAATTGTTCGGTGGTGGATACACATTAATTTGAGTGCACGGGGTGTTGTTCCCTTTTCTGCTATCAACATACATGTTCGCTATTTTGGAGTTATTATAAGGAGGAATACATAGACTGTTCTTAATGTCCTTTTGCTCATTTTTTATACTGTTCCTATATACTTTCTTGTATTTTGGGCTGCTGCGGAACGTTTAAACCTTAGCGCAGTTTATATTTTTCTCTTTGTGTCCACTTAGTTGCTTGGTTCCCAGAACAATTGCTGTGCATTTAGATATGCGTGAAGGCAGCAGGGACATCTCCTGCTGATCGTGGAGACCACCATGCTCACCTCTTGGTTCCATGGCCGAGGCCATGGACTCCTGAGCAGTTTTACTCCCTCAGGTGCTGATGTCTGTTCTTTTATGTTGTTTTTCAGGTCTTTTTTTGACCTGGTGTTTTTTTTTCTTTTTTCTCCCTCCCAAGTATTGTTCAGACATTAGTGGTCCACTACCATTTGATTTTGCAAAATCCCATCCCTATCTTCCATCCTATGAGATACACCATGGACCTTTTTTTGCTGACTATTTGTTATGGTTCTGAACTAGATGTGCCTTGAACTTGTCTCATCATTATGGCTTTACGGGTTCTTACTTATAATTTAAAAGGCTTGAACTCCATTCGGAAACGATGGCTAGCTCTGAAGGAATTCAAGTCCTCTGCGGCGGACATAGTCATGGTCCAGGAGACTCACTTTCGATCAGGGGGCTCCTTTAAATTTGCTGCCAAACATTTTCCGACCTCTTTCACAGCGTCTGATCCCACAGGGAAAGCAGGAGTTGCAATATTGGTCAAACGCTCCTGCCCTCTATGAATTAAATCTTCCCACATGGACCCCCTGGGTAGGTTTATTTTTCTGGACTGTGACTATCTCTCCCGCTCATTCACATTAATATCTACGCCCCTAATTCGGGCCAGATCCAATTTCTCACTGATGTATTTGGTAAACTTAGGAAATTTACTCAACCTTTTATGATTGTTGGTGGAGATTTTAATATGACCATGTCCCCCAGGAGAGACAGACACACATTGTTCTCATCTACTCCCTCCTCTAAAGTTGATAGACAGTCAAAAGCATTCCGTAAAATCATGCGCTCTCACAGCCTTTTGGACATTTGGAGAATAAAACACCCCACACATAAACAATACACTTTCTACTCTCCCCCTCAAAAGATGTACTCTAGATTAGACCACATCTTTGTGACGACTCCTTTATTAATGTCCACAGTTTCAGCGAAAATAAATCCCATTACCTGGTCAGATCATTCCTCCGTCCAACTGGATCTCACCCTACTTTCATCCTACACCAAGACCTGCATTTGGCGTCTAAATGACACACTACTCCATAACACTGTTATTAGAGACCAATTATCCCGAGACTTAACAGAGTTTTTTCAACTAAATGAGCACTCCGTGGCGGAAGCCTCCACGCTTTGGGAAGCGCATAAGACCTACTTCAGAGGCCAGTGTATTTCTGCGGGTTCCCGTCTAAAGAAGGAAGCCAATTTACAAAGATCCTCTATTCTCTCTCAATTACGTAAAGCAGAAGGTCAGTTATTTAATTCCCCCACAGTGTCGAGGCTTCGCACGGTCACTTTTTTACGAAATCGCTTAAAGTCTCTTGACATGAATAGATGCTCCAAATCTCTACTATAGACAAAACAGAAATTTTATGAATTTTTATGAATCGAATAAACCTCATAGAATGTTGGTCAACAAACTCAGGCCCCGTCCGTTTAACTCTTTTACAGACCTTCTTATGCAGGCTAATGGTACCCCCAATCACTGCCCACAAACGATGTCTAAGGTCTTTGGAGAATTTTACCAGAAACTCTATAATTGCTTAAAAAAGGACCCCAAATACCTCTTCTCCCAAGACAAATTTGATGCTTTCTTCACCTCCCTAAACTTACCTAAACTGTCCCCAACCCAAATCTCCCAGGTCAATGCCCATATCTCCTCTGAAGAGTTAGCTGAGATAGTGAAGGCCCTCCCTTCACAGAAAACCCCTGGGCATGACGGTCTATCATATTTCTACTACAAAACCTTTCTCCCCATCTTAAGCCCCTACTTATTAGACTTGTTTGATTCTTTATTGAAAGGCACTGTTCCCCATCCCCAGTTCCTCCACGCCCACATCACCGTTCTCCCGAAACCCGTTAAATCCCAGACTGTTCCTGATAACTATAGGCCCATTGCCCTACTCAATTCAGATTACAAAATATTTACAAAAATGTTAGCGAATGGACGCACGCACATACTCCCTATGCTTATACACAAAAGATCAGGTAGGATTTGTGCCCTCTAGACATGACGGTGACAATACCAGACGTACTATTATTGACCTATTATTGACCTTATTGATTTATTAGATAAAACTTCCCGTCCATCCCTTATTCTGAGCCTAGATGCACAAAAAGCTTTTGATAGACTTAGTTGGCCCTACATGATCACTACCCTCACCCGATATGGATTCACAGGCCCATTTGTTGCAGCCCTCCGAGCACTATACTCCTGCCCTACCTCCCAAGTGCAATTATCCTCATTCCTGTCACCATCCTTTTCTCTCAGTAATGGCACTAGGCAAGGATGTCCCCTATCTCCACTACTTTTTATCCTCTGCCTGGAGCCCTTGGCCGAGGCCATAAGGACTCATCCTGACATCTGCGGAGTCTCCCTCAGACAAAGGGAGTATAAGCTGTCGCTTTTTGCCGATGACATACTTTTAACCTTGACAAAACCTCACACATCTCTCCCTAATCTTCACTCTGTTAGACAAATTTGGATTTCTCTCTGGCTATAAAGTGAACACGGATAAAACGGAGGCTCTTCCTATAGATACCCCTACCCCATTACTAACCACAGTATCATTGGTGCTCCTCATCTCTTAAATACTTGGGTATTCATCTGACCACAACCTATAACAACCTCTACCAAGCAAATTATCCCCCGCTCATCTCAGAAATTAACCGACTTATGTGTCAATGGGAAGAATACCCTCTGTCTCTTCTGGGAAGAATAAACGTTCTCAAGATGTCAATACTGCCAAAGCTGCTATACTTATTTGAAACCTTACCTATAAATGTCTCAATGACTCAACTTAAACATATCCAGTGGGCTTTTCTGCGGATTCTTTGGCGCGGTAGAGCCCACAGGATAGCACGTTCAGTGGTTTTTACCCCTCGTTCACGCGGAGGACTAGGGGCTCTGGATATTGTTAAATATTTCTTAGCTACCCACCGGAAAGTGACCATTTCCTGGATGGCAAGATTTGCTTCCAGAAGATGGTCGGAGATTGAACTCAGTGTCGCTCGCCCAGTGCACTTATGTTCTCTACTTTGGTCAGACCTGCACTCATCAATCTCTGAACTTAAGAATCTGTGTCTAGGTCCAATGTTGTTTACTTTGGCTATTTGGAGAAAATGCTTACGACAGTTTCCCCTCTCTTCCCCATTCCCTCCTCTTCTTAACATATTATTCAATCCAGATGTGCCTGACAGTTTGTCCTACAAAAGAGGGGAATTCCTTGGGCGGATTATCAAAGTAACCCTAATGAAAGTTAGGCTGACCCCATCCCTCGTGTTTGGAAAACAGAGCAAAAACCCCCTAAATGGGACTTTAAATTGGGACAACCAACTCATTAAGAGGAGAACAAATTATAAGGACAATCAAAGTTTATTTGTACACATTAAAAATGGTAAGACAACACATATAATCAAAGCAACATGAGACATAAGTGCACAAGGGAACAGGAAGAGTGTGTCCCCATGATAAGACGATAGCAAGTGACAAATGTAATGACAAAATGGTTAAATGGTTAAAAGACCACTGGTCTGCCCCACAAAGGGGGTAGAGCAAGACCCAACACGTTTCAATGTAACAGAATGAGATATCTTCCTCAGGGGTAGGTGGTCGGTAATTAAAAGCAATAATCATCTACATAAGGAAAAAGAACAAATGCAAAAATAAACATAATGAACATCAAAATGTCAACAAATGTCACAAATATCACGCTGGAATGGAATACTGACCCGGGACCGGATGTTTCATACTTATGATCTGGTAATCAAGGGACATCCACTCCAAAAAATATTTCAGATGTCAGGATAAACTGTTGAGAAAATCCATAATTTGAGAAGGGGGAAAAAAAAAACACACCACAACAGAAGCCAACTTACCGATATGGAAAACAAACAAATATTGGCCAAACGATTAGTTGCCAAAAACGGTAACAAGAGGGGTTCCTAGGTGGTGGAAATATAATGGAAAATAAGAATAAATATACAGTAAGGGAAGGAAAAAATCGGTCATTTTGGTACCTCACTGCAATGTGTTAAGTACACCTATTGGTCTAATAAAAGAGACTACCTCAGAAATACGTACCCAGAAGGGGAAAGGCCAAGGTAAGTGTGATGACACATATAGATCTGGCAGGAAATAATCCCCTAAAAGGTAATTCCAATAATAGAGACCAAAAGTCTGCAAAACAGAAACGAAGCATAGTAAAGACCTGCCAATAAACTAAGTCTCTAAAACAACCTCACAGTGCTGTATAGTACATAAAACCTGATAAAAGAACTATACAATGTTTTTACCTACATGTAATATACAGTAAGGGAAGAAAAAAAAACGGTCATTTTGGTACCTCACAGCAATGAGTTAAGTACACCTATTGGTCTAATAGAAGAGACTACCTCAGAAATACGTACCCAGAAGGGGAAAGGTCAAGGTTAGTGTAATGACACATACAGATCTAGCAGGAAATAATCCCCAAAGAAGGGGAATTCCAATCATAGAGACCAAAAGTCAGCAAAACGAAAACGAAGCATAGTAAAGACCTGCCAATAAACTAAGTCTCTAAAACAACCTCACAGTGTGGTATAGTACATAAAACCTGATGAAAGAACTATACAATGTTTTTACCTACATGTAGTAGTGGTGAGAGAATTGAGGTGCCGATGATTTACATCTAGTCACCCCCAAAAGGGGGCACCCGAAAGGGTTATTGCGAGACACACCGCCCTTGAACGGTCAACAACCCGATATCTAAAAAAGAGAGCATGGAAAGCTCATAGTGGCATTTGCATCAATACAAAAAGTGGATCACAAATCCATACATGTAATGATACCAGAGCGGAAGCCATAACAAAACAAAGTGTAATCCTACAATGGCAAACTAACAGCCTCAAACGTACCTTCAAAGTACTCCAGCAAAAAGCCGCATCAGCACCTGTCCTAGAAGACACCACAAGGAACGATCCTCGGCGAATGAACGGCGCTCAAAAAGGACCCTTTTTAAATATGTAATGGAGGCGGGGTGAGTCGGAGACACTCCAACAGACGATTTGAGTTACCAGGTGGCACTCATCCGATCATCATGTCCAGCCTAACACAGTGGGTGGACTTGTCCAAGAGGGAGAGAGGAGCCTCCCATAACTGTATGCAATGAAGATGCTTGCATGCCTGCCACAGACTACCCGGCAGGATATGACGTCACACCAAGGCGATGGAGTCCAGACTAAAGCCGAACATCCGGCTTAGATCAAGATAAAGCTAAAAGGGAACTTAGCTGACAGGGCTAAAGAGTAACACAGTGCCCTCAAGAGGCAGTACCAAAAAACAACACCAGCCACTGCATGGAGAGAGAGCAAAGCTCACAAAGAAAAAAAAAAAGAAAAACAACATCTCACCTGTCAGAGTCATATGCCATTCCAGGGATTTACATGCCTTCGTATAGGTGAGTCAGTGGTTTTTACAAAGGTATGCATTGTACAGAAAATATATATACACAGATTGACATGATATGCAATACACAGATACAAAACTGTTTCAACTCGTCTGACGCTTTTGGCAAAGATCATAGTCGGCAAGCACAGAGGAGAAAACTCACTAAAAGAGGAGAGAAAGACAAAAAGAGGACTTACGAATAGACAGATATGTTGGGTGTGGTGAGGAGATAAGCTTTATAGCCCTGGGTAGAATAAAATCAATTCACTTCCAGGCCCCCTGATGAGAAACCTTCCAAGAAGGGTTTATAGGAGATAGCCTCATTCAGGCTCGGATACACTGTGGCCTGCAGGCGAAAAATCCATCTTTGTTCCTTCTGTAATAAAATTTTGTTGAAGTCCCCCCCTCTATCTCCCATATGGACTCTATCTAGGGTCAGGAAGGACACTTTAGGAAGAATACCCTTATGCTGTTTAATTACATGCCTACCAAGTGGCAGTTCCTGGATACCTTTTTTCATTTTTACAATATGTCGGTATGCACGTGTGCGGAAGTCGTTAATAGTCTTACCAACATAAAATGCTGAGCACTCACAGAGGAGGAGATACACTACCCCTCTTGTGGTGCAGTTGGCGAAGTGCTTAGGTCTATAGGGTTCACCATTTTGTAGAACAGTCGAGCGGGTATTAATGAAGTGGCAGAAATTGCAGCCACTGCATTTAAATGTTCCTGGTCTTAGGCACGGGTCCTTTTTGCCCCCAATTTTGAACTCACTACAAGTGAGAATGTCTTTTAGGGATCTTGCTCTCCTATATGTGAAAGCAGGATTCTCCGAGATCGAGGGTCCTATAATTGGGTCTGTACGCAACAGATACCAATATTTTTGAATGATTCTTTTGATTTTACTATGTTGTTTGGAATATCTAGTGATGATGCGGGGCATAACTGAGTCTTGATTTTTTTGTTTGGGGATATAGAGTAGATCATGTCTATTCTTCGAAAGAGCCTTTTTGTAGGCCTTCTTGAGACAGGAGTTAGAGTACCCCCGTGCTCTTAGTCTCTCTCTAAAAAGATCAGCCTCTCCTTTGAAGGTTAAATTGTCAGAACAATTCCTGCGTAGCCGTAAATACTGGCTATAAGGAATTGAACAGAGCCATGTTTTGGATGGAAGCTCCCTGCGTATAACAGGGAGTTGCCAGCGGTGGGTTTTCTATAGAGGCTGTTGGTAAGAAGACCATCTTCACACTTTTGGACACTAACATCCAAAAAGGTGATCTTTTTAGAATCATGGCGCATTGTGAATCTGAGATTGAAAGTATTGTCATTAAGGGCATGTAGGAAGGGGTCTAGATCACCCACAGGTCCATCCCACACGACAAAAATGTCATCAATATATCTGCACCAAAGGACCACGTGGCCCATAAAGGAAGCCATGGCGGTCGATTGGTGCAGATATAGCTCCCACTCCCCCAGGTACAAATTGGCGTAGGACGGGGCACAGCAGGTCCCCATCGCTACGCCCTGCACCTGGAGGTAGTGGGACCCATTGAACATGAAAAAATTGTGATTCAGTACAAAATCCAAGGCTTCCAACAGGAAGTTCACCTGTTTGCGTTCAAAGCGGCTGTTCTGCAACATCACCCGTCTAATGCTGGCCAGACCCTTGTCGTGTGGGATGGAACTGTAAAGGGCCTCTACGTCAATAGTGACCATAACCGACGCCAGGGGAACGATAAGTCCATCGATATTCCGTAAAAAGTGTAGGGTGTCCTGTATGTAACTGGGTAGGTTCACCACAAAAGGACGTAACCACTGGTCAATCCATTTGCTCAAATTCTCGGTGAGTGATCCATTGCCAGAGACAATGGGTCTACCGGTGGGATGATGAAAGTTTTTGTGTAGTTTCGGTAGACAATAAAAAGTTGGAGTACGTGGCCAAGGGGTGCGGATGAATTCCCATTCATCTTTCGCAATGATACCTGAGGCGAATGCCGTATCTATCAAAAGGTAGAATTTCTTGTGAAAAAGGTCAATTCTTGTAGCAGGTATTTGGTGATACCAATCTGGATTATCCAGAATGGACCGGCACATTTCTATATAATGTTTACTGTTTAAGATGACCACATTCCCTCCCTTGTCCGATGATTTAATGACAATGGTGGAATTGTCAGACAGAGATTTGAGGGCCATTCGTCCCTCCTGTGATACATTGTCATAAAGGGCAGGCTCAATTTTGAGTCTTTGAATTTCGTTACAGGTGTTTTTGATAAACGCCAGAATATTTGCATTTAAATTGAGTGCTGGAAATTTGTCAGATTTCTTTTTTAGGGACATTGTGATTTCAAATGGGGCATCAGTCCGATCAATTCGCTCTAAAAGTTTATCCAACTCAGCCCGGTCCACTAGTGCGGACGGGTCATTTTCATCCATTAATGCGAGCATCGCATCAATGGTCTCCAACTCTTGTGTAGCAAGAGTGGAATCTTTCTTGCTATTCTTGGAGTATAACTGCTTAAACAATAATTTCCTCGCAAACAGTTTGAGGTCCTTAATGACCTCAAACTTATCCATGTTTGCGTCAGGGCAAAAACTCAAACCCCGACTCAGAACTCTCATTTCCGTGACAGAAAGTGGAGTGTTAGAAAGATTTACAACAGTGAGACTATCAGTGAACTGGTCAGATTTCCTCACGAGAACATCGTGAGGTGTTTGAGTGTCACCCCTAAAATATCATTGTCATCATTTGACATAGAGGTGACGTGATTGTTACTTAAAGGTGTACATATGGAATCTTTGACAGAAATAGTGGGGTGCAGAACGTGCTGGTGAACAAGATCAGAAGAAGAAGGATTAAGACCATCACCAAACGAGTTACCTGACACCGTGAGTGAAGCTTCCTGTTGTTGTGTGGGGTGGGGATGTGTGATGCGTTTTTTGAGTTCTCTCTTGAGAGTCTTCACTACGGGATTCCCTCTAAGCCTTACGAGTTTGCTTGAATTTCTTAACAGAACCCTTAGAGGAGACAGACACACATGAGGCAGAGGAAATATCTGAATCATAATTACGATCCCCTCGATATTTCTTTAGATTGGGTTTCATTCTTAAATGAGTTGGTTTCCAATTGTATGCCCTGTTTTCCTTAAACGCAATTTGGTCCCGTGAAGTTTTTTCTCTTTCTTCACCAGAACCTCCCTATTAAATTTCTCAAGATGGTCATTCAGATCTTTATCAAAAATCGGATAGTTTACATGTTTAAAACCATTCAATTTGGATAAGGTACTTTCAATCTCAGTATCAAGCTCAACAGATCTCTTTTTATATTCTTCAATTAACAACACCATCATATTTCTGGAACAGCCTGATAGTGTATCCTCTCATCTCTTTTTAAACGGGGCGTCCAGGTTGTCAAGGGTGGGAAAAATTTGTATCCTCAAACCGAAAGGATTGATTTTTTGTTTGAGATACTGTTCGAAGGAGTATATGTGTCAATGATTGAGGGATTTTTTTCTAATAGTTTTCTCAAATGGAGAAATGTGGAGGACATTTCAGTGTTCCTTTGCTCCCGTTGAGAAAATTCTCT
This sequence comes from Glandirana rugosa, assembly GCA_018402905.1. NCBI lineage: Eukaryota > Metazoa > Chordata > Amphibia > Anura > Ranidae > Glandirana > Glandirana rugosa. The sequence goes on from BLSH010530411.1 coordinate 146,542, forward strand.
GAAGTAACCAGACATTAAAGTGTCCCATTCGGAACCAGCGTAGGTCGCCATATCTAGAGCAAAAATTCTTGTCAAAAAATCGGCAGAAAATTATAACTGATACATCAAAAAAGTATATAGAAAAGCCAACAAGGAAAAAATAGTACGGGGTGACATTTGTTGACATTTTGATGTTCATTATGTTTATTTTTGCATTTGTTCTTTTTCCTTATGTAGATGATTATTGCTTTTAATTACCGACCACTTACCCCTGAGGAAGATATCTCATTCTGTTACATCGAAACGCATTGGGTCTTGCTCTACCCCCTTTGTGGGGCAGACCAGTGGTCTTTTAACCATTTCACCATTTTGTCATTACATTTATCACTTGCTATCGTCTTATAATGGGGACACACTCTTCCTGTTCCCTTGTGCACGTATGTCTCATGTTGCTTTAATTATATGTGTTGTCTTACCATGTGTACAAATACACTTTGATTGTTCTTATAATTTGTTCTCCTCTTGATGAGTTGGTTGTCCCAATTTAAAGTCCCATTTAGGGGACATTTGTCCTACAGTCATGTGCACCTATGGTCGCGGGCTGGCATTTTCCAGCTCCGCAACCTGGTGCATCCGGTAATGAGGAAACTAACCCCTTTTAAGGAACTACGCGATAAGTATGAGATCCTGCATACGCTCTTTTTCTTTTACCTACAAATTAAATACTATTTTGGTTCTAAATCCCCAACCTTATCCTTAGAGAAACCTACAGCATTTGAGTTGCTGTGCGCCCAAGGTCCACACCAACCTAGTCTTATTTCATCAATATATAAAATTTTACATGACTCCCCTCCACTTACAGTGACCTCTCATAGTTATATGCAAAAATGGGCCACCATCATTCAAACACCCATATCTCTCCCACAGTGGAGAAACATTTGGGACTCAATTTCTAAATCGTCTAGATGTGTAGAACAGAGAGAGACAGCCTATAAAATTCTCCTATTTTGGTACAGGACTCCAGAAATTCTCCACAAATACGACCCCTCTCTCTCCCGGATATGTTGGAGATGCCACAAATCTATAGGCACTCAATATCACATTTTTTGGGACTGCTCGAGGATACGTCCTTTCTGGACCTCGGTACAGTCCCTCCTACAGGATATACTTAATGTAGATCTCCCCCTAGAACCAATGACCTACTTATTAGGACTTCCAATACAGGGGATCCCTAAACACTCTAGAAGGTTGATGTCCTTTATCTTATTAGCCGCCAAAAGAACGATTCCCAATTGCTGGTTGTCCCCTACTCCCCCTTCACAGTTTCAATTTAGGCAAAATATTGCCCAAATCCGCAGAATGGAACATATGACAGCTACAATACATGACACTATGCCAAACTTCACAAAGACTTGGGATTTATGGGATAACTCTAGCTATAACCCTGAAGCCATGCCATGCATCTCTGATTCATTCCAGCATTGTTAATCTAATAACTATTTGATCCTCTCTCACCTTCTTCTTTAGAAAAGCATACAAGTTATTACCCATGGTGTACCCCCCCCTTTCCTTCATACCTCCAACTCCCCCTTATGTTATACTAGATCTATTGAGGTTGTCACGGGTCATACAGTTCAACCGCACAAGTCGGCGGGTTGAGCTACATTTGATCATTGAGGAATCCCTTCTAATATGAGAGCAGCTCCCCGGACCGAAATACTTGAATGCTTACTATTGTCTTGCCTTCATTTTGGTTACCCGTGACTCCCTTAAATATACTATTGTATTTTTATTTTTATAAGGTTCGATGTATACCTTTTCAAACATGTTCTAACACTTGTTGTTTGTACAATCTTGCAAAAAATTTAAAAAAATACAATTATAAAAAAAAAAACTGATATGTTTGGGGGATAAACCCCACACTGCGCAGGAGCTGTGGACGGGCATTAAACAACAGATCGATGA
>BLSH010530411.1:148495-158519 GCA_018402905.1 Glandirana rugosa
ATAACTCTAGCTATAACCCTGAAGCCATGCCATGCATCTCTGATTAATTCCAGCATTGTTAATCTAATAACTATTTGATCCTCTCTCACCTTCTTCTTTAGAAAAGCATACCCATGGTGTACCCCCCCCCCCCTTTCCTTCATACCTCCTACTCCCCCTTATGTTATACTAGATCTATTGAGGTTGTCACGGGTCATACAGTTCAACCGCACAAGTCGGCGGGTTGAGCTACATTTGATCATTGAGGAATCCCTTCTAATATGAGAGCAGCTCCCCGGACCGAAATACTTGAATGCTTACTATTGTCTTGCCTTCATTTTGGTTACCCGTGACTCCCTTAAATATACTATTGTATTTTTATTTTTATAAGGTTCGATGTATACCTTTTCAAACATGTTCTAACACTTGTTGTTTGTACAATCTTGCAAAAAATTTAAAAAAATACAATTATAAAAAAAAAAACTGATATGTTTGGGGGATAAACCCCACACTGCGCAGGAGCTGTGGACGGGCATTAAACAACAGATCGATGAGTGGTTGTTGCCACTGAGCCTCAAGCCCGGCCTGGTGGTGTGCGATAATGAGCAAAATCTCGTAGCAGCTCTGGGTCTAGCCGGTTTGACGCACATCCCTTGCCTGGCACATGTGCTGAATTTGGTGGTGCAGAAAAAAAAACGACGTCAGAGCTGCTGCAGAAAGTGCGGGCCGTCTGTGCGTTCTCACCCTGCTGCTGCTTGCCTGTCTGCGCTGCAGCAGAACTTCTGCCTTCCCGCTCACTGCCTCCTATGCGACGTGCCCACAAGGTGGAACTCCACCTTGCACATGCTGGAGAGACTGTGCGAGCAGCAGCAGGCAATAGTGGAGTTTCAGCTGCAGCATGCACGGGCCAGTCACTCTGCAGAACAGCACCACTTGTTTCGAGTACTCCACCAATATGGCCAGTGCAGATGACGCTGTTCTCAGCATTACTATCCCACTTCTATGTCTCCTTGAAAAAACACTTCGGTGATGATGGAAGAGGATGTGGCACAGGAGGAAGAGGGGTCATTTCCACGGTTATCAGGCCAGTTATTCACAAGTGGTTCGGAGGGTGGGTTCCTGCACCAGCATAGGCCAGGTCAAAATTTTTCAAGCCAGGGGACAGTTCTAGAGAATGAGGAGGACGAGGACGATGAGGACGAGGAGGAGGAGGAACCGTGTTCACAGCAGAGTGGCACCCAACACAGCTCATGGGCATCACTGGAGCGTGGCTGGGGGGATACAGAGGACACAGATGATACACCTCCCACAGAGGACAGCTTGTCTTTGCCTCTGGGCAGCCTGGCACACATGAGCGACTACATGCTGCGGTGCCTGCTCAACGACAGCCAAGTTGCCCACATTTTAGCTTGTGCTGATTACTGGGTGGCCACCCTGCTGGATCCCCATTACAAGGACAACGTACCATCCTTAATTCCCTCACTGGAGCATGAGCGGAAGATGTGCGACTACAATCGCACTCTGGTTGACGCGCTGCTGAGGGCATTCCCAAATGACACCGGGGGCTCAGTGAAAGCACAATGCGAAGGCAGAGGAGGAGGAGGAAGAGGTCACCAACGCAGCTGTGGCACCGCCAGCACCTCAGAAGGCAGGGTTAGCATGCCCGAAATGTGGAAAAGCTTTGTCAGCAGCACGCCACAACAAACAGCACCACCAGCAACGTCTTAGCAGGAGGCAGCATTTCAGCAACATGGTAGAACAGTATGTGTGCACACGCCTACACATACTCACCATTGACTTCAATAGGGTTCCGTGTCCGGGGTCAAGTTTGGATCGAGTTCCTAGAATCTCGTCCCAGTTTTCATCCATCACCTCACCAATGTCACGTGCCCAGCGATCTTTCAATTGATAGGCATGGGTGGTGGCGAAGGAGAAGTCCGTAAAGAATGTATATTAGTTTCTGGCACGCTTGTACTGGGCATCGGGACTACCAGGAGTTTCCTGGTGGGCCGATGGCTCAGTGGGCTGGCCTCGTGCTCACAGGGGTCTGCAGCGATCTACCCGTCAATCACCGACAGTCAGCTGATGCCTGACGGGTAGATCGGGATTGAGCATGCAGAGAAGCGCAGGAAGCGTCTATAATAATTTATCTGTGATATCACGCTGCTCCCCAGTGGCCCTGCCCCCTCCTCTCTCGTCCATCCCAATTTGCTTGTGACATCACCTGGGATGGACGAGAAGAGATGAGGGGGTGGGGCCGCCAGGGAGAAGCGTAATATGACAGAGAACTTATTACAGCTGCTTCCCACACTACTCTGCAAGAAAAAGGCCTGTAAACACTGTGCCCTAATGTGCCTGATGTGCCCTAATGTGCCCTGATGTACCCTAATGTGCCCCATATGCCCTGCTGTGCCCTTATATGTCCCATGTGCCCTGATGTGCCCTAATGTGCCCTGATGTGCCCCATGTGCCCTGATGTGCCCAAATGTGTCTGGATGTGCCCTAATGTGCCCTGATGTGCCCTAATGTGGCCTGGTGTGCCCTATTGTGCCCCATGTGCACTGATGTGCCCTAATGTGCCCCATGTGCCCTGATGTGCCCTAATGTGCCCTAAAGTGCCTCATGTGCCCTGATGTGCCCTAATGTGCCCCATGCGCCCTGATGTGCCCTGATGTGCCCTAATGTAGCCTGATGTGCGCTAATGTGCCCTGATGTGCCCTAATGTGCCCTGATGTGCCCTGATGTGCCCCATGTGCCCTGATGTGCTCCATGTGCCCTAATGTGCCCCATGCACCCTAATGTGCTCCATGTGCTTTAATGTGCTCCATGTGCCCTAATGTTCCCTGATGTGCTCCATGTGTCCTGATGTGCCCCATGTGCCCTGATGTGCCCCAATGTGCCCTATGTGCCCTAATGTGCTCCATGTGCCCTAATGTACACGGATGTGCCCCATGTGTCCTGATGTGCCCCATGTGCCCTGATGTGCCATAATGTGCCCCAAGTGCCCTAATGTGCCCCATGTGCCCTAATGTGCCCCATGTGCCCTAATGTGCTCCATGTGCCCTAATGTGTCCTGATGTGCCCTCATGTGCCCTGATGTGCTCCATGTGCCCTGATGTGCCATGTGCCCTGATGTGCTGTGCCCTGTATTTTGATGTGATGTACCCTGATGTGATGTGCCCTGATGTGTGGTACCCTGGTGTGCTGTGCCCTGTACTCTGATGTACTGTGCCCTGTACCGCAATGTGATGTGACCTGTACCCTGATGTGCACTGTTCCCTGATGTGCTGTGCTCTGTACCCTGATGTGCTGTGCCCTGATGTGCTGTGCTCTGATGTGTCCTGTGCCCTTTGCCCTGATGTGCACTGTGCCTTGCTGTGCCCTGGGCGGGTCTGCATGAAGTCCAGAGCCACATTTTTTGTCCCAGTCCAGCCCTGGTTTCTGGGGGTCTTGACCTGTAATTATCTCAACAGGACTAAGTACCTCTAGGATAGAGATGGCATCTGGAAATTGAGCATGGAGGATGTGGTGAAGTTGGAGATATTGAAATAGCATGTGATTGGGCAGCTCTAACTCCAGTTTGAGCTCCTGGAACAAACGCACTGTACCATTTACAATGACCTGTGATACGTAGATGACTCCCCTGTCTATTCACAGTGTGTGTTCTGGGACCAACGCCAGTCCGGGTAGACGTGGGTTATGGCGTATGAGAGTGTAGCAAGGTGGTCTTAAGAATATTCATAGCAAGATGCCAAATTTTGCAGTGGTGGATCAACGAGCAAGATTTACTCCGAGACAAACCACGAACACCACGAAACAGGACCTGGAAGGATTGGGGCAAATCAATGTGGAATATCTAACTTTCTTCCCGGTAGAGGTAGTAGAAGTGGGATAACTGGGAAGCAATGTAGTACATAGGGGAATCTGGAAGGGCAGCGCCTCCTAGAGTAGTGGGGCATTTCAAGGTTCGCCAGTATGGTTTGTGCCGGGATGCCTCCCATACAGATGGATTAAGGATACATTCCATGGCTTTAAGAATACGAAGTGGGATATATGCAGGAGCATGCCAGAAAACATAAAGGAGCTTGGGAAGAAGTATCATCTTCACTAAATTGATGTGCCCCATAACTCCCAATGGGAGACGGGACCATATCTGAGTTTTGGATTTGAAGATTTCGTACAAGGGTTCAAGATTAAGTTTAGTATAATCTAGCGGGGAACGAGAGACCTGAGTCCCTAGATATCTGATCTGGTCAACTCTAACAAGGGGGAGAGAGGCCTGTACTTCAGTGGGGGCCTCAAGGTCCAGCGGAAGTATGTGGGATTTAGACCAGTTGATCTGGAGGCCTGAAAAGGCCCCAAATTGTTTAATAAGTCGCAATGCAGCCTCTAAGGCGGGGCCGTCATCCTCTAGATAGAGGAGCATATCATCAACATAGAGACTTATAACCTCGTAAACCGTGTTCTTACGAAGGCCATGGATGGTAGGGTGCGCCCTGATAGAGATAACCAAGGGTTCCACCGCCAGAGCATATAGTAGTGGGGATAGAGGGCAGCTTTGACAGGTACCCCTAGAAAGGGGAAACAAGCCCGAGATCCTGACATTCACCTGAATCCTGGTGGTGGGAGCCTGGTATAAAAGTTGGAGCCACTTAATAAAATTGGGGCCAAAGCCGAATCTCTGGAGGCGGAGATCGAACAGAATCAAACACCTTAATGGCGTCTAGACTGACAACAACCCTGGAATCAACATTGTTGTGGGTGGACTGGAAATTCATGAAGAGCCTCCGGAGATTAAAAGCGGTGTTCTTTTGGGGCATGAATCCGACCTGATTAGCATGGACAAGGGTCGAAACCACCTTATTGAGCCTCAGGGCTAGAATTTTAGCAAGGATTTTATGTCCAGCTCAAGGAGGGATATGGGGAGGTAGGATTCAGGCAGTGTGGGGTCCTTGCCTGCTTTATGAATGAGGACTTTAAGGGCCTTCCCCATGCTAGCAGGGAGGGTGCTGGACTCAAATATATATTTGTACAGCTCACAGAGCTTAGGGACCAGGGTTTCCCCGAATTGGGTAGAAAATTCCTGAGGCAACCAGTCAGAACCAGGTGTCTTTGAGGGGGAAGATGGGCCAGAGTCTCCTCTATGCATTCTAAGGTAATGGGGGCATCTAACATGGTGACCTGGGAAGGCTCCAATGTCAGAAACTCAACACCCCGAAGGAAAGCAGCCAGTTCATCAGCAGTGTGGTGGGAGGTGGTAGTATACAGATTAGAATAGACGGTATGAAACTCCTCGGCGACCCAATCCGGGTCGGAAACCTGATCACCAGTTGCTGTATGGAGAGTGACCACCACAGGGGGTTTGTGATCTAGATGAGGGAGGTGAGCTAACAGTTTTCCTGCCTTTTCACCATGCTCAAAGATATGTTGCTTATTAAAAAATATGTGTTGCTTAGCTTTTTCAAAATTAAGCTGATTTATGAGTCTGCTCTACATTCGAACGAGGGAAGAGTTGGCCGGAGAGGGGTACACCAGGAAAGCCTGCTTCAGAGCCCAGATGTTCCTCGGCTTGCTGAATGAGCACTTTAGATGTGGCCTTATGTCTGTTAATACGGGCTGAGAGCATCATACGGGTGTGTACTTTGAAGGCCTCCCAAACTGTCCCCATTGGGGCCGAACCGCTGTTGGTGCGGAAATAGTAAGACCATTACCTCTGTAATTCGTCTAGTCCCCTGAGGACATTAAATCAAAAAGGATTCAGAGGCCAGATATGAGCAGCATGGGAGGTAGGTGCGCGTAAATTGGCTCAGCAGGGAGAGGGGTCTGATAAGACACGCGCCCCGTATCCCGTGTTAACAAGTTCAGGTAGGAGGGAGGGGGATAGGAAAATGTAGTCTATGTGGGACATAGATGAGTGGGCAGGGGTGTAGCAGGAGTATTTGATGGAGGTAGGGTGTCTATGGTGCCAAGCGTCAGCGAGTGCAAATTCCGAGATAAACTTTCCAAATCTAGTTATGGGTGCATGAGGTGCATCTGCAGGGGAAGGATGTAATCTATCCAGCAGAGGATTGATTATGGCGTTGAAGTCCCCCAACCAAACAGCCACCACTGCCGGGTATTGAGTCATGAATTCGACCCCCTCCTGCAAGACTGCGAATTGAAAGGGAGGGAATACATAAAACACCATGACAAGGAGCTCAAGCCTGGAGATGGTGGCGTGCAAAAATAAAAACTGGCCTTGGGAATCCGACCACATAGAGTGGAGCCTAAACTGGACCATCTTGGCAATTACTATAGCAAACCCACGGGAGTTAGAGGCAAATGGAGCTTGGTAAACCCACCTAGCCCTGATTCTCTTGAGTGTTAACTGCATATGCCCTATGACATGGGTTTCGACCAGTACCGAGACATCTGGCCTAAGGGATTTAGGGTGAAAGAGAATAGCCACTCATTTTGCCTTTGCATGAAGGTACCTGACATTCCAGGTAAGAAACTTTATGGTAGCCATGGGGGAATTAAGGGAGCACTTATCAGCGATTGGATCAACAAAGGGCAAGCAATACAATAATAGAACATATTCAAATTACCCAGGTCATCAGCCATAAGGCTTGTAATAAACTATATCCACCACTTGGGAGGGCAATGACACATGTAGTAATCACACCTGAACGGACACTCTAACCGGTGGTCTAGTGGGATACATTCAGCATAAAACAATATCAAGAGATCGGACACATAATGCATAGAGTACATTAGCGCATTTGAGTCCTGAAAGCATGTCAAAAATACGGTAAAATTAAAAAAGAAAGAAAGAAAAAAGCAGCAGGTGCAAAGTTAGCAAACTGAACATATGATAATCAACGACACTGGTCCAGCACATGTGAAACAGTCTCAGTCTGCCCGTCTGAGTGCAGTGGGGGGAAAAAACAATGTAAAGACATGTACTGGGGCAGGGGTGACCCGAGTCCTTATCGTAGACAGGGATCATGTGAGGTGGCTGAGATGCAGTACCTGGTAGAGGAACATGTGGGCAGTGAATTGTGAGTGCGGATCTTCCAGGGGGTGCTCCCCCAACACAGGGTCATGGTACTAGGGAGCCATGTTAGAAAATGGGGGGGGTTGAAAAAAGGGGGGAGAAAGTAACAATGGTCAATGCCCAACTCACAATTTATTGTGCGGGCACCGCAGCCATGGCAGATGGGCGACCGGAGAGAAGTTCCGTGGCCGAAACCACAGTCAGCATAGGAGTGGAGGTCCTCAGGTGCAGGGTGACTCAGACCAGGGCCGGATCTTCAGGTTCCCAGTGTTCCAGCCAGGCAAGGGCAAAGGCAGGGTCTTCAAAGAAATTGACTCTTCCGTCTTTCACCACTTGGAGCCTCGCCGGGAAGAGCATCGCATAAGCCAGATGACCACTCCTCAGTTGCCGCTTGACGTTGCTGAACTGTGCTCGTCTCCTCGTGGACCTCGGCGGAAAAATCCGGGAAGACCGACACATGACCGTTTGCAAAGGTGATGTTTCCCTTCAGCGGAGTGAGGCGCAGGATGGCATCACGGTCACAGAAGTTGAGGAGTTTGGCGATGAAGGTGTGTGGGGGTGCTCCAGGTGGGGGGGGCTTTCCAGCCAAACGATGTGCACGCTCCACCACAAAAGTGGTGGAGAAGGCCCCCCTGCCAAAAGTAGTGGTTGGCAGATTCTCCAGAAATTGTGGGGGGGTCAGAGCCCTCCAGCAGTTTGTCTGTGTCTCAAGGTCCAGAGTCCTCCTCCAGAATAGGCGCGGCGCCATCTTGTGCGGCCAGGTCCTTCACCTCGTGGCAATATTTATCAAGTTTGGTTAGAGCCCCAGAGACCGTCTTCGGCTGAGATATACCGGCAGGATGTGGGGGATCCACAATGAATAAAAGCTGGGTAGTTTAAAAACCAAGGTGGCCCTTAAGATCAGCAAAAAGGATCAATCTCAAGCCAAGTTCTCACTCTGCACTCCCTACTCCATGTAGCTCCAGACCATGCCCCGCAAAATTATATTTTTAAAGAAAAAAGTAATTTAAACTTGCTCGCAGCTGTAATGTCGGGTCCCTGAAAAAATTTGCGTGGGGGTCCCCCCCAAAATCCAAACCAGGCCCCTTTTTTAAAAACTTTGGCATGGTGTTCCCCTTAACCACTTCAATACACTGTGTTATATATACTACATTGACTTCACCATATAGTGTGAACTGTATTATATATACTGCACAAAATTGTAATGACTTGCCCCAGTTAAACAGGTGCAGAAAAAATGGGCCTAGGGTGCCAATTACAGAACACTGCAACCCCTCATAGTTACTCCTGTTTGAAGCAGGAACCGGCCCTGCATTTGGAAATTATTTTAAAAATTGTAATGATTCACCCCAGGCAAACAGGTGCAGAAAAATTGGGCCTTGGGTGTTGGTGGTGGCAGAACACTGTAACCCCTTGCAGTTACTCTTGTTGGGTGCAGGAATAGGCCCTGCATTTGTAAATTATTTTAAAAATTTTAATGACATGCCCCAGTCAAACAGGTGCAGAAAAATTGGGCCTTGGGTGTTGGTAGTGGCAGAACTCTGTAACCCTTCACAGTCACTCTTGTTGGGCGCAGGAATGGGCCCTGCTGTTGTAATTTATTTTAAAAATTATAATGACATGTCCCAGGCAAACAGGCACAGAAAAATTAGGCCTTGGGTGTTGGTGGTGGCAGAACACTGTAACCCCTTACAGTTACTCTTGTTGGGCACAGGAACGGACCCTGCTGTTTTAATTTATTTTGACCACCTCAATACTGGGCACTTTCACCCCCTTCCTTCCCAGACCAATTTTCAGCTTTCAGTGCTCTTGCTCTTTGAATGACAATTACTCAGCCATGCTACACTGTACCCAAATGAAATTTTTATCATTTTGTTCAGATAAATATAGCTTTCTTTTGGTGGTATTCAATCACTACTGAGGTTTTTATTTTTTGCGATATAAATGAAAAAACAGCGAAGATTTTGAAAAAAAAACAATATTTTTTACTTTTTGTTTTAAAAGAAATGCAATAAAATCAAATTTCCTCATAAATGTAGGCCAGAATGTATTTTGCTACATGTCTTTGGTAAAAAAAAATCCTGGTAAGTGTATGATAATAGGTTTGTGTGAAAGTTGTAGAGTCTACAAGCTAGGCTACATATCAGTGAAAATTGATCAATCCTGATGTACTGACGGCCTCATTTCTTGAGGCCCTAAAATGTCAGGACAGTACAGATGCCCCCAAATTAGATCTTTTTGTAAAGATGACAGTCCAAGGTATTTAGTAAGAGACATAGTAAGTTTCTTGAAGTTACACTTTTTTGCCCACAATAGTTTGGAAAATGAAGATTTTGTCATATTAACAAGTTATTTCTCACACATGGCATAGGTAAACTTAAAGTTGCACCCAAAAATATATTCTGCTACTCCTCCTGAGTATGGCGATACAACATGTGTGGGACTTTTCCACAGCCTGACCACATACAGAGGCCCAACATGCAGGGAGCACCATCGGGTGTTTTAGGAGCATAAATAACACATTTGGTTTCCTGATTACCAATTATATTTTTGAAGGCCCGGGAGTAGTGTTGAGCGAACCCGGACTGTAACGTTCGGGTCCGTACCGAACTTTCGGGTGTCCGTGGCACGGACCCGGACCCGGACATTTCAAAAATCGTTCGGGTTCGGTCCGGGGTTCTGCTATTTTACTCCACGTGTTGAGAAGCTGCAGGGCAGCCAATCAACAAGCGTTTCACTGGTTTGCCCTTAGAAGCCATCACAGCCATGCCTACTAATGGCATGGCTGTGATTGGCCAGTGCATCATGTGACCCAGCCTCTTTATAAGCTGGAGTCACAGTGCTGCAGTCACATGCTCCTTGGGTTAGTGTAGGGAAAGGTAGCTGACTGCGTGAGGGACAGATTTGAGACATTTTAAGACCTGATCCTGCATCCTGAGATAGATTACTTTACTACTGCTGTCTGTGCTGTTGCTCTGAGGACAGATAGCAGAAATTAGAGATTTCACA
>BLSH010530411.1:159932-187869 GCA_018402905.1 Glandirana rugosa
AAACCCCCCAATAAAAACGATACATGTACGATTCACGATCTTTTTAGAATATTTAACTGTTGAAACACATTTTTTTTATATAAAAGTGAAAGAAAGGTGTAAAAGGTTTTCGAACACCTTTTTTTTTATTGTACAAGTTTTCTGAGTAATACGGAGGATCTTATATGTAACCCACAAAAGAAAGGTTTTACCCCATTAAAACACCCATTAAGGTAGCAAAACCACGAGGGCCCATCTCAACTCGCTTGTGGACCTGCAAGCCCAAGACGACCAGGCAGGCTTGAAGCCCTGTTTCAGGCCCAGGCACACGTTGTCCGTGCGAGCGTTCGGTTTCCGTCCGGACACGGACCCGGACTTTGTCCCGAAGTTCGGACGGACCAGCAGAACCCGAACGTCCAGGTGTTCGCTCAACTCTACCCGGGAGCACCAAAACGATGGAATTACCCACAAAATTACCCCATTTTGGAAAGAAAACACCCAATGTATATTCTAGGAGGCATAATGAGTCTTTTGAACATGTTATTTTTTTTTCCACAAGCTTTTGGAAAATGTGGAAAGAAAGTGAAAATATATTTTTTTTACACAAAGTTGTCAATTTATAAGATTTTTCTAGCACTTAGCATGTACATAGCAAAAATAACCCCCCAAAACACATTCTGCTACTCCTCCTGAGTATGGCAATACCACATGTGTGAGACTTTTACATAGCCTGGCCACATACAGAGGCCCAACATGCTGGGAGAACCATCAGGCATTGATAAATTACTCATTTCATTTCCTGAGTACTTATCACATTTTTGAAGGCCCTGGAGCACCAAGACAATGGAATTAGATATGGCAGATGATCATGGACAGATGTGCACCAGATGTGCGCAGATGATCATGGACAGATCTGTCAGATGATCACAGACAGATGTGTGCAGATGATTACAAACAGATTTGTGCCAGATGTGTGCAGATGAGCACAGACAGATGTGCGCCAGATGTGAGCTAGATGATCACAGACAGATGTGCACCAGATGATCACAGACAGCTGTGTGCCAGATGATCCCAGACAGATGTGTGCCAGATGTGCGCAGATGATCATGGACAGACTTGTGCCAGATGTGTACCAGATGATCACGGCTAGATGTGATAGATGTGCGCCGATGATCAAGGACAGATGTGCGCATATGATAACAGACAGATGTGCCAGATGATCATGAACATATGTGTGCCAGATGATCAGACAGATGTGCCCAGATGATCAGTGGAACAGATGTGGGACAGATGTTTACTGGACATATGTTTACTGGGACAGGTGTTGGTGTTTTCACTGTATGGGGACACTGTTTGGGGACACTAGCTGGGTGATCAATGTGTAAAAAGCTGTCAAAAACAGATCCTCTCTCCTTCTCCTCACTGACTCTGTGAGGAGAAGCAGAGCCAGTTGCCTGGCAATGGCTCTCTGCTTACATTACATGATTGGACACAGCTGTCATGTGATCAGGAGGGCCAATCACAGAGCCCTCCTGCAGTGCATGTTGTCAGGTCTCTGGAGGACACAGGCACATCAGGATCAATCCTGCTACTTGTGACATCCCCCAGGCTGTTTACACCACATGATGGCTGTGATTGGACACAGCCATCATGTGATCAGGAGGGCAAATGACAGATCCCTCCTGCTGATCCGAGATGCGGCGTGTCCGGCAGACATGAGTGCATCGGGATTGCTCGGTTGCGCAGGCATGCGGCCGTGTGATCCTGCTCCTTCTGAAGGATGTTCAGGAACATCCACTCAGAAGGAGGAAGCATCCACCCGGACGTAAATATGCAGTGGCTGGGTGGGAAGTGGTTAAAAATTGTAATGACATGCCCCAGGCAAACAGGTACAGAAAAATTGGGCCTTGGGTGTTGGTGGTGGAAGAACACTGTAGCCCCTCGCAGTTACTCTTGTTGGGTGCAGGAGTGGGCCCTGCTGATGTAATTTATTTTAAAAATTGTAATGACATGCCCCAGGCAAACAGTTGAAGAAAAATTAGGCCTTGGGTGTTGGTGGTGGCAGAACATTGTAACCCCTCACAGTTACTCTTGTTGGGTGCAGGAACAGACCCTGCTGTTTTAATTCATTTTAAAAATTGTAATGACATGCCCCAGGCAAACAGGTACAGAAAAATTGGGCCTTGGATGTTGGTGGTGGCAGAACTTTGTAACCCCCCGCAGTTACTCTTGTTGGGCGCAGGAACGGGCCCTGCTGTTGTAATTTATTTTAGTTGAAAGAAAAAGGGATAAACACTCTGTTTATTAGCTTGAATTGAGACTCCCTCCAGGTTTTGTTTGGTATTAATTTTTGGGTAATTGAGTAGCCTTCCAAATTTTGTCTACAAGCTCTTCGCCTGGGATGTCTTTGCTCCACTCTTTCACCGAGGTGTAGTAAAGGGATTTCATGACATATGCTAATAGCGGTTTGCATACTTCTCCTATGGACGATTTCTGTTCTTGAATAAGTTTATCCAGTATGGATGGACGAAATCTTCTCTGTTTGTTAGGACATGCTTTGTGGACAAAGTCTACTAGCTTGTTGATTTGGAGAAAGTGTTGCCTAGGAATGTGGAGATTTTCCTCAAGGAATTTGTGGGATTTTAGAGCTCTGGTGTCTTCCTCGAAAAGGGAATGAACCTTTGTCAGACCTTTATCTCTCCACTTAGAGAATGGTTCATATAGTAGGCTTTGGGGAAACATGGGGTTCCCTTGTATCGGAAGGTATTTCGAGATGTGGGGGGATAGATCCAGTTTTCTTCTCACTTCTCTCCATGCAACGACCATGTCTCTGATCAAAAGGTTTTGTTTAAGTTGAGTTGGAATCAACCTTAGAGAGCTATGGAGGAGTGCTGTGAGGTTATAAGGTTGTGCTATAGCTGATTCCAGATCAAAGTTAGTGTATCTTGAGGCTTGGAGAACCCAATCTATCACTACCCTCACTAAGCATGAAATGTTATACAGCCTGATGATGGGAAAATTGACACCTCCTTCGCTCCTCAGGAGATACATTTTGCTGATTGTAAAAAACTGAAATAACGAGTGTGCTGCCCTCTATGACTATTTAGACTGATGGTGAATTGAGTGCAGCCTATTGAAATCCCACAACACAGCTGCCAGCTCCTTAGGTGTCACAAACACCTGTGGCTAGATTTAAACAAACAATATAGAGCGGCGCTATGTGAGCTGCACATCTATCATTAAATGACTGAATCAATATGTGCAAAACATTATCTAAAAATTATATAACACGTGCAATATCACATATAAAAACGCTAATGTGCTTTAATACATTGCAGATAAATCAAGTGCATCAACAAAAGTGCATCAAAAAAAAAAAGGGCAAAGTGCGCATATATAGTCTCTTGAATTTTCATTAAATTTTCATTGAGTGGAGCAAGCAGTTAAAGTCATTTGACATCAAATGAACTCATCCGATGATGTTCCACCCACAAGAGATATATATAAAGTTTGCACCAATCCTTCACCACGTGCAATGGGCATTCACCTTAATCCCCCTTGGGGATGTGCCTCTCGCTTTAAGTGAGCTCAACTGTTGTCATGAAACTTCATTCCTCCATATGCAAAATGAAAAAGGTATAGCCTCTCATGGTATCTGCAATATATTCAAGCACGTTAGCGTTTTTATATGTGATATTGCACGAGTTATATAATTTTTAGATGTTTTGCACATATTGATTCAGTCATATAATGATAGATGTGCAGCTCACATAGCGCTGTTCTATATTGTTTGTTTACATTTTGCTGATTGAAATTCTTGGTTTCCTGTTGCGCCATATGAACATTGTGGCGGCTTTGTTAATTTTTTGGATATCTTTGTTTTAACTGGATAGGTATGGTTTGAAGGGGGTAGAGGAGACGGGCAAAACATACCATTTTGAAAAGGGAACATCTCCCAAAGAGCGAGATCGGCAGCTCAGACCAAGTATCTAGCTCACCCACAATTTTAGTGATCAGAAGGGGATAGTTGAGATGATAAAGGGAGGAAGGTTCTCTCCCTATCTTAATACCTAGATAAGTGATGTGTTTGTTGTTTATTGGGAAGGGGGAGGTTGGAGTCCAACTCCGTGATGCAGTTGGGTTTAGGGGGGGCACTTCTCTTTTGCTAAAATGTATTTTAAGACCCGAGCATAGGCAGAAGGATTCAAATGTTTGTTGTATAAAGGGAATGTCAGAGGAAGGTGATGACGTAAATATAAGTGTGTCATCTGCGAAGAGTGCTATACGCAAATCCTCGTGTCCTATGGGGATTCCATGGAGAGGGGGGGAGATTCCAACTCCTCATGTCCTATGAGGTACCGGGAGAGGGGTTCAATCATTGGGTTGAACAAGAGAGGGGAAAGGGGGCATTCCTGACATGTTCCTTTATGAAGCCGGAGTGGATTTGAAAGACAACCTGCAGCAGCCACTCTGGCTGTGGGTGCAGAGTATAGGCTCTGTATAAAATGGCAAAAGAGGACTGTGAAGTTGAATTTCTGTATGTCTTGCATGAGCCAAGCAATGCTGACATTATCAAATGCCTTTTCTGCGTCGAGTGTAATAATGGCTAGATCTTTTGATGGGTTCAAATTGACATATTCTAGGGCTGTTAGCGCCTTTCATATGTTTGCTGAGGCTGACCTACCTTTAGTAAAACCTGCTTGAGCTGGGTGAATTAGGGAGGGCATTATGGAAGAACAATCTTAGACAATATTTTAGAATCCACGTTTAAAAGGAATATAGGATGGTAGGAGCTGGGTTCTGTAGAGTCTTTACCTTTTTTTGATATCAATTTGATTGTGGTCGAATGTCCAGTGGGTAAGTAGGGACCCCGTTGCCATATGCCGTTATAGACATCAAGTAGGGAAACGGAGATCATATCTTTTGTGAGTTTGAAGAACTCTGGGGTGTAGCCGTCCGGGCCTGGGGCTTTACCAATGGAAAGTTTTTTAAGGACATCAAAAAACTCTTTTTGGGTAATTGGATAATTTAGAAACGTTAGGTTTTCTGTGTCAAGTACCTTTTGTGCCTTAGATGAATCAATATGTTCGTCAGCGTACAGGTTTGTATAATACTGTTCTAAAGTCTTATTCATGTGCTTTTGGGATGTGTGGAGTGAGCCCTTTAGTCCTTTAGAGAGGTTATGTAAGTAGGCTGAAACGATCCCCTACTTAGCCTTGCTAGCAGTTTCCCCGCTTTATTTTCACATTTATGAAAGTGTAGGTCTCTGTGGGAGGTTTTCATATGCTCTAAATTATCTGCCAAAACATCAAATAGACGTTAGGATTCATGCCAATTTTTAAAATGTTCCGGTGTGTGTTGATTGTTGAGCAATTTTTGGGCAGCTGAGTCTGTTGCTGGCCTCAGCAAATTGTTTTTGAGTATTCTTCCTATGAGTGGGTATGTATGAGATCATCCTTCCCCTGAGATAGGCTTTGCCCACTTACAAAAAGAGTGTGGGGTTAAGTATGTGTGGGGTATTTGTTTCTGTGTATTCTGCCCAAGCTTCTCCTAACGCAAGAAGGATTCGTTTTGTTTTAGGTAAGCGGGAAATCGACAGTGTCTGACACTCTCCCCTAGTATAGAATCACTTATAGAGTTGAGCGAACACCTGGACGTTCGGGTTCTGAGGGTCTGAACAAACTTTAGGAAAAAGTCCGGATTCGGCACCGAACGTTGCCCGAATTTATCCCGGACCCCAAACCCCATTGAAGTCAATGGGGACCCGAACTTTTAGGCACAAAAATGGCTGTAACAAAGTCCTGGCAAGTGCTAGAGGGCTGCAAAAGGAAGTAAAATGGGGGTAAGAGTAGGACAAGTGCCCTACAAAAAAATGGGGATAGGGAAAATAAATTAAAATCAAATAAAAAAAAAATGGGAAGGGGGGGTGGATGTGGAGTAGGAGCCTAGAGGTTGACTAGGCCGTGACCGTGGCAGTGTAGGTGGAAGTGGCGGTGGGAGTTATGGTAATCCTGGTCCCCGGTATAGGTTCCCATACTTTGCAGTTTCCGTCTGGCCACTCAGGGCCCACAAGCGACGGAGCATTATGTCGATAAGGGGGAAGTGGAAAATGAAGAAAAGGGGAAAAAAGGTGGCAAACTAAAAAACGTCACGTCATTATTGGTATGTGGTCAGTTCGCCTGTTCGAATCCGGGCAGATGTTCTTTTCCATCAGGACTAAAGTCTGACTTTGTAGTGATCTAGGTGGTTCTTTATTGTTTCAAGTGTACTCTCTAATTCTTGGGGCCTGTGGACCATGTGGGAAGTTGCTTCTGCTGGCGCCAGAGCATTTTTCATAGTTAGCTTTCTTAGCCAATGGAGATTTTGTAGGTGAGGTGCCTGGGGATTGTGAGGCAGCCTGTCTTGGGGGTGGTATGCGGAACTCCCTGTACCAGTCTGGCAGGTCCACCAGATCTATATGTAATTGTTCACAGAATACAGGCAGTTCATCAGGCATTTTAAGATAGAATTGTTTCCCTTTGAAGGTGGCATTTAATGCGAATGGGAAGCATCATCTGTAGGATATTCCTTCATTCCAGAGCACCTCCAGCAGTGGGCGTAGTGCACGTCTATTTTGTAATGTGATTGGTGACAGGTCTTGGTATAATGCAATTGTCTGTTCGTTAATGGTTATCTGATCATTTTGTCTGGCCTTGTTAAGGATTTCTTCCTTGAGCTGAAAGCAGCAGACAACGTCCCTAGGCGGGGCAGTGTCTGGAGGTTTCGGCTTCAGAGCTCTATGAGCCCTAACAAATGCAATTGTAGTGTCCTTTGGACGTTCTAAAATCTCATTAAACGTTGCCTGTAGTACAGATTTGATCTCTGTGGGTTCTATGGATTTGGGGATCCCTTTATGTTTTGTCTGCGTCCCCTATTATCCAGGTCCATAAGTATTAGGTGTGTGGCGTGTGAGACGACCACCGACTCGAGATTCTCCACCACCCTGTCTCTTTTGATGTATGTCCGCTCTGAGGCTGACATGCGTTCAGTGAGTGAGAGAATGTCGGCTTTTAATTCAGTTATTGCACAAGAGAAAGTGTTTTTGATGTCTGCTGCAATAGTGTGCATTTCCGAAAGTTGAAGCGGGTGGTCTGGGGGTGCAGACTCGCTTATCATGTCTTCAGAAGTTTCTATTGAGTCATCGCTATGTTCTGCTTTATGTCTCTGGGGTGTCATTTTGGTTGCAGCTCGGCCGCGGGACTGGGATTTAAAGAGGTCTGTGATATCTCTTATATCTGGAGTGGATGAGGATCTTGTGGCGCGAAGTACTGGTGTTGCTTTTATTGTCTTGGTCTGTTTGCCCATCATGTGTAATTGCTGGCAATAAGCTAAGAGATAGGTCGTGGGTGTGCAGCACTCTGTGTCTAGGCTGCCATCTCCACTGTGCACTAGGCCCTGTCCCCAAAATGTCAGTTTCTAGGCCCAATAAAGCTTAATCCGGAGTGTTTTCTGATAGTTAGCTGGCTTGGCGCTATGGGCACTAGTGGAAGCAAGCTTCGCTGGGGAGGGTTCACCCAGTGACACAGGTGGGTCAGGCAGCGATAGGTAGTATGACCCTTTCCTGGTACCTGAGGCCAGGGATGTCCCTGTGGCCTAGTCCGTTTAGGTAGCGGCCTGTTTCATCAGTTGAACGTGGCTGTCAGGTATAGGGGTGTTAGACTACCTGCTGTAGGGTGGTTGAATTGCTCTCAAGGCCCGTAGCGTGTTGGTGTGACGCTGGGGTAGGTCCGCGTGGCCTCCGTCTGGCAATTGAGGCCGGGGATGTCTATGCGGCCTAGTCCGGTGCGGATCGCGGGACAATTTCGGCCCGAGAGTGGTACCGGTGGATATTGGGGAGTGTGGGCTGTCTATCTGGAGTGATTTTACCTGGGTCCCGTTGTTGTAGAGCCAGGATTCCTCCAGATAGATAAGTCTGTGCTTGGAGCTCCTGTAGTGTGCATCCTCACACCGCTCGAGACAGGCCACGCCCCCGGTTGCCCTTAATATTAACCTACCTGAAGGGGTATTCCAACAGCTTAAGGACCAGGTCCACTTTACCTGGCATTCTGACCAGTTACCCTATTTGGGTATACAGCTTGCTTCTAACATTGACCGTTTATACAACACCAACTACCCCCCTTTATTCAAAAAGCTAAAGGAGGATCTCACAAATTGGGGGAAGCTGGGCCTCACTTGGTTAGGTAGAGTGAACTCGATTAAAATTACCCTCCTCCCTAGGATTCTTTATTTTTTCCGAGCCCTGCCTATCCCGGTCCAAAAACCACATTTGCACAATCTGCAATCTCAAATTAAAAAATTCATTTGGAACAATAAGGGTTATAGGTGATCGGCAGAGGTTCTCTTCAGACGACGAAACCAGGGTGGGCTAGGGTTTCCTAACTTATTGAAGTACTATCAGGCAGCACAACTAGCACAATTTTCCATCATCCACGCACAATCCCATAGACCAGATTGGGTCGCGATTGAGAGAAAAACGGTTCCACGTAATACCCTGGATTACCTGGTATGGGCTCCCCCCAATTCTTTCCCCTTCACTTTCCCATTCAATAAGACTCGTAAATAGAGTTGAGCGAACTTCTACAAGTTCGGGTTCTGCTGGTTCGGCCAAACTTCGGGACAAAGTCCTGGTTCGGGTCCGGACAGAACCCGAACTTTGCCCCGGACCCCGAACCCCATTGAAATCAATGGGGACCCGAACTTTTAGGCACAAAAATGGCTGTAAAAAAGTCCTGGAAAGTCCTAGAGGTCTGCAAAAGGAAGGAAAATGGGGGTAAGGGTGGGACAAGTGCCCTACAAATAAATGGGGACAGGGAAATAACTTTAAATATTTTTTAAAAAATAAAAACATAAAAAAATCAAAAATGGAGGTGGATGTGGACCATCTTCAAACTGTGTGTGAAAAGTATTAATTAACGGTAGAAGACATATCACTGTTCTAAAAGCATCTTCAAACTGTGTGAAAAAAAGTATAAATTAGCCGGGAGAACCCATATCACTGTTCTACAATCATCTGGAAACTGTGTGTTAAACTTAAACTAAAACCGGGAGAACATATATCACTGTTCTACAATCATCTGGAAACTGTGTGTTAAACTTAAACTAAAACTTTTCAAGGCCACAACTATCAAATCTACACTGACCTGTCGCCAATAACTATTGCTAAAAGACGCACCCTAAAGCCTCTTTTACAAACGCTGCAGCAACATCAAATCGCCTACCACTGGGATTTCCCTTCTCAGTGCGCTTCACGCACTCGGACACAAAATATGTATGCCGCACAGCGCAAGAGCTGAAAGAAACCCTGCTTGAGCTGGGCCTTGAAGGACAAGACCCCGCTCCTGAACATACCCGCAGGCGCTCGGCGTCTGGGTCTCCAAAGAAAGACCCCCCTCTAGCAGGTCCTGGTAGCTCCCAACCAGGTGTGTCTCAATACAAGCGTGGCCGCTTTGAACCTCGACCCTTGAACACAGAGGACTCCATGGACTGAACTAACCTCGGCCTAGGCCTAGGCCTTGAACACCACTTACCTCTAGCCCGCGAACCCCGGGACAGGCTTGCATAACCCTGACGGTCTCACCTGGACTTCCTCATCTGAACTTATTTGTCGGACTCACTCGCTGAGACTCCAGGTGTGCGAGATACATCTTCACCCCTAACCATGCCAGCCTTTTGGTCACAGGGCGAACCGCCCAGTTGCATACCCCCCCTGGCATGACTTCTGGCCAACTCAACCCACAAATGATCCTATCCTGGCTACAGACTCTACTATTTACCAACTGCCCTCCCCACATGCAACCCACTATTGACCTGGATGGCTAGCGAGGCACCAAACTTTGAGACTTGCCTCCAACCAAGACTATAGGTCACATTATACTCCACTGCTGGTGACATTTTAAGGCGGTGTGCTATAGGCCACTTCCCTGCACCCGCCAACAGACCAATAATTCTCTGGCCTGCACCTAAACTATTTTTGAACCAAAACGGACTTTACTACACAACAAACAGCTATTTTTTTTTGCTAATGTTTGTTTTATTTTTTATTTTTTATTTTTTTCCTCCTCTCTTAACGCAAAACCTGCCTATAGGGGTATATGGTTGTCAATGTTACTGCTGTTTTAGTTAAATACTACTACGCCCGCCTTTATGCGGAGCTGTCCACTCACAGGTTTACTTGCTCCCCCCTTTTGTCGGCCTCCAGGTACCTGCATGCGAATGCGGACATCTGGACGCAGATACAGAGCCTATGGGGGTCGTCCCCCACTACGCTCCCAGTTGTATTTCATGTTCACAATGTTAGAATTGTTTGTTCTTGCCTACATTTTCGTTGTTACATGTGAACCCACTCTAACTCTTATCTCTTTCTCCCTTCATTACTTCCTGAATCTCTTCTTTCCCCCTCCTGGACCGGGGGTGGCGGCGACGACGGGTCAGCGGAGCAGGTA
Organism: Glandirana rugosa; assembly: GCA_018402905.1. NCBI lineage: Eukaryota > Metazoa > Chordata > Amphibia > Anura > Ranidae > Glandirana > Glandirana rugosa. The sequence goes on from BLSH010530411.1 coordinate 170,393, forward strand.
TAGTGATACCCAACAGACGCACTCACCATGGCCCCCCTAAACATTTGCTCCCTCAATGTCCAGGGGTTTAATGTTCCACAAAAGCGCACAAAAGCCCTCCGAACCCTGGCCTCAGCCAAGGTTCACATCGCTTGTCTCCAGGAGACGCATTTCTCCCAGAAACACTCACCCAAATTCCTGAGTAGGGCATATCCCCAATTTTTCACAGCATCAGCTGACTCTAAGGTTAGAGGCACGCTCGTCGCCTTCCATCGCAACACACCTTTCACCCTACATTCTCAAATCAGTGACCCCGCCGGTCGCTATGTCCTAGTCACAGGCTACATCTCGGACACCCCAATAACCGTAATATCCTACTATGCCCCGAACAAGAACCCAACAGCCTTCTTATCGCAACTGTTGAACCTGGTCGACACGCACAAAATGGGAACTGTGATCTTATGCGGGGACTCTAACCAAGTTATCACTCCATTTCTCGATAAGTCCCCTTCGGCTCCTAACGCATCCCCTACCAAACTATCCCTACAACAACTCCTCATCAATCATTCACTCTCAGATTCCTGGCGGGAAGCGAACCCTACAAGTAGGAAGTTCACCTTCTACTCCCACCCCCAGAACTCCTTCTCTCGTATCGACCATATCTTAATAGCAAACAGCATGACCCCAGAAATTCTCGCCTCCTCGATTACTCCATACCCATGGTCAGAATACTCTGCCGTTCATCTCACTTTGGCATCCCCGGTCCCCCGATCACACAACACTACCTGGTACATCAATGACTCCACACTTACTAATCCCTCCCACTGCCTAGACATAGAAATTGCCCTCAAGGAGTACCTCGCCACCAATACCACAGACGATATATCAGCAGTTACCCTATGGGAGGCCCACAAGCCTGTCCTTAGGGGTAAACTAATCCAGCAGGCCTCCATCCTTAAATGCGAGCGCAGGCACAAATTTAAAAAACTAGATGAGGAGTTCTCTTCCTCTCACGCAGCATTCCAATCTGACCCCAACCCCAACAACAAGCATAAACTCGAGAAAGCTAGACTTGAATTGGATTTGTTCCTCACAGATACTGCCGAGAAAACTCAGCGAAGGTTTCATCATAAACTTTACATTAAAGCGAACAAACCGGACACTTTATTGGCCCGAACCATAAAGGCTATCAACACCCCACCCTCCACCATAAGCCTCAAAACAGGCAAAAACTCTTATACTAGTAACCCCATCAAAATTCTAGACATTTTCCGCACCAAACTCTCCCAGTTATACTCTGGCAACACGACACCGACCACTGATCAGCTGGACAAGATATTCTCCCGAATCTCTCTCCCCCACCTCACACAAGCCCAAACAGACACTCTAGAAGCCCCCATCACTGAACTAGAGGTGAACCAGGCCATTAAACAGCTGAAAATACACAAGCGCCCCGGCCCGGACGGCTTCTCCGCTAGCTACTATAAGCAATTCGCCCACCTTCTAACCCCCATGCTGACTAAAGCCTTTAACCTTATGCTCAAAGGGCACACATTCAGACCTGAGACGCTAACGGCCACAATAGCAATGCTACCCAAACCCAACGCCGATCACTCTACATGGTCTAATTATAGACCAATCTCCCTCCTCAATATTGACGTTAAACATCTAGCAAAGGTTCTAGCTACTAGGCTTAACCACCTGATAGGCAAATTAATTCATCGAGACCAAACCGGCTTCATTCCTACACGCCAAGCCGGAGATAATATCAGACGCACCATACTCCTCACACATATTGCAAAACGAAGGCGTATACCCGCCTGCCTACTGTCCCTCGATGTCAGGAAAGCTTTCGACACAGTCTCCTGGACTTATATGCAATACACCCTCCGGCACTGGGGTTTTGGTCCACATTTCCTGTCCTGGATCTCCTCTCTTTATACTAACCCTAGAGCCCACATCAAATACAATGGCTACAAATCAGCAATGCTTAATATTCAGTGTGGCACCAGGCAGGGATGTCCACTATCCCCGATACTGTTCACCCTCCTGATAGAACCTCTGGCCCAGCTGATCCGTACACATCCTGACATCGGGGGCATAGAACACGGTGTAGTCACGCACAAAACTAGCCTTTTCGCTGATGATATCTTAATCTTCATGTCCTCCCCACATATCTCGGCCCCAAACCTCCTCTCCCTACTCACCGAATTCGCTAGCGTCTCAGGTCTTCATATCAACGCTCACAAGTCGCAGCTAATGAACATTTCACTATCCCCTCCTGAACTACAACAGGTAAAGACCTCCCTACCCTTCAAATGGGCACCTCAACAACTCACCTACCTAGGCACCCAACTCTCAGCTAATACCTCTTCCCTATTCGCTATTAATTACCTTCCACTCCTTAGGAAAATTTCCCACCTCCTCACCCAGTGGGCCTCCCTACCCATCTCTTGGCTAGGAAGGATCAATGTGGTTAAAATGGCCATCTTGCCAAAATTCCTTTATCTGTTTAGGGTTCTCCCCGTTCCCATACCGGCCTATTTCTTCCGTCTGCTCCAACGAAAGGTCCTATCCTACATCTGGGGTTCCACCAAACCGAGAGTACCTAGATCCACCCTCTTCCTCCACAAGCTATGCGGGGGTTTCGGTGTCCCGAACTTCAAAACATACTATCACGCTGCCCAACTCTCACAGCTGACAAAATACCATGCAGTAGATGAAACACCATTATGGGTTATAATTGAATCTGTTGCAATAGACCCACTTTCAACGGCAAATTTGCTCTGGCTTCGCCCCACTGACCGCAAATACATTGACAGCCCTGTCACCAAGCACTCACTTAATCTATGGGACAAGCTCAAAACAAGGCATAATCTAATGTCCTCGCACAACCCACTCCTGTCCTTTTTACGGAACCCCGCCTTCCTCCCAGCTTGGGAATCCCCAGCCGCCTTTCGGGCTTGGTCCGCAGCGGGCTTACTTCGCTTGTCCAAACTAACAACGGGCACCTCATTCCGTCCCTTTTCCACATTGTGCCAAGATAACACGCTTGGAGCAACCGAGAACTTCCGATATAGGCAAATTCAGAGTTTTTATGCCCCCCTCCTCAGGGCCGATACGCCCCTCAACCAATTCTCGCATTTCGAGAGATTCTGCGATAGGGACCCACACGCCAGGGGCATCATATCAATACTATACCGCCAACTCTCGGACACCCGACCAACACACCACCCTCCTACACCACCAAATGGGAATCAGACATAGGGCGCACGCTAGACAGTGCAGAATGGTCTAGTATCTGGTCCAGTACCGCCACATCCTCACCCAATGTTTTGGCCATAGAGACCAATCTGAAAGTTCTTACGAGATGGTATCTAGTCCCCACTAGGATAGCGAAGTTTGTCCCCACACACTCGACACTCTGCTTCCGAGGGTGCGGTGAACAGGGCACCTTCTTCCATATATGGTGGAACTGCCCAGTAGCCCACGACTTCTGGGGTAAAATCTTCGACCTAATAAGCAAAACACTTGAGAAGCCTATCTCAAAGGACCCTGAGATTGCTCTATTGAATTTGAAACCTGACGGCCTAACCCGCCTCCAGTTTCAGCTGCTTATGCATCTCACCACAGCTGCCAAACAAACGATAGCAAAAGCTTGGAAATCCGCAACCTTGTTGCTCCCTGAAACATTGGGAAGGATGAACAGGGTTCTGGTCCACTCTAAAATGCTGGCCATTGAAACCAACAAAATACATAGATTCGAAACCAAATGGCGCCCATGGATTAAACACCACCTGCCCCCTGATTTTGACGACACTCTACTCCTACCATGCTGACGAATCAATCGCCTTGCTCCGCTACGGCTCATCGTCTCTATGCTCCCGGTCCATCTACCTCCACTCCCCCTGCCACTACTCTCCTCACACCTTCTCTCTAAACTTTCCTTCACTCCTCCCTGTCTTCCTTCTCTCTGGAATTCTAATTCACTGAGTACAATCACATGTTAATATCTTGGTATGTTAATTACAGCTTTCCTCACCCCTCTGCATCACTTTTGATACATCCCCGGATGACATCCGATGTTAAAAGCCATTCGTGCAGACGGAGCCCTGACCCTAACTCCGAAGCATTCTCAATACCATCTTGGTTATTAATTATCACCAAGCCGGTCTCGCAGCTCTGTAGACCATAACCCTACATCACCCCCCGGTTCAGACCGAGTGTGCCCATACCCAGGCACGTAAACACCCTGGACACAGCTAGACCCCATTGGGGTGTCCAGGTTCACAACCCTATTGATTCCGCCAGACCCCACTCGGCCCTGATAACAATACCGTCTCAATAGGTCCCTGTCTGCACGGAAAGGCTCATACCAACTTTTGTATCACAATGTCATGGATGCTGACTATGTTTGACGTACCCTTGTACTCCCCTATACACCTATGTAGCTGTACCAACTTTTTTCTGTACCATCCTCAAAACTATAATAAAAACCTTAAACAAGAAAAATTGTTATGACATGCCCCTGTGAAACAGGTGCAGAAACATTGGGCCTGGGGTGTTGGCAGTGCCCTAAACACAAAATATTGTTGGAAGCTAGCATCATCAGGATTCAGGAGGAATAGGATAGGCAGCATAGGCAGCTTCAAGGGATCCCAGATCCCAAGCAAATTCAATCAGTTGCATCAGCATCAGGGGCTTGATAGCTGCTGATCCAGGACTGATTCATTTTTTAAATGTGAGCCTATCAATGGAGTCTGTGGACAGGCGCCCTCTTTGATCCATTACAAACCCTCCAGCAGCACTGAATGTCTGTTCAGAAAGCAAGCTGAATGCAGGATAGGCCAGTAGCTCGATTGCATACAAGTTCCGGCCAGTGGTCCATCCTCAAGCCCTAGTAACTCAGTGGGTGCCCAATTGGAAAGGTCTCCAAGTCTGCTCTTGCCCCTAGATATTTCTGCACCATACAATGCAGACGCTGATGATGGTTGCTTGAACCTATCAGCTCTGGGCACTGAGGACTGAAAACTTGCTTAAAGGAATTGGAAGCCTCAGAAACACTTTGTCCAGCAGCAGGACATGGTAGCCTTCCAGGGTCTGGAAAGGTATTGCACAGACATTTCTTCAAGCTATCCTGAAGATGTTTCATACTCTGATCCCTCTGCGAAAACAGGATAAGCTCTGTAACTTTACCCTTGTAACGTGGATCAAGAAGGGTTGCCAGCAAGTAATGATCCCTCTCCTTGATACCACAAACCCTGGGGTCTTTTTACAGGCTTTGCAGAATCAGGGAGGCCATGCAGTGTAAGTCTGAGCAGACCTGAGAGTTCTCTGGGTCACTGAGGATGACATTGTCAGGAACTACCTCCTCCCAGCCACATACAACTCCTTGGGTTTCTGGGGACTGAAAACCATTGCTTGAAGACTACTGTATGTTATCCTCTACATCTATTCTGGCAAAATCCTCCTCCTCCTCTTCTTCCTGTGTGTTTGGTAGCCCTGCAGGAATGATATCTGCATAAAGGGGGCCTTGAGAGGAATGGAAGTCCTCCTCTTCTTCCCTCTGTTCTGCCTCAAGTGCCCTCTCCATGATTCCACAAAGCGTGAGCTCCAGCTGGAAGACTAGAGGCACAGTGTCACTGATGCATGCATTGTCGCTGCTCACCATCCTTGTGGCCTCTTCACATGGTGACAGGACAGTGCATACATTCTTGATCAATAGCCACTGGCGGGGAGAAAAAAAACAAGCTTCCCTGAGCCTGTCCTGGTGCCATACTCACAGAGGTACTCATTGATGGCCCTCTGCTGTGTGTGCAGCCGCTGCAGCATTGCCAATGTTGAGTTTCACCTGGTGGGCATGTCACAAATCAGGTGGTTGTTGGGCAGGTTCAATTCTCGCTGAAAGTCAGTCAGCCGAGCACTGGCATTGTATGACCAGTGGAAATGACCACAGACTTTTCTGGCCTGCCTCAGAATATCTGGTAAGCTTGTGCACCTGGTCAAGAAATGCACCACCAAATTCAGGACGTGTGCCAAGCATGGAACATGTGTGAAGTTTCCCTTTTGTGGGCGGAGAGAAGGTTGGTGCCATTGTCAAATACAATCATTCCTGGCTCAAGCTGCCGTGGCGTCAACCACCTCTGAGCTGACAGAATCTCTGCCCCTGTATGGCTCCTGTCCCCTAGACAAACCAACTCAAGCACCGCATGGCACCTTTTAGCCTGACTGCTTGCGTAGCCCCTAGAATGCTTTGCAAGCACTACTGGTTCAGAGGACACTGCTGCAGAAGAGGCCACAGAGGAAGGAGAAGAGGAGGGGGTGGAGGAAGCAGATGTGGCAGAATCACCACCATTTTGTTGGAAGCGTGGTGGCGGAAATAGCTCCAACACTGAACCCGGTCCTGCATCCTTCCCAGCTGCCAGCAGAGTTACCCAGTCCGCAGTGAAGGAAAGGTAACATCCCTGACCATGTCTGCTGGACCATGAGTCAGCTGTAATATGAACTTTGTTGCTGACCGCCCTGTCCAAGGAGGCCAAAACATTGCCTTCAACATGACAGCAGAGAGCTGGAATGGCCTTACGTGAAAAGAAATGTCTTTTTGGAACCTGCCACTGTGTTACAGCACATTCCACAAATTCACAAAAGGGGGCAGAGTTTACCAGCTTAAAAGGCAGCAGTTGGAGGGCTAGCAATTTGGCCAAGCTAGGCACTGAGCATGTGGATGGCTGGAACAGTATTTTTTTTACGGTTCAGCAACTGGGGTAGTGAAATTTGCCTGCTGAAATCAACTGGTGGTGTACAGATAGCAGATTGGCTGCCTGTATTTGTAGCACCCACTGCTAGACCTTCATTCCTCTCAGTGCAGGCTTTTGAGAGGACTGGAGCCATAGTAGGGGTTGAGGTCATAGATGAGGAGCAAGCAGAAGTCCGCCTTGGATTATGATGTGGGTCTTTGAGGTGCTATTGCCAATGGACTGCATGGCAAGTCATCATATGTCTTGCCAAGCATGTGGTGCCCAAGCGGCTGCTGTTCTGGCCACGCTTGATCTGCTTCAGATATAGATTGTAAACAGCAATGGTGAGCTCTACTGTATAAGTGTTGAAAAAAGGCCACATCGGGGAGTCAGCAGTGCCCTGTACCTGTGGAGCTCTGTGGTGTAATGCAATAGGGTGGCTGCCTTTAAGCTGGCCCCTGAAAGACATCCTGCCTTATTGGAGTTGTGCCTCCTCCTCCTCACTTTCCTCCTCTCTTCTCTCAGGCACCAAAGTACAGTAGTGTCCTCATCATCCCCTCCCTCCTGGTAACTGGAGCAAACTTAGCAGTATGCTGCAGCTGGGTGAACATGGCTGCTAGTTTCTTGTCCTTCTGTGGCACCCCCTCTACCTGGGCTCACATTACTCCCTTCCTCAACCTGGGAAACTACATTGGAGCCTTCAAATTGCTGCGCATCCTCCATCAGCATGTAACCGACACTATGGTTGAATAATTCTGGTGACTCCTCCATGCATGATGGTGGGGCTACGGAAGGTGTAACTGTGGACAAGGAGGAATAGGCCGATTTGGCAGCTGTGTTGGAAGACAAACTAGTATGAGTCTGGGTGACACAGGATGAGGAGGATGAGGATGGCTTAGTCCATGTCCACCACCACCACTTTTTATTGCAAACACAGAGGCTGCTTACCCTCTTTCTTTTACTGGCCTGGGAGCGTCTGCCTCTCCTTGGGGGCCTTCCGGACATGATGGGAATGTTTTCAGCAAAGCACTAAACTGTATTATATAGTGTACACCACCGAATGTACTTTATATATAGTCTACACTGAATGCATATACAGTCAGGTCCATAAATATTGGGACATTGACTCAATTCTAATGTTTTTGGCTCTATACATCACCACAATGGATTTGAAATGAAACGAACAAGATGGGCTTTAACTGCAGACTTTCAGCTTTAATTTGAGGGAATTTACATCCAAATCCAGTGAACGGTGTAGGACTTAAAACAGTTTGTATATGTGCCTCACACTTTTTAAGGGATCAAAAGTAATGGGACAGATTAACAATCATAAATCAAACTTTCACTTTTTAATACTTGGTTGCAAATCCTTTTCAGTCAATTACAGCCTGAAGTCTGGAACGCATTGACATCATCAGACGCTGGGTTTCATTCCTGGTGATGCTCTGCCAGGCCTCTACTGCAACTGTCTTCAGTTCCTGCTTGTTCTTGGGGCATTTTCCCTTCAGTTTTGTCTTCACTAAGTGAAATGCATGCTCAATCAGATTCAGGTCAGGTGATTGACTTGGCCATTGCATAACATTCCACTTCTTTCCCTTAAAAAACCCTTTGGTTGCTTTTGCAGTATGCTTCGGGTCATTCTCCATCTGCACTGTGAAACGCTGTCCAATGAGTTCTGAAGCATTTAGCTGAATATGAGCAGATAACATTGCCCGAAACACTTCAGAGTTCATCCTGCTGCTTTTGTCAGCAGTCACATCATCAATAAATACAAGAGAACCAGCTCCATTGGCAGCCATACATGCCCACGCCATGACACTACCACCACCATGCTTCACTGATGATGTGGTATGCTTTGGATCACGAGCAGTTCCTTTCCTTCTCCATACTCTTCTCTTCCCATCACTTTGGTACAAGTTGATCTTGGTCTTATCTGTCCATAGGATGTGGTTCCAGAAATGTGAAGGCTGTTTTAGATGTTGTTTGGCAAACTCTAATCTGGTCTTTCTGTTATTGCTGCTCACCAATGGTTTACATCTTGTGGTGAACCCTCTGTATTCACTCTGGTAAAGTCTTCTCTTGATTGTTGACTTTGACACACATACACCTACCTACTGGAGAGTGTTCTTGATCTGGCCAACTGCTGTGAAGGGTGTTTTCTTCACCAGGGAAAGAATTCTTTGGTCATCCACCACAGTTGTTTTCCGTGGTCTTCCGGGTCTTTTGGTGTTGCTGAGCTCACTGGTGCGTTCTTTATTTTTAAGGATGTTCCAAACAGTTGATTTGGCCACACCAAATGTTTTTGTTATCTCTCTGATGGGTTTGTTTTGTTTTTTCAGCCTAATGATGGCTTGTTTCACTGATAGTGACAGCTCTTTGGATATCATATTGAGAGTTGACAGCAACAGATTCCAAATGCAAATAGCACACTTGAAATGAACTCTGGACCTTTTATCTGCTCCTTGTAAATGGGATAATGAGGGAATAACACACACCTGGCCATGGAACAGCTGAGCAGCCAATTGTCCCATTACTTTTGGTCCCTTAAAAAGTGGGAGGCACATATACAAACTGTTGTAATTCCTACACCGTTCACCTGATTTGGATCTAAATACCCTCAAATTAAAGCTGAAAGTCTGCCGTTAAAGCACATCTTGTTCATTTAATTTCAAATCCATTGTGGTGGTGTATAGAGCCAAAAATATTATGGTCCAATATTTATGGACCTGACTGTGTATACACTATATTACTGTATATATATATATATATATATATTCTTACACTGTCTGAACTGACTTTATATACTATACACTGAATGAGCTGTATATATAGTCTACACTTAATGCAGCATATTATATGTATATACTCTCCTGTGTGCTTTTGTAGGCCCTCCTCAGCTGGGCTCCAACCCAGGCCCTAATTGGGAACAGGATATAACACCTGGCAGTGCATGCCTGCATTGCTGATCAATGTTTGTCCTTGTTTGGCTTTGTGTGTGGTTGTTCTATCGTTTGCTCTGAGTCCTATTCCATGTATTGATCTTTGGCTTGTCTGACTATCTCTGCCTGCCTGATACCCCTATCTTCGGCTTGTTCTCTGTTTCCCTGTCTGCTTGTGGCTCTGACCATTTGTTATTACCTCTGACTATTCTTTGCTGTTTCTGTGCTGCTGCTTCCTCTCTTCCACCTGTAGTATATAGTGTATACCACCGAATGCACTTTATATATAGTCTACACTGAATGCATATATATACACTATATTACTGTATATATATATATATATATATATATATATATATATATTCTTACGCTGTCTGAACTGACTTTATATACTATACACTGAATGAGCTGTATATATAGTCTACACTTAATGCAGCGTATTATATGTACATACTCCCCTGTGTGCTTTTGTATGCCCTCCTCAGCTGGGCTCCACCCCAGGCCCTAATTGGGAACAGGATATAACACCTGGCAGTGCAAGCCTGCATTGCTGATCAATGTTTGTCCTTGTTTGGCTTTGTGTGTGGTTGTTCTATCATTTGCTCTGAGTCTTATTCCGTGTATTGATCTTTGGCTTGTCTGACTATCTCTGCCTTCCTGATACCCCTATCTTCGGCTTGTTCTCTGTTTCCCCTGTCTGCTTGTGGCTCTGACCCTCTGCTATTACCTCTGACTATTCTTTGCTGTTTCTGCGCTGCTGCTTCCTCTCTTCCACCTGTAGCCAGCCGAGCGTGAGCTAGGGGACCCTGGGGGCCACGACCTGGATCCAGTTGCAGCCAAATCCATCCTTACCACTAGAGGCTCTGGTGAACACCCACTGGCTCTTAGACTCCGCGCCCTGGGGAAACCGATGCACTAGCTCCATGTGTTTCAGGGTCCATGCTCCAGGGGGCCCTCTTCCCGTATCAGCCGGAAATCATTAGCAGCAGTCAGCTATAAGTCCACAACCTTAGTGGTGCGCTTAACAACTCTCGGTGCTATTCGCACTCCAGTGCGCACCTGTCACCTGACCCCAGGTGCAGTGACAATTTGATCAGACATGGACCCGGCTGATGTGTCGCTACCCGCAGATGATCTGCTGCAGGGCATAGGCTGCAGACTCGAGACCCAGGAATCTAATCAGACCCAGGTGATGCGATTCCTCCAGGATTTGGGCTCCCACTTTGAACAACTTCAGGCCTCTTTAGGACCTCCAGTGCAACAATCTCAACCGCCTTTGGCGGCCGCATCTATTACGGTCGCAGCCGCAGCCACAAACTCCTTGCATTTACCAGCTCCGTCCCGGTATTCTGGGGACTCCGAGGCCTGCAGGGGGTTCCTTAGCCAGTGCACTATTCATTTTGAGCCCCAGCCCCAAAACTTCCTGTCCAATCGGGCAAAGGTAGCCTATATTATATCTCCCCTGTCTAGCGAAGCGTTAGCCTGGACCACCCCCTTCTGGGAGAATAATGATCCAGTGGTTTCTAGCCTGTCTAGCTTCTTGAAACTCTTTCAGAATATCTTCAAGGAACCAGGTCCTGTCTCCTCAGCGGCCAGAGCCCTTTTACATCTCAGACAAGAGTCCGCATCTGTAGGACAATATTAAAAATTCATTTTCATACACTGTCTGCTGAGCTGGGCTGGAATAATGAGGCCTTAGTTGCAACCTTTTTACATGGCTTCTCTGACAGAGTAAAGGATGAATTAGCGGGAATAACCATCCCCGCTGATCTGGACGGGGTCATCTCCTTGTGTAACCAGATCGACATCCGTTTTTAGGAGAGGTCCCTAGAAAAAAGACGCCAGCACTTCCCGGCCCTTAGGCAGTCGGAGCTCCCCTCTTTTCATCTCAAGGAGCATCCACTGCCACCTGAGGAACCCATGCAGCTGGGTTAGACCAGGCTATCTTCCAAGGAATGCGCTAGGCGCAGAACTCTGGGCCTGTGCCTTTATTGTGGGGGCAAAGGTCACATTTGTGACACTTGTTCACTTCGCCCGGGAAAACGCTTAGGTCCAATACATCTGGAAGGTGGAGTATTGGACTCAGAATTATCACCTTCACCTCCTCGTCATCTTGTTTCTGTGTTCCTCCATGTTGGCGCTTCCTCTCATCTGGTCATGGCATATTTGGATTCTGGGGCTGCTGGCAATTTCATGTACTGGGGTACTGCATCTTCTATGGGACTTACCCTTTCGCCCCTCACCACGCCAGTGATGCTATCGGCGATTGATGGCATTGTTCTCTCGGGGGGTCCTATCTGCTTCCAGACCCTCACTGTTAAGATGTTGGTAGGGACACTCCACTGAGAGTGGATGTCCTTCTTCATCTTGCCTGAGACCTCAGCCGCCATCATATTGGGCCTTCCTTGGTTATGGCTCCATTCTCCACACGTGGACTGGACTTCTGGGCAAATCTTGGCTTGGGGTCCCTCCTGCTCCTCCTCTTACCTACTCAAGGTTGCCCCAAAAGTGGAACTTCATGTTGCCACCACCTCAGTATCTCCTGTTCTTCCCGCTGTGTGTAGCAACTTCTGAATGTGCCCTGCAACAGTCAGGTTGATACACTCTCTAGGTCATTTGGCACTCTGGAGGAGCATTTCACATGTGAACCTGAGCCTATCTGTCCAATCTCATGCGTCCTTGCCCATTCTACCACCTTGAAGTCAAAAACTCCTCTGGACAAGACCTTCATCCCCACTGAGTTAAGAGCTAAGATTCTTCATTGCGGACATGATTCCAAGAGGGCTTCTCATGTTTCTGCCTGGTCTGAATTCTCCATACAAGCTTCTGCTGGTCTTTGCTTGCCCTTGCCCATTCCTAAGAAACCATTAGTCCTCAATAACCCCTTGTGTCCTCTCCCTACCTCTGTTCTGGTCTCTGAGGATAATCAGGAGTATGAGGTCCAGTTTAGCTTTGTGTGTGGTTGTTCCATCGCTTGCTCTGAGTCTTATTCCGTGTACCAATCTTTGGCATGTCTGACTATCCCTGCCTGCCTGATACCCCTATTTTCGGCTTGTTCTCTGTTTGTGCTGTCTGCTTGTGGCCCTGACCCTTTGCTATTACCTCTGGCTATTCTTTTCTGTTCCTGCGCTGCTCATTAGCAGGGGACATACTAAAACATTTAATGTGAAAACTGCTTAATGTTGCTTAACATGTAATAAAGTGCCTACACCTCCATCAATTGCCCTGAAAACTTGCACAACCTAAGTTCTCAACTTCCTAAACCTATCCTGGAAGTTTCATAGGATTCGCCTTCCCACAAGGCAAACTAGGGACATTAAGTTTGATTTTTGGGGCGCTTAATGTTGCTTAACATACCAAAAAGAGCTTAGATGTTAACCAATTACCCCCAAACTTCATACTATACAAGACCCTGTCTATGCCAACATATTCTGAAAATTTCAGATCATTTGGGAAATCGCACCAAAAGTTATTCACATTAAGCAATATTTTATAATCCTAAAACATTTAATGTGATCTGCTTAATGTGAAAAGTGCTTAACGTACCATAAAGTGCCTAAACCTCAACCAATTGTTCTGAAACTTTGCATAACCAATGTTCTCAAGTTTCCAAACCTATCCTGGAAGTTTCATAGGAGTTGCTTTCCCACAAGGCAAACTAGGGACAGTGAGCTTGAGTTTCGGGGTGTTTAAGACCACTCTCCGACCGCCTGACATCTATAGACGTCCTTGTCTTTGAGTGGTGATATCTGAATGATGCCGGCACCTACCAGCATCATTCTGGTATAATTTTTTTCCGCCGGCGATTCCCTGCACCATAAGAATGATCATAGAGGCAGTTCAGCCGCTTGATCGTTCTTATCGGCAGCGGGAGGGGACTTCTCCCGGGCCGCCCGTGCCATCGGCGGCCCGGAGAACAGATCCGTCGCTGGCGGTTGCTGTGCGTAGTGATGACTGGTGACTAGATGGTCACCAGTCATCTCTATGCGCCTCGGAGGCCCGGGCACGACGTATGATGTCACGTCCGTGTCACGGGTCGCGTGATGTACACAATGACCGTTTACTCGGCGGAAAAGACCGAGATCGCTCGTTTTTTTTTCAGATCTCGGTCTTTTCAGCCTAGAAGGGAGGTGTGGGGTCTTATTGACCCCATATCTCCCCATAAAGAGGACCTGTCAGGCAAGATTCCTACTACAGGGGATGTTTACATTCCTTGTAATAGGAATAAAAGTGATCAAAAAAAATGCAAAGAGAAAGTGTAAAAAATAAAAATATAAAGGTAAAATAAATAATTAAAAAAAAAAATTTAAAGCGCCCCGTCCCCGCGAGCTCGTGCACAGAAGCGAACGCACGCGTTAGTCGCGCCCGCATATGTAAACATTGTTCAAATCACACATGTGAGGTTTCGCCGCGTGCGTTAGAGCGAGAGCAATAACTCTAGCCCAAGACATCCAATGTAACTCTAAAAATGGAACCAGTAAACATTTTTAAAGCATCACCTATGGAGATTTTTAAGTACCAAAGTTTGCCGCCATTTCCTGAGTGGGCGCAATTTTAAAGCGTGACATGTTGGGTATCTATTTACTCGGCGTAACATCATCTTTCAAAATATACAAAAAAATTGGGCTAACTTTACTGTTCTGTTTTTTTTTTTAATTCATGAAACTTTTTTTTTCCAAAAAAAACACGTTTGAAAAATTGCTGCGCAAATACCGCGTGACATAAAAAGTTGCAATGACCACCATTTTATTCCCTAAGATCTCTGCTAAAAAAAAAAATATAATGTTTGGGGGTTCTGAGTAATTTTCTAGCAAAAAAACGATGATTATTACATGTAGGAGAGAAATGTCAAAATTGGCCTGGTGGCGAAGTGGTTAATGTTGCTTAACAAAAAGAGCTTTGATGTTAATCAATTTCCCCAAAACCTCACACAATACAAGACTCTGTCTATGACAACATATTCTAAACATTTCAGATCATTTGGGAAATCGCACCAAAAGTTATTCACATTAAGCTATATTTTACAATCCTAAAACGTTAAGTGTGATCTGCTTAATGTGAAAAGTGCTTAATGTACCATAAAGTGCCTAAACCTCAATCAATTGCCCTGAAACTTTGCACAGCCTAAGTTCTCAACTTCCCAAACCTATCCTGGAAGTTTCGTAGGATTTGCTCTGCATGGAAAATGAATACAGTAAATTGATCTTTAGTAAAAAAACAACATACTTTCTGTTAAAAAAAAAAAAAAAAACACATAGTAAACCCCTTAATTTCCCTAGATGTTTACCCTTTTCTCAGCCAATGTCATTATTACAGTGACAGTGCATAGTATTATCACTGATCACTGTTTTAGCCCTGGTTCACACGGAATGTGACTTTAAATTTGTGTTACTTCACTTGCAGGTTAGTGCGATTACAGGTGTGACGTACGATACCGCAAACATATTGTCAGAGTTGCACCGATTTCAACAGTTCCATTGTCAACAATAGGGTGCGACTTGTCATGCAGTTTGGAACCGTCAAATCTTAGTATCACTTGTGATGTGTGTCCGTTAGACAGTGCCCACAAAGCAATTAGTGTCAGATTGTCAGCCGCACTAGCTCAGTCCCATTATAAGTCGCTGATCACCGCCATTAGTAGTAAAAAAAAAAAACAGTTTATATACCACAGTTTGTAGACGCTATAATTTTCACGCAAAACAGACTTATTTGGATTTTTTAAAATCAAAAACATATAGCAGAATCAATTTTGGCCAGAATTTAAGAAGATTTTTTTTGTTTTAATGGACATGTTTTATAGCAGAAAGTAAAAATATATATATTTGTTTTAATTTTATTTTTTTTAGTTTATATAATAAAAAAAACAAGTGGTGATCAAATACTACCAAAAGAAAGCTAAAAAAAAAAGATATAAATATTATTTGGGCACAGTGTTGCATGACTGCGCAATTACCAGTTAAAGGAGCTCATTGCCGTATACCAAATGATGGCCTGGTCATGAAGGCAGTACAAACTTCTGTAGGACAAACAGTTAAGAACACCTAATGGTTTGTGAAGGACTGTCGATCATGTATATACTGTATTTGCATGTCACAGTGGTCATATGATTGGAAGACTCTTTCCACAGCTACCAACCATTAGAATAGAACAAGAGTTGTCTCTGAAAGATCAATTTCTGTGCTAGGAGTAATACAGTAAGCGATGATGCTTTCAGCGCAGAAATATGGTCCACGCCTTGTCCTACATTTGTTGAGTGTGTACATTATATACTATTTTAGATTATAAAAATTAACCACTTGACCACTGGGCACTTAAACCCTCTTAATAACCAGACCAATTTTCAGCTTTCAGTGCTCTCACATTTTGAATGACAATTACTCAGTCATGCAACACTGTACCCATATGAAATTTTTTTCACACAAATATAGCTTTCTTTTGGCTGTATTTAATCACTGCTTCTTTTTTTTTTGTGCTATAATTAAAAAAAGACCGAACATTTTGTAAAAAAAAAATATTTTTCTTTGTTTCTGTTATAAAATTTTGCAAATTAGTGATTTTTCTTCATAAATTTTGGCCAAAATTTATACTGCTACATATCTTTGGTAGAGTTGAGCGAACCTCTGGAAGTTCGGGTTCTGCTGGTCCGTCCGAACTTCGGGACAAAGTCCGGGTCCGGACGGAACCCGAACGATCGCACGGACAACGAACCCCATTGAAATCAATGGGGACCCGAACTTTTAGGCACAAAAATGGCTGTAACAAAGTCCTGGAAAGCCCTAGAGGGCTGCAAAAGGAAGTGAAATGGGGGTAAGGGTAGGGCAAGTGCCCTACAAAAAAATGGGGACAGGGAAATAACTTATAAATATTTAAAATAAAATAAAAACATAAAAAAAGCAATAATGGAGGTGAATGTGGATCATCTTCAAACTGTGTCTGAAAAGTATTAATTAACGGTAGAAGCCATATAACTGTTCTAAAATCATCTTCAAACTAGGGCAAGTGCCCTACAAATAAATGGGGATAGGGAAAATAAATTAAAATCAAGTAAAAAAACGGGAAGGGGGGTCGATGTGGAGTAGGAGCCTAGAGGTTGACTAGTCCGTGACCGTGGCAGTGTAGGTGGAAGTGGCGGTGGTAGAGGAGTAGGAGGAGGTAGCCAACATGGTTTTTTTTTTTGTATTGAGGCCTATTCAAAAAAAGAAGTATATGAATGGCTGTGTGAGTCCGGTCTAAATGTTTATTCTGCACAAGGTACAGACAAGTCTTGTGGGATCCATGCCTGATTAATTTTAATAAAGGTTAGCTTGTCCACATTGGATGTAGACAAACGGCTCCGCTTGTCTGTGATAACGCCCCCTGCCGTGCTAAACACACGTTCCGACAATACACTGTCAGGCCAGCACCTCCAAGGCATAAAGGGCAAGCTCAGGCCATGTGGCCAATTTGGAGACCCAGAAGTTGAATGGGGCAGACCCATCAGGCAGTACGTGTAGGCGTGTGCCCACATACTCTTGCACCATGTTGCTGAAATGCTGCCTCCTGCTAAGACGTTGTCTATCGGCTGGTGGTGCTGTTTGTTGTGGCGGGCTGCTGACAAAGCTTTGCCACATTTCAGCCATGCTAACCCTGCCTTCTGAGGTGCTGGCGGTGGCACAGCTGTGTTGGTGGCCTCTACCTCCTCCTCCTCCTCTACCTTCACCTTGTGCTTCCGCTGAGCCCCCGGTGTCATTTGGGAATGCCCTCAGCAGCGCCTCTACCAGTGTGCGCTTGTAGTCGCGCATCTTCCTCTCACGCTCCAGTGAGGGGATTAAGGACGGCACGT
>BLSH010530411.1:230467-242283 GCA_018402905.1 Glandirana rugosa
ACAAACACGTCCCTTCCCTACCGAGCGGACCTTTTCATCACCGCCGACCCTTGGTGCATGACACCCTGTCGGTGGTGGTAGTCCAAAAACTTTGACAGGGACAGGTGGTTTGCCTTACTGTCGTAAAGTTTCCGGTCCTTAAAACTTTACGACCGTAAGTCCCGGTCCCTACTGCCCACCCATCCCCCCATGAAGGTGAAAGAGCGGTCACAAACCCTCTACCTCTCGACATTCGAAGGTACCCTGGTACCACACCTTTACGAACCCCTGCCACCGCCTGTACCACCGCAACGACAGTATAGCAGACAAACGATCCACCGTCCACTGTGCCTAGCAAACAGACGATATGACAGCAACGCCACCATGTCCGCCACCGTCCCCAAGCATTTCCACACCATGGTCCCATGGAAGCTTACAGCTCTCCATCTCCCAAACACTGGCGAGAAAGTGGAAGTACCCCCCTACCCACCCGTCATCCCTGGCCCTGAATGCCAGCATTTCAAAATTCCTGGCCTTTGAAATGCTGTCATTCCGTTTGGTGGACAGGGACAGTTTCAAAAACCTGATGGTGGTGGCTGTCCCACAGTACGTGGTTCCCAGCCGCCACTACTTTTCCAGGCGAGCCATCCCTTCCCTGCACAAACAAGTCAGGAACAATATCAAGTGTGCACTGCGCAACGTCATCTGTGGCAAGCTCCACATAACCACTGATACCTGGACCAGTAAGCACGGGCAGGGACACTATATCTCGCTAACTGCACACTGGGCAAATGTAGTGGCAGGCGGGCCTGAGCTGGCTAGCCATTTGGCGCATGTCCTTCCACCACCGAGGATTGCAGGGCATTTCTCTTTGCCTCCTGTTGCCTCCTCCTCCTCCTCGGCCACCTCCTCATCCGCTCAGCGTAACACCTTCACCACCAACATCAACACATCCAGGGGGAAACGACAGCAGGCTGTTTTAAAACTGATATGTTTGGGGAATAAACCCCACACTGCGCAGGAGCTGTGGACGGGCATTGAACAACAGACCGATGAGTGGTTGTTGCCACTGAGCCTCAAGCCCGGCCTGGTGGTGTGCGACAATGGGCGAAATCTCATAGCGGCTCTGGGCCTAGTCCGTTTGACGCACATCCCTTGCCTGGCGCATGTGCTGAATTTGGTGGTACAGAATTTTCTAAAAAACTACCCGGATATGTCAGATCTACTGCAGAAAGTGCGGGCCGTCTGTGCGCACTTTCGGTGTTCTCACCCTGCTGCTGCTCGCCTGTCTGTGCTGCAGTGGAACTTCTGCCTTCCCGCTCACCGCCTCATATGCGACATGCCCACAAGGTGGAACTCCACCTTCTACATGCTGGAGTGACTGTGCGAGCAGCAGCAGGCAATAGTGGAGTTTCAGCTGCAGCACGCACGGGTCAGTCGCTCTGCGGAACAGCACCACTTCACCACCAACGAGTTGGCCTCCATGCGAGACCTGTGTAGCGTATTGCAGTGTTTTGAGTACTCCACCAACTTGGCCAGTGCCGATGACGCTGTTCTCAGCGTTACTATCCCACTTCTATGTCTTCTTGAAAAAACACTTTGGGCGTTGATGGAAGGGGGTGTGGCACAGGAGGATGAGGAGGAGGAGGAAGAGGGGTAATTTCCACGGTTATCAGGCCAGTCATTCGCAAGTGGCTCGGAGGGTGGGTTCCTGCACCAGCATAGGCCAGGTCAAAAATATTCAAGCCAGGGCATAGTTCTGGAGGACGAGGAAGATCATGAGGAGGAGCAGGAGGAACCGCAGCAGGTTGCATCTAACGCAGCTCGTGGGCATCACTGGAGCATAGCTGGGGGGATACGGAGGACACAGATGATATACCTCCCACAGAGGACAGTTTGTCTTTGCCTTTGGGCAGCCTGGCACACATGGCCGACTACATGCTGCAGTGCCTGCGCAACGACAGCCGTGTTTCACACATTGTAATGTGTGCCTATTACTGGGTGGCCACCCTGCTGGATCCCCATCACAAGGACAATTCCCTCACTGGAGCGTGATCGGAAGATGCCCGACTACAAGCGCACGCTGGTAGACGCGCTGCTGAGGGCATTCCTAAATGACACCAGGGGCTCAGTGGAAGCACATGGGAAGGCAGAGGAGGAGGAGGATGAAGAGCCTGCCAATGCAGCTGTGGCACCACCTGCACCTCAGAAGGCAGGGTTAGCATGGCCAAAATGTGGCAAAGCTTTGTCAGCAGCCCGCCACAACAAACAGCACCACCAGCCGATAGACAACGTCTTAGCAGGAGGCAGCATTTCAGCAACATGGTGGAAGAGTATGTGTGCACACGCCTACATGTACTGACTGATGGGTCTGCCCCATTCAACTTCTGGGTCTCCAAATTGGCCACATGGCCTGAGCTTACCGTTTATGCCTTGGAGGTGCTGGCCTGCCCTGCAGCCAGTGTATTGTCTGAACATGTGTTTAGCACGGCAGGGGGCGTTATAACAGACAAACGCAGCCGTCTGTCCACAGCCAACGTGGACAAGCTAACATTTATTGAAATGAACCAGGCATGGATCCCACAAGACTTGTCTGTACCTTGTGCAGAATAGACATTTAGACTGGACTCACACAGCCCTTCATATACTTGTTTTTTTGAATATGCCTCAATATTTTGGGGGCTACCCCATTTATAAAAAAAAACAAAACAGTGTTGGCTACCTCCTCCTACTCCTCCACCACCGCCACTTCCACCTACACTGCCACGGTCACGGCCTAGTCAACCTCTAGGCTCCTACTCCACATCCACCCCCCTTCCCATTTTTTTTTTATTTGATTTTAATTTATTTTCCCTATCCCCATTTTTTTTGTAGGGCCCCCATTTTACTTCCTTTTGCAGCCCTCTAGCACTTGCCAGGACTTTGTTACAGCCATTTTTGTGCCGAAAAGTTCGGGTCCCCATTGACTTCAATGGGGTTTGGGATAAAGTTTATGTCGAGTTCAGTGCCGAACCCGGACTTTTTCCCGAAGTTCGGCCGAACCCACCGAACCCGAACATTCGGGGGTTCGATCAACTCTACTCAGCAGTGCCACGGGCTGATAGCTTCTATTCCACGCCGCATTGAGGCAGTAATTGCTGCAAAAGGGGCCCAAACCAAGTACTGAGTACATATGCATGCTTATACTTTTCAGAGGTCTGATATTGTTCTATGTACAATCCTTGGTTTATTGATTGCATGTACTATTCTATAGCCATAATCATCACAATTATGACAAATCACAGCTTGAACTATCTTGCTTTGCATGTAATGAGTCTATCTCATATAATAGTTTCACCTTTTAAGTTGCATTACTGAAATAAATGAACTTTTGCACGATATTCACATTTTTCGAGTATCACCTGTAGTCTTTTTGTGACCCCTAAAGGAGTCCCTCATGATTATTTTCAAATGTTGACAACTGCAATGTGTGTGGGGTGGACAAGCTATGACATTATCAGGGAGTGTCAGTCCTTTGTCAGTTTAGAATGGCTTGGCAGTTGGCCATTACTTAATAGAATGAGAGCTGCTGCAGTATCTGTAGGGACTTCTAAGTTCATGCTAGCAGTATTCTTTTTTTTAAACAATAGATTTTTATTAGGATTTTCAAAGTACAGAACAAAATATACCGGTGAAGAGCAAACAGAGAAATTTGTTATCAAAGGGCATTAGTAAGTACATTATAGTCATAATTCATTGCTATAGAAGAGGGAGCAACACGAGACAAGCAAGAAATCATAATACTTTTATCATTGATATTTAGTCTCTAAATATTTGGTTTCTACGGCCATATGTCCCACATTGATATAAATTTGGCGTATGACATTGCATTAATTGCTATCAGTTTTTCGAATGTTTTGTTTTCTGTGACTGTAGCTGAGACTTCTGATATATTGGGAGTGAGTTGTGTTTTCCATTTCCTCAGTATGGCCAGTCTTGCTGCAAGAAGGATTTGGGTAATCACTGGTCTATAGTTTGATGGGTAATTTTCGATGCCAATATTTAGAATGGCTAGTTTGGGACAGGGAGGGCGGAGGATACCAGTGCGACCTGATAATAGACAGAAAATCTGTCTCGAAAAACTGGTCAAAGAAGGGCATTCCCATAATATGTGTGTTAAGTTCCCCACTTGACCACAACCTCTCCAGCATTCCGGGGAGGCAGAGGAGGAAAATTTTGCTAGCCTAAAGGGCGTATAGTACCATTTAGTGGATGTTTTCAGCGTCATCTCCCAGTGTGCATTGCTGCGAGAGGATTTTTTAATGGAGTTAAGTGCATGTTTCCATTGGTCATGGGAGATATGTGTATCTAATTCCTTTTCCCATTGCTCCATGGATTTTGTTTTGGAGGGTGATTGCAGGTTTTGTAGGGAGTTATACAAGAGGGAAATCCCTTTAGTAGTGGGAGTGTCTGCAGTAAGGTATTGCCAAACCTGTGGGTTGGTCCTAAGCTCCCAGGAGGGTAGCTTTTGTAGAAGGTGGTGGATGCGTAGCAACGTGCATGATGCTGCTGGAGATAATTTATATTCGCCTAAGAGGGAGGATATGGGTTTCAGTTTGTCGTTGGCGTACAGCTGTTGCAGGTTAGAGATACCTTCAAGCTTAATGAGTCAGTATATAACATAGGTATTACTGCCTCTAAACATTTAATGGAGATGGGGGTACTTTCCAAGATGTTCAACTTGTTGTTTTGCCTGGAGGTTTGTCTCCATACTAGTAAGGATGCTTGTATAGTTGCTGGGAAATTTTGTAAGTCCCATTTATGCCAGAGGTCCATCAGGATTGTGTGGTTGAGATTGTGGGATGGGCTTAGTGTCTTCTCTATATCGACCCATAGAGGTGCGTCTTCCTTACAGTCCCATTTTCCCATTTGTGCCAAATGGGTGGCTCTATAATAACTCACTATGTTGGGTAGTCCTGCCCCTCCTGCATTATAGAGTTTATACAGGGTGAGAGATGAGCATCTAGCTTTTTTCCCTTGCCAAATGAATTCATGCATGATAGTGGAGATTTTTTTTAGTTGGATGATGGGGATATGAAGTGGTAAGTTCCGAAATAAATAAAGAATTTAGGGGAGGGTATTCATTTTAAAAGCTGCCATCCTGCCGCCCCAAGACATTTCTGTTTTGGAGATTCTACTCAACTCAGACGATACCCTTGCTGTCAATGAGTTGATATTAGTACGTAAGGTTGGGAGTGCGCAGGAGGTAGGGGAGAGGGGTACAGCATAGGGAGAAACCCGAAAATGGAGCGAAGACCGGGTCCTCATCGTGATCCCTGCATCCGGCCACCCATCCTAAATTGAGGCCGCGGCTTGGGCCTACTTACCCAACGGCTCACAGTGCTCCTAAGCAAAGAGAGCTGATTCTCTGGAGGCTGCGGGGGATCATCAAGGGGGGCTTTGGCGGCACATCAAGCATTAGGGGACCCCACCAGAAATAAATGAAACTCCTTTCCTGACTGGGTTAGATGAACAGCAACTGGGGTGGGACCCATTAACTGAGTTTGAGACTCAGGCCTATACTTGCAATATCACATGGAAGCTGGACCATGGGAATTTATAAAATTTCCTTCTTATACACAGAAATTGCAGGATCCTGTTTTATTACCTCAGCAGTGGAATCTCCTTTCCCCACAACACTATCCTGATTATTTTTTCATCCTGCCATAAACTTGCTTTTCAAGCTACTTCATCCCCTCTTACTTGGATCCTCCTGAAGGGGGGGGTCGGGGGGGGTCACCACTACCTTTCTCTAATAATAATATAGCTACCCTTTGGAACATGCATTCGGGAGCAGTCAGACGGGACCTCTCCCGTCAACCTGGCTTTGATGTCCCAGCCCCGAAAGGCCCTCAGGGGACCCTAGGGACCATTGAGGAGATTGAAGCTGGATCAGACGGGGGCTCCCATGTTCTACCATCCCCAGGGCCTCCCCCGTGTACTCAACCTTCAGCTCAGATCCTTTCCCCGGCCTGTACAATCTCGCTTTTGGAGCGGACTTTAGATGAACTCATTACAACACCTTTTAAGGAGCAGAGCCCTGTTAACCCTCAAATGGACCCGTCTACCCCCCAAGCCCTAATACCCCACTCGGACTTTCAAATGATGATGGAGGTATTTTCCAAAGTGCTCTCTAAGGGCCTTGCCCAAACAGCCTCTCAAATTACCTCTGTTATCCAGGCTGACCTTCAAGGCTTGGGAACTAGAATAGACGCAATAGAACAGAAGACGGACCAATCAGTTTCCAGAATCAATCAAAACACAGCACGTATCCAGGATCTTCAGGACCAACTGGAATCGGCCCTCTCCAAAATAGACGATTTGGAAAATCGCTCTAGGCGTTATAATTTCCGAATCCGAGGGATCCCTGAGACCATCACAGATGTGCATGCGGTAGTGACTGATTTTATTAAAGAAATCATCCCAGGTATCCCGGAGCACCGCCTGGAACTGGACAGGGCTCATAGAGCTCTTCAACCCCCGAGGTCGGACGGCCTACCTAGAGACATTGTGGTAAAACCTCACTTTTATGGAGTTAAAGAGGAGGTCATGAGGGCCTCTAGATCTAACCCCAATCTTTCTACCCAAGGTCACCCTGTTCAGGTCTTTGCTGACTTATCACCCACTACTATTCAGAAAAGAAGATCTCTTAAGCCTCTTCTAGAAATTCTCAATAAGTCATCCATCAAATACTGGTGGTCTTTCCCCTTTCGACTGACTTTTATTTTCAAAAGCAAGAAATTTGGCTTTTCCTCATTTCAAGAAGGAGAACAGCTGCTGATCAAGCTCAACCTCATCTCCCTGGATTCTTCTTCAGCTTCTCATCACAAGAACGTGGGTCCCTCCAAGAGACCCTCCCCCCAGAGTCCCGTTCTTCCAATGTGGCGGAAACGGCAACAGAAGAGAGCTAAGGACTCACATCCTCCTTTATTTTTGTCCTGCTTTCCTAGCTTTGGATCCTCATTTTTGTCTTGTATGATTTTTTTCAAAGACCTTTGAATCCTAACACTCCTCACTATGGGGGGTCAATGTTCGGTTGTCTAATATTGTTTAAAGACGCAATTTCCTTTTTACCTTATCATTGGGCGGTTGGGGGCTAGCTCACATCCTCGCCTTCTCCCGGGCTTGATCCTCTCTGAGGGGGCGTGATGGGAGCCGGTCACAGGCTGTCCCCAATGTTTAATTTTTTTGTGCTCTTGTTTGTTTTACATAACTTGTTGCAGGTTTATTCTGTTGAACTTTAATGGTTCTGCCAACCTCCCCTCAATTGGACTGATCCTCACGTTAAGGAACCAGAGAAGTCTCGTTTGTGAGTCCCATTGGACCCACCCTGGGGACCCCGACGCCTTCAGTCGGGAGCCTCCGGGGGGGGGGGGTTTGAATATATATTTTTAGCTCCAGATAATTTTGTGTTTTCCGGGTAAGCCATTAGCATAATTTATTTTTGGGCTCCAGAGGAGTGACCGGGAAGGAGGCCATGCTCCTCCTTCTGACTTTGGGATATTTTAGATGGTATTCCCTTGGTCAGATGTAGTTCTGCTGATTGGGCAGACACTTTTTTCCTTTTGCCTGCTAGTGAGGGGGTCCTCTAGTCCTTCACTCCCAGGAATTTTGGGGGATTTGTGGCTAGTTTTTGCCGCATCCCTCTTCTGTTTGTTGCTTTTGCCTCTTTTCAATCTCTTCTGTTCTATCCTATTGTTACCGTTCTGCTTCTATTTTCTCTTTTCAGACACCAGGAAAGTCTACTTCGTAGAGGGCCCCCACGGATCAGCACCATATTTGCTAGGTTGGACAGGTCCTTCCTTATGCCTGCTCAGGGTCGGGTGAGTCCTTGGTTAGTGTGGTCTGTGGATCAATCTTTACACAGTTCCCATGTCTGCTAATTCGCCTTCGTTTCTGAGAGTGGCATCTCATAACGTACAGGGCCTTAACTCCCCCGTAAAACGGAAAAAGTATTTTAATCTCGCCCGCTCTCATCATCTAGACATACTCATGCTTCAAGAAACACACTTCCCAGAGCAATATGTCCCCAAATATATACATTCACATTACCCACAGTTCTTTCTAGCAAACGCGCCAGATAAGAAAAGAGGCGTGGGAATCTTTTTCGCTAAGCACCTAGCCTTTACCCTTATGAAAGAAATCAAGGACCCAGAGGGGAGATTCATTCTTCTGAAAGGGACCATAGGGGGGTGACGTATTCTCTCGTGTCCTACTATGCTTCAAATACCAGCCAAGCTAAATTTTTCCATGCGTTATTTAATCGTATCCTGCCCCTCATTGAGGGGAATGTAATATTGGGAAGGGACTCTAATCTGGCCCTTGATCCCATGCTCGACAAATCGGGCTCAGGTGCACCCCGCCTAATCCGGCCCCCGAAAGATAGGCTTAAGCTAGCTAGACTTCTCTTTTCCATAGGTTTCATAGATATCTGGAGGGAATTAAACCCTAGAGTGTGGGACTACACTCACTATTCAGCCCCACATAAGAGTATGGCAAGAATAGACCATATTTTTGTCCCAACCTCCATTTCTCCCTTAGTCCTTAAATCCTCCATTAAGGACTCTCCCTTGTCTGATCATTCTCTAGTAATAATACATATCAAAGTCGAAACAGGTGGAGTGAGGAACCCCCGATGGCGCCTAAATGAATCCCTCCTAAATAATCCAGTACATTGTGTATTGTTAGAAAAGGAACTTAAAGACTATTTTCTTAGGAATGACAATGGGGAAGTTTCTCCTCCAATATTGTGGGCAGCCCATAAAGGGTTATGAGGGGAAAACTCATCCAATTATCAGCCAGGTTGAAAAGGGAAAGGAAGATTGATATAGAGAAGCTGGGGAAGGGAACTTCAAGAACTTGCTAGAACCCATAAAAAGAATCCAACCCATCATTAGTGGACTCAACTGGAAGCGGGAAGAGTAGCCTTGAATATCGCTCTCACTACCAAAGCTGAGAAACAAATTCAATGGTCCAAAGCTAACTCGTTTTTGCAAAGAGATCACATAGGCCCCAAGTTGGCTGCCAGATTGTCACCCGAGTGTCGCTCCTATTCTTTTCCTAAGATCAGGGACCATGCGGGAGTTCTACCTCAGAACCCAAAACGAATTATGTCCATCTTTCAAAATTTCTACGCTAAACTTTACAACGTAGGGCAAGCGGCTTTCTCCCCTTCGCTCGAAGCCTTTTTGAATTCCATCACCCTTCCTAGACTGTCGGAAGATCATATAGCTTCTGTAGAATTGCCCTTTAATAACGTTGAGGTGCTGGAGGTGATCAGAAACCTTAAGAAAGGCTCGGCCCCTGGCCCAGATGGCTTCTCCACGGGCTATTACAAAACCTTTGGCCCAGTTATTGCTCCCTACCTAACAAAATTCTTCAATTCCTTAAGATCTGGTACAGTCCTTCAAAGCAATGCTAATAGAGCATTTGTGTCGGTCATCCCCAAACCTATAAAGGATCACTCGTGATTAACGTGATAAAGGATAACGTTAGCAATTACAGACCCATCTCTTGGATAAACAATGATCTCAAAATTATGACTAAAGTTTTAGCAAATAGACTGACTAAAATTATAGGCCAATATATTCATAAAGACCAGGTAGGCTTTATCCCGGGCAGGCTAGGCCCCGACCAGATCCGTAGAGCAGTGGATATTGTGTCGCTACTTAACTCAAATTGGGATGGGAGCCCCGCTCGGGAGGGTTATATTTTATCTGTCGACTTACAAAAAGCCTTTGATACGGTAAATTGGTCTTATCTTTTTTAAGTCTTAAAGAGATGGTGATTTGGCCCTAGATTTATCCAAACCCTAAAAGCCCTATACTCTAGTCCTAGTGCCCAAGTCAAATTGCATAACTTCTATTCTGAACCTTTCCCTATCTTCCGGGGCACTAGACAAGGATACCCCCTATCCCCTTTAATTTTCGCAATAGCGATGGAGTCTTTGACCATCGCCATTAGAAATAACCCAGATATCCAAGGGATTGATTGTAGTCTGTACTCACACAAATGTGCGCTATTCACTGAGGACTTACTCCTGTTCATCTCCTCCCCCTTCACGTCTACCCCCAGGGTTATTCAGCTACTCCAAACATTCGGAGAAATTTCAGGTCTATGTGTAAACTGGTCTAAATCAGCAGCTTTGAATATATCTTTGCCTGAACAAACTTTAATCCGACTAAAAGAACAATATAAGTTTAGTTGGAATTCTTCCCAGATCCCTTACTTGGGGGTAAGTCTGACGGCCAATATCAACAAACTATTTGATGCTAATTACCCCCCTCTTCTTAAGAAATTAGTACAGGACCTTTCTAGATGGGACCAGGAGAGCCTGTCTTGGTTGGGTAGGATACACGCGATCAAGATGACCCTCCTTCCTAGGATTCTTTATTTCTTCAGGGCTCTTCCCATTCCAGTTAAGAAGTCCAATTTTCAAAAATTGCAATCCCTAATTCTGAAATTCATTTGGGCCCGTAAGGGTTTTAGATGTTCAGCTAAGGTGCTCTATAGGAGACGTAATCAAGGAGGCCTAGGACTCCCACACCTCTTTAAATATTACCAGGCGGCTCAACTGGCCCAGTTCTCAATCGTCTTCTTCAGAGGGAATACACCAGATTGGGTCAAAATAGAGAGACAGGCAGTTCCCCACAATACTATTGACTTCCTGATAAGTATCCCTCATAAATTGAAACCCCCGATTCTCTCCCCAACTTTATCCCACTCTATGGCGGTTTTCAAATCCCCCAACCTAATCTCAACTCTTCGTCCTCTCACTCACCTTTTTCATAACCCTCAGTTTCCACCCGGTTTTGACATCAGGGCTTTTAAATGGTGGACGGACAAGGGTCTGTATCGTGTAGGCCATTTACTATCGCTGGCCGGACCTTTGTCTTTATCACACTACATTAACAAGCTAGATATGCCACTCTCCGAAAAATTTCGTTTCTTCCAAATACACCATTTCCTTACTGCCTGGTGGAATTCCAGGAAGGATCACTCAGGTATTACCCCCTATGAACAATGGTGTTTGGGAACTGTGGATATAAGAGGTGGTATCTCTTTGATCTACGCTTCACTGATGGAGGACTCATCCAAACCACTGTTCGTGGATAAATGGGAAAGGGATCTGAACGTGGAATGGGATGTGGACAAATGGACCGCGTTGTTTGTGCGTTGCTACAGGGGGATCACTAATATCTCATTGAAGGAAGCCAATTTAAAGGTATTTATCAGGTGGTATTTGGTACCACCGATTAGCAGCTATGTTCTCTAATTCCTCTAATTTCTGCTTCAGGGATTGCGAGCATGTGGGCACCATCCTCCACACGTGGTGGGAATGTCCCCACCTTAGGGGATTTTGGAACAGAATCTTTCACCTTATTCGTAAGATCTCGGGCCTCCCGATCCCTCAGTGTCCAGAAATAGCCCTGCTCAATTCTAAACCTGAAGGTCTGTCCAAACCACTATTTAAACTCATCCAATTTATTTTAATGGGTGCCACTGGAAGTCCAAATCTTAACTCGTCCCGATAAAGACCTGTGACTCCCTAGCCCTCCGGGCTCTAGAATGCTTATTCCACTTTCTAAGACAAGGTTTTAGGGGATTCCACCCCTGTAAGGGTGGTGCACACCTCCTACCACGGGTGTACGAGCGTTAGGGACTTCGTCTTTAATCTCCTTAATCTCTTGTATCGACGATTAGCCACCATGGTTTATGGTGGACTATTTATGGAAATTTAACCGAAGGAAGTTACTCTATAATCACTAGGGGGACATCGTTGCGTGTTTGTTGCGCCA
>BLSH010530411.1:242293-255611 GCA_018402905.1 Glandirana rugosa
GGGAGGACCCGTGGGATACTGTATTCCTCGAAAATCCCTATACTGGAGACGGTTATGTATTCCTTGACTTCAATTGGTATGTAAGTATTGGGCAAATATATCCAGTGAATCTCCTCGGAGGCTAAACGGAAAATATCCTGGATCATGGTTCAGGAAAAGCTGGCCAGTTACATCCTCGATACTTCCCCTAAATTTGATCTTGTTTGGGAACCATGGAAGAACTATTTGAAAATCCCGGGGTGACCACTCCTTTTCTTTTACCTCAAATAGCTACTCTGGTGTCTACTTTCCTCCTTTCTCTCTCTAGCTTTCTCTTCTCTATGCTTCTATGCCTGATTTCCTTTTCATTTTGATTTAATCTCAATGTCTAGTAGCTTGCTAGGGTCAGTATGCTTCTTGTGCTGATCCACCCCTTCCCAACTATGTGGTTGGAGAGGGTTAATAAAGACTCTCTCTAAGTGACCTATATAAACGGGTTATGAATGTATGGTTAACTTCAGTTCCTTATGTATTGGCAGAGGTCATATCCCTAAAAGCTCCTTATGTCATAGGGTGCCCAGGAGGGAGGGTGGTCGGCGCCTGCCCTCTCGGTCACAGTTTGTTCCCAGATGGGGTGACCGGGGGGGAGACTGGACCTCTCCTACCTGGGAGCTATTTTCTCGCTTTGTTGTTACACCTTTCGTTGCCCTTCTTTTTTTTCTGACACTTATAATAGGTTACTTTCAGTTACCCATCAAACATTGTTAATTTTTTTGTTTGGTAACCACTTGCCCGTATATTTATCTGTATTTTGTATGAGAGTACTAGTTCAACAGACTCTAGCTCTATATAAGCATCTCTCTTGTTGTATTTGAAACATTTTTTTTTTCAATAAAAAGATTTGAAACAGTACGTAAGGTTGAGGCTATGTTTTCTTTTAGGATGATGCCTAAGTATTTTATCCCTTTAGAGTTCCACGGGAATGGTGTAATGTTCTGTAGGAATGATTTGTCCTTTTGGCCCATACCCAGGTTTAGAATTTCAGATTTGGAAGTGTTCATTTTGTAGTAGGAGATATTGCTAAAATGACCTAGGAGTTTGTATGCTGTAGGGAGGGAGTTGGTCGGATCAGTCAACATGAGGATTATATCGTCTGCAAAAAGGTTTATTTTATGGGAGGAGTTTTGGAAGGTAAATCCCTTAATCAACTCATTGTCTCTGATTGATTCGGCGAGAGGCTCAATTATTAGGTTGAAAATTGTGGGGGATAGCGGGCATCCCTGACGGGTGCCATTTGTAATTTTGAATGGCTTAGAAAGGGTATTAGATGTATAGACCTGCGCTGATGGGTTGGAGTATAGGGAAAGCATAGAAGATTTGATCGGTCCTTGGAAACCAAATTTGCATAAGGTCTGTTCCATATAGGACCAGTGCATCCTGTCGAACACCTTCTCTGCATCCAGGGCTAGGAGCAGAGAAGGCGTTCTGGATTTTAATGCATAATCTATTACATTCACTACTCTCCTCGTGGCGTCTGAGGTTTGGTGACCCTTTACGAATCCCATTTGGTCTGTATTAATGAGGAAGGGGAGGAACTTCATGATGTGTTTGGCTAGTAATTTGGCAAACATTTTTGTATCAGTATTCAGCAGTGAAATAGGGCGGAAATTGGCAGGGGTGGTTGGGTCCTTCCCAGGCTTGGGGAGGGTAACTATATATGCTTGGAGCATTTCTGGGGGAAGTGCCACCTCATCTGCTGCTTTCCTAAATATGTTCAGTAAATGCGGGTTAATGTGTTGTAGAAAATTTTATAGAATTTGTTGGGGAACCCGTCAGGGCCTGGCGATTTACCATTGGGCAGGGAAGCTATGATCTTATTTATTTCGGAAAGTGTGAATGGCTGGTTGAGCTTATTTACTTGGTATGCTGAAAGTGATGGTAATTTTCCCCAAGAAGGAGTTTATGTCAGTCAACTTAGGTTGCGGTGTGTTTGTGTTATCTTTGAGATTGTAGAGGCTGCCGTAATAGGATGCAAACTCGTCTGCAATATCTTGTGGGTGGGTGATCTTGTGTTGTGTCACAGGGTGCACAATATGGGATATCCTGGTTTTAGCTTGTTTAATTTTAATTTTCCTCGCCAGGAATTTGTCTGCTTTATTGGCCTGTTCGTAAGAGGTCAATTTTAGTTTTTTGAGATGTCTGTCATATTGGTCATTAAGCGTGTGTCTAAGCTCCTGCCTCCATTCTGTTAGGGTATGTGAGTTTTGTGGTGATGGGTGTTGTTTGTTTAAAGCCTCTAAGGTGTTTATTTTCCCCAGCAATTCCTTCAATTTGTACTCATATATCTTTTTGGCTCTTGAACTTTGCTGTATGCAAATTCCTTGAATGTACGCTTTTTGTGCATTCCAAAGGGTCCAAGGGTCAGAAACCGACCCTTCATTGACTTGAAAGAATTCCTGGAGATGTTTATGTATTATTTTGGCATATTTGGGGTCTTGTAATATTCTTGTGTTACAGCGCCATATACGTTTATTGTCTCGTGGGGCATTCTCCTTTATGGACAACTTGATTGAGGCATGGTCTGACCATGTTATGTCGTTTATCACAGAGGAGGATGCCTGCCTGAGAGGTTCAAGATCAGAAGCAAAGAGATCAATACGTGAGTATGTTCGGTGCTTGGAGGAGAAGAACGTAAAGTCCTTTTCTGTGGGGTGATGGCACCTCCAGACATCGAACAAGTCCTCCCCCTGAAGCAGGGGGCCCAGAGAACACTGGGTGCCCCTGCCACATGAGGTGGAGTCTACCAAAGAGTCCACAGTGAGATTAAAATCTCCACATATCAGTAAGTGTCCATTCCTGTGGGGAGAGATACGTTTAAACAACCTGCAAAGAAAACAAAGTTGGTGAGTATTAGGAGCATATACTGTTACCAATATGATCGGAAGGCCATTGATAGTGCAGCCTAATATGATATAGCAACCTGCTGGATCAGCAATCATATTATTTTGGGAGAAGGAAACTGTGTTCTTGATTGCGATTAACACTCCTCTTTTTTTGGATGGAGCATTTGCCATGAAAGTGTAGGGAAAGTCCTGGTGGGTGCATCTGGGATGGTCCTTCGCTTGGAAATGGGTCTCCTGGACACAGATTACATCTGCTTTGGTCTTCATCGCCTCTTTCCACAATGAGAAGCGTTTTGCTGGGTGGTTGAGACCGTTGACATTCAACTAAAGGATTTTGATGGTCATCGAAAAGGATACTCAGTCAATGAATAACTTTGCTTACTTGAGCCGTGTTGTCCTCTTGATGTAGTGGGAGGGTAATCCCATGATGTTGTTTCATTAGATCGCCCCTTTGAGTTGCCCCGGTAGGTAATAAAGGTGTAACAAAAAAGAAAATATAACTGGGCTATAAAAAGAGAGCCAGGGTAGGCTCGTGAACAGGATAAAGCGTTGAGTTAGTGTGAGGGCCGTAAGGATATTCATATCCTTGGCCTGGGACTATGAAGTCATGTTAGTTGCCGATGCTGTTGAGCGGGATTCTCCATTGATTAGTTGTTTTTTGGCGGTGCGTTTGCGAGACACCACTTGCCACTCTTGAGTAAGTGCTGAGGGTGGTGGTCCTTGCTGGGGAGTGGGTGTGTAGGAATTATACCCCACAGCTGTAGTAGGCGCATGCCTTCCTCTAGAGATGAAATAAGATTTGTGGATCCATTGTGGGATATTGATAAAGATGCAGGGTACTTCCATTTGTGTGGGATACTATGATTCCTCAGAGCCTTGGTTATAGTTGCTAGATTTTTCCTCCTTTGAAGGGTATGGCGAGATAGATCAGGGAGAAACTGTAAGCCAGAGAGATCCCCAGGGAGTGGTTGCATCTTCCTGAATTGGGACATAATCAGTTCTTTCGATTGGAAATGGTGCACTTTCAGCAGAACATCTCTGGGAGGGTCAGGGGAAATGAAGGATGGTCTGAGTAGCCTATGGATCCTGTCAATCTCCAGCTCTGTTTGTGACAGAGACGGTGCAAGAGTGGAAAATAGGCCCAATACGTGCTGTTTCAGTTGGCCTGGAGGAACAGATTCAGGAATTCCTCTTTTTTTTCCAAAATGGAATTCCTCTTATTTTAATGTTCGATCGTCTCCATCTGTCTTCTATGTCTGAAACCTTGACCTTCAACCATGCTATCTCCTCTGAATGGTTGTCATGTGCGTCCACCATGTTATTGTAAGATGAAATACAATGTTTCTACGGTGTCCACCCTTTGCCCCAGATCAAGTATCTCACTGTGGATCTGAGACAGGCATCCCTTTAGATTGCCTTGTTTTGAAGAACGAAGGGACATTAACATGTCCTTCAGTGTTATGTCTGACACAGGATTCCCCTGAGTGGGGAAGGCAGATATGGGATCTTGTGAGGCCTGTGTGTTTAATGGCTGACACTGTATATCTGCTTCCATATCTGTCTCCCGTTCGTGTGGTGTCTCCCTGCGGGGCTTTGTCTTAGCTGGGCTGCGTGTTGAAGGGGAGGATGAGCCCGAGGAATCATCAGAGTCTCGGTTCCCTACCTGCTGGAGGCTGCGGGATGGTGTTGTGCTGGCACGGTCTCCTATTGCGGCCTTCGTATCTGCCTTTAGTGGTGTGCGTGCGCAACCGCCATGTTGCCGAGGTCCGCGGCCTGTCGGCTGAAAGAAGTTTGCCAGCTTCTTGAGCTGGGCTTGATGATTTTTGCGCCTGGTCATCGCTGCTTGATCTGTGTGCCTTCTGGGGCAGGTTGTGCCATTTGTAGCGGTCGGAGATCCCGCGTGTGAGGCTTAGTCCCGGGGTGGCCGAGCGGAGCTGCAGCTTCAAGCGGCCATCTTCATCGCCGGTCGCCACGCCCCTTGCAGTATTCTACTTTTAGGTGATAGAGGTCACCTTCTTGAAACATTACTGTTAAAGCGGAGTTCCAACCAAAAGTGGAACTTCCGCTTATATGCTTCGTCCCCCCTCCGGTGCAACATTTGGCACCTTTAAGGGCGGAGGGGGGAACAGGGACCTGCTCTTGACAGGTCCCCTTCCCCACTTCTGGGAGACATTTCTCGGAAGTTCAGCCCCTCCTCCTTGTCCTGCTGCGGGGCCAATAAGAGCGTGCCCTAATATTAAAAGTCAGCAGCTACAGTATTTGTAGTTGCTGACTTTTATTTTTTTTCATCCAGGCTGGACCTCCTCTTTAAGGTTACAGGAAGACTTAGTATTAAGAAGAAAAAATGTAAAATGCATTTAAATGAGAACTTATTTGAATATAGTTTAGTATGTGGCTGATTTCATGGGCGTCCGCAGAAATTTTTTCAGAGGGGGGGCATCATTTTAAGGTCACCCATGCTATGCCGCTTTTTGACATTATCACATTATCACGGTCAGAGACTGCAGACATAGTACAGGAGATGGTCAGAGACTGCAGACATAGTACAGGAGATGGTCAGAGACTGCAGACATAGTGCAGGAGATGGTCAGACACTGCGGACATAGTACAAGAGACAGTCAGAGACTGCGGACATAGTACAGGAGATGATCAGACACTGCAGACATACTACAGGAGATGGTCAGAGACTGCAGACATACTACAGGAGATGGTCAGAGACTGCAGACATACTACAGGTGATCGTCAGAGACTGCAGACATACTACAGGAGATGGTCAGACACTGCAGACATAGTACAGGAGATGGTCTGAGACTGTGGACATGGCACACGAGATGATTAGAGACTTCATGCATAGCCCAAGAGGATAAGGACCTAGTGGGCAACCCCCGATCCGATCCCTGATTCCAGGGGGGGGCAATTGCCCCCCCTTGCCCCTATCTGCGGACGCCCATGGCTGGTTGCCACATATGCACTGCAGTTTAGTGTGTTTTAAAATATAGGACATATGCATTTTGTGCATTTACATGTGTTAATCAGACCTATTTCAATGAATGGCAAACACACACATTTTAAGCATCTAGAAAATGCCTACAAGCAATGTTTTTTCTTTATTTTGCATAATGTATTAACATAAAATGTGCATGAAAAACCCACAAGATGCACACAAACATACACAAGGATGTGCATAAATGTATGCAGTGACATGCGGTATTGCTCATGCTTAAATATGAAAGGTTCCCTATAGTCAGGCATCACTCTCTGTACTGGAGGCTAAAAACTAACAGTGCCAAAAGCTAATGTAGCACTACCCCCACAGGAGCTGCT
This sequence comes from Glandirana rugosa, assembly GCA_018402905.1. NCBI lineage: Eukaryota > Metazoa > Chordata > Amphibia > Anura > Ranidae > Glandirana > Glandirana rugosa. Next base: position 248,500 of record BLSH010530411.1, read on the forward strand.
TGAATATTTGTACCTCTGATATAAGGGAGAACTCTGGGTACTTTGATTTAAGGAAGAACAGTGAGAACTCTGATGTAAGGGGGAACACTGCAGACTCTGATATAAGTCACTGGTAACTAGAGCCCCCACTTACACCATTGTTCCGGCATTCCCTTTTAATCAGGGTTCCCAGAGACCCTGTTACTTCAGAGTCTGCAGAATTTCCACTTGCACTGTAAGGGCCCTTTCACAAGTGAAGTGACCACCCATTGTTCTGTATGGGGAGGCAAATGTAAACAGACATGTGTCTTTTTACACCTTCCTGCACCCGATCCAATGAAAACAGATGAACGGAGGTCCATTCACCATCCATCTAGCGGATTGGATGACAGTCAGACCGGTCCATGGAGAACAGTGGGCTGTGTCTGCTCTGCACAAGTGGAGCGGACACAGACCTGTCATCCACCTGCTCAGCGGAGATCTCCCGCTAAGCAGGCAGATCCACTTGGCAGAGTCCGCCCATGTGAAAGGGCCCTAAGACCCCTATCACACTGAGGCAGTTTTCAGGTGTTTTAGCGCTAGAAATAGTGCCTGTAAGGAGCCTGAAAACTGCCTATCCTGCAGCCCCAGTGTGAAAGCCCGAGTGCTTTCACACCGGAGTGGTGTGCTTGTGGGACGTTGGCAAAAGCCCTGCAAGCAGCATCTTTGGGTGGGGGAGGGGTTGGGAGCGGTGTATACACTGCTCCCAAACTGCCCCTGCCCATTGGAATGCATGGGCAGCACTTCCGAAGCGCCGCAGTATGCATGCTTTTAACCCCTTTTTAACTCCTCCTTGGGGGTTAAAAGAGCCCCGCTAGCAGCTGAAAAGCGCCACTAAAACAATGATGTTTTACCGCTAATGGACCCACCGCCCCAGTGTGATAGTAGCCTAAGCTCTGTGGATTGTAATGTAAAGGGGAACTCTGATGTGAGGGTTGCTCTGGGAATCCTGATGTAAAGGGGTCACTGCTCACCAAAGCCCCCACTTACATCAGAGTCCCCATTGCATTACAGCCCACAGAGCTCTCTCTTTTATTAGTATGCTCAGAGGCTGGTGTCACGTACCTGGTGGTAGAGTCTGGCTTATGCAGGAGGCAACCTCTCTTACAACCCTGATTCGGGAACCCCTGGTAGTATAGACAGGTGGTTTGGGAGTGTAGGATGGCACGAGGGCTCATATGAGTCTTGATATGGTATAGGTGGAGCTTACAAGGACTCGTGCAGAGGTAGTAGAGTAGTTGGTGTAGACCGGGTAAGCAGCGGTCAGGCAGTGTGGTACAAGAGGTGCAGGTAAGAATAGTCGGGTTCAGGCAAAGGTCTGCAACTGGCAGGCAACAAGGAGCAGGCAGGTGGATAGTCGTAGGTAAGCCGAGGTCGTGCAGGCAGAAAGCAAGGAGTAGTCAGGATAAGCCGAATCACAGGTACAGGAACTTTCAGGAACAGAATGCTGGAGAACACAGAAACGCTGTAGAACGGATAGCACCAGCTGCATGGTGCTGTCCAGTTTAGGTAGGCTGTTTGGCGCCATGGTCGCCACTAGCGTGTCCGTGCGCACGCCCTGCACAATGGAAAGGGAATGCTTAGTGGTACTTCCTGACAGTGCCCCCCCCCCAGGGGCAGCCTCTGGATGCCCAAACGGGCCATTCTTTCTGGATTGTTTCTCTTGAACGATTCGATTAACTCCGCCGCATGAATGTTGGTCTCTGGTTCACAAGAGTTGTCTTTGAGGCTGTAGCCCTTCCATTTAACCAAATACTGGATACTGCCACCCCTCTTCCTGAAATCCAAAATGGATTCAACTTCGAATTCCTCCATCCCATCAATCAGCTCCAATGCAAGCGGACCAGTTCTCTGGGTGGGGAAAGGATCAGGAACCACCGGTTTCAGCAGGGATATGTGGGTGCATTTGAAATGACTCCGGCAACTCAAGTTCGTAGGTCACATCATTGAATTTCCTTTTTACGGGAAATGGTCCCACAAATCTCAGACCTAATTTCTTGGAAGGGCATGCCAGTCTCAAGTTAACAGTAGACAACCAAAACCGATTGCCGGGTTCCAGGTTCAATTCTCCCCACCTCCTCTTGTCATAAATCCTCTTATTGTATGCCTGTGTCTTCGACATTGTCTCCTGTAACAGCTTATTATTGGCAATGAAGAAATTCATCATGTCAAACACAGCTGGCACCGGACTTTCAGGACAGGCGTTGGACAGGAAGGATGCGTGAAACCCATAGTTTGGAGAAGAATGGCGACTGTTGGGTGGCAGAATGAACAGAGTTGTTATCGGCAAACTCAGCCAACGGTAAGAGCGTCACCCAGTCATCCTGAGAGAAGGACGAGAAGCAATGCAAGTACTGCTCCAGCGTCTGTTTGGTTCTGTTCGTTTGGCCATTTGTCTGGGGATAATATGCGGAAGAGAAGGACAGTCCAATTTTCAAAGATTTGCATAGCAATCTCCAGACTCTGGAAATTAATTGTATCCCACAGTCGGACACCATGTCCCCAGATATCCAGTGGAGTCTAACAGTCTCTTTCACAAAAATTCTTGCAGTTTCTGGGGCGTGGGTGGGCCCTTCATTGGCAAAAAGTGGGCCATCTTGGTTAGCCTGTCCACCACCACGAAGATGGTGGAGAACCCTTCTCCTATTCTCCTCCAAGGTCTCCCCGGAACAGGCAGGGATTTCAGTAGGCCCCAAGACTGGGTCCTGCTACCTTTATTCTGGTTGCAAGTGATGCAAGACTCAACATAACTCTTACAGTCCTTCCCTGTTTGTGGCCACCAGAACGTGTGCTATAAAAGTTCAATAGTCTTGTGCACACCAGCCAGTGGTCATGACAGAGTTCTAAGACCGTGGTCCGTAGACCCTCTTGCACAAAGATCCTGTTGTCCTACCAGAGCAGGCCATCCTTTGACTGCAGGCTAATTTCAGGAAGGGGATCTGCCCCTGTAGTGGCCTGTCTAATCTGTGATAGCTCCTCCTTTTGCAATAGCAGAAAGCTTCCGGATGGCAGGATGGTATCAGGAGATGCCGGAACTCCAGGGGCATGGAACATGTGCGAGAGCGCGTCTGGCTTAGTATTTTTTGACCCGGGCCTATAGGTAATGTAGAAGGTGAACCTGGATAAAAAACAGCGCCCATCTGGCCTGTAGTGGCTTCAGTCTCTTAGCAACTCTTAAGTACTCCAGGTTCTTGTGGTCCGTGTAAATTACAATTGGGTGTGCAGCTCCTTGCAGTAGGTACCGCCATTCCTCTAATGCCAACTTAATTGCCAAAAGTTCACCATCTCCTACGTCGTATTTTCCCTCGGCCATTGAGAGTTTGTGGGAGAAGAAGGCTACTGGATGAAGCAGCTCTCTAGCTCCTTGTCTTTGGGGGAGAATAGCTCCGACCGCTATCTCAGATGTATCCGCCTCTAAGACATATGGCAGGGCACAATCCAGGTGTCTTAGGATAGGTGCAGAAGTGAACAAGCCTTTGAGTTTTTCAATAGCTGCCTGTGCCTCAGAAGACCACTGTAATTGGGTACCTTGTTTGTTTACAATTTTCTCTTTATTTTGTTTTCATTCTTTTTTCATACAACATAAAATACAAAATTGTCATATCTTTTCACAACAGGGAGTAGTTAATACCTTACAATCTATATCTATATCCCGGGATCGATCTTCTGAATAGGGGTGCCTCTAATCCCTACAGGGTTTCAAGGTTCAATCTTATTGTCTTTATATACCTAATATATCATCTCTTTAAATATTACTCATATCTTACGTATGGCCTATATTGGCTTTCTTACTATATACCGAACCAAAACCCTTCTCCCTCCCCTTCCTGGTGAGTATATGACCATCCATACACTCATTCACACCTCAAAGCAAACCAACAAATAAACAAAGCAGCACAAACACAAACAAACAAAAAGAAAAAAAAAACCCCAGGGGTTTAAAAAGAACTAAATAGTTCTCTCTCTCTCTTCCCATGATCCACATCTATTACAAATATTGTATAACTCTTACTGAGGTACTAAATTTTTCCCATTGTTTCCATCTCTTTGGTATTGTATATATACCCTTTTCCTCTATTAAAATCATTTTGTCTATGTCCTGTATCACGTTCATTTCACATATCCACTCACCTATGGAGGGATTGTCCGTTCTGCGCCAGTTACGAGCTATTATTGTTCGTGCTGCTATAAGCATATATCCCAGAATATCTTCCTTTATTATTTTTGTTGGGCCTGGAATAATTGATAGGACTGCCGTCTTAATACTTAACTGTATCATTGTATCTGTAGTATCCTGATAGATATTAAAAATGTTCTGCCAAAAATATTGTACCGGCGGACATTTGTACCAGATATGAGTCATAGTACCTCTTTCCTTCCCACATCTCCAGCATGTTTCTTGATTGCTCTTATTAATTTTATATAAGTCCGCTGGGCATCTATACCATCTAGTCATTAATTTATAACCTCTTTCTTGATGTTTAGCGGAGACCGAGAGCTTATGTATTACTCCGAACGCCTTTTCCCATTCTTGTATAGAAATTTTTATATCTAGCTCCTTTTCCCATTTTTTAATATATATTAGTTCTGTAATGGGTCTTTTGGGAATAAGTAACTTATACATTTTTGAAAGCCCATGTAGTGGCTTGTGTTCTTGCAACAATAGTTGTTCAAATTTCGTTGTAGGCCTATTTATTAGTCTTTTTTGTTGTATGTGTTTAATAAACATATTTAATTGATGGTGTTGGACCCATTTGGATCCATTATCTACGCTCATATCTTCCAGTGGACAAATTTTTCCTTCTTCAATTGTTTGGATAATTCTTGTGTCATCCCTGCTCCTCCATTTAAGAAATGTCTGGACTTTTAGTGCTGGAAGAAATTCGGGATTAGAAAATAGAGGGGTCATTGGTCCTATATATGAAGATAGGGATTCTTTTCGTAATATGGTATCCCATATTTTCATTGTTGATGCAACTAAGAGGGGCAAATCCTTCATCTTGGGTCTAAAGCATGGCTCGATCCATGGTAACGACTTGAGTTTAAATAGGGACATATCTTCTTCTAATTTCACCCATTGTTTGGTTTTTCTATTATGGAACCAGTCCACTATCCTTACCATGGATGCTGCTCTCGCATATGCCATGAAATCTGGTAATGCCAGGCCACCCTCAGCTTTTGCTCTTGTTAGAATCTCTCTTTTTATTCGAGCCGGTTTGCAAGCCCATATAAAGCTGTTAATTGCCTTACAAAGTTCTTTCATAAGATTAATTGGTGGACTTATTGGAATTGTTTGGAACACATATAAAATTTTCGGGAGAATATCCATCTTTATAATGTTTATTCTACCTAAAAGGGAGAAGATTGGTTTATTATATTTTTGTAATGATGTTATAACCTTACGAGTTATTGGGAGGAGGTTAATCTCCATCAATTTTGTTAGATCTTTGGGAATAAATATTCCCAAATATTTAATGGCTCTCTCCTGCCATTTAAAGGGATACTTTTCCTGAAGAAGTTGTTTAGTATTATTTGGTATTGAAATGTTTAAAACTTCTGTTTTATCATAATTAACCTTGAAATTACTCACATCTCCAAATCTCTTTAGCCCTTAAATAAGATTGGGCAATGTCACCATAGGGTTGGTTACATATATCAGTAAGTCATCTGCGTATACTGCCATTTTATAATTATTTTCTTTTATCTGTATTCCCTGAATATCTGGATTATTACGAATAGCGGTTGTTAAGTGTTCCATTACGATCACGTATAAAAGAGGGGATAAAGGGCATCCCTGACGAGTACCGTTTGAAATCGTTATGGTATCCGAAAGAATTCCGTTTGTACGGACCTTAGCCTTAGGATTAACATATAGGGCCATTATTTTTTTTAAGTATTTTAGGTCCGAGACCTAGTTGTTTTAGTGATTCTTCCATAAAATCCCATCCTACTCTGTCAAATGCCTTTTCGGCATCTATTGACAGGAGACAGGCAGGTATGGCTCTTTTCTGAACATATTCTATTAATGATATTGTTTTCATTATATTATCTCTAGCCTCACGACCTTTAGTAAAACCAACTTGATCTAGATCAACATGTTTTGGTAGGACCGGTGTCAGTCTGTCTGCAATGATTTTGGCATATAGACGTAGATCAATATTGGTTAAAGATATTGGACGATAATTACTGCAGATCGTATGATCCTTATCCGGCTTAGGAATCAATGATATGTGTGCCTCCATATTTTGTGGGGCAAATGGTTGAGAGGCTGAGATAGAGTTAAAAGTTTTTTCTAATATTGGTGTCAATATCTCTCTAAACATTTTATAGAACCGTGGGGTGAATCCGTCTGGTCCGGGGCTTTTGCCCGGCACCAGTGATGATATCGCTTTTTGGATTTCCGCTTCTGTGATATTTTTATCTAGTTCCTCTCTTAAATCCTCAGAAATGGTAGGTAGGGCTGTATCCTTAATGTATTGCTGTTTTTCTTTTCGATGTTCCTTTGGAGCCTTATCGGGTACTTGGTTCGACAAATTTTATAATTTTGAATAGTAATCTTGAAATGTCCTGGAGATTTCTATAGGATCATATGTGTGTTCACCTGTTGTTTTTTGGATTTTTACTATAGAGGTTATGGGTGATCGTTGGCCTATAGCTTTAGCTAAGAGTCGACCTGTTTTATTCCCATGTTGGAAAAAAAGGGCCCGATTTTTATCCCTAATCCGTAAGGACTGCTCATTTAGTAAGTTCTGTAACTCGTTTCTTTTATTCGTTAGTGCTATCATCCTTATAGGGATTGGGTTTTGTTTGTGCTCCCTTTCTATATTCACAATCTCTTTTAAGAGATTCTCTATCTTATTATTCTTGATTTTCTTAAGTCTAGTTCCGTGTTTAATATAAAGGCCTCTTATTACACATTTTAATGTTTCCCATTGCATGGGTTGAGATGTTGGATCATTTTTATGGATTTTAACGAACTCTGTTATTGTTTGGCGGATTTCTGTCTCGCATTTTTCATCTTTCAATAGATTATCATTTAATCTCCCTGACCAACCCATTCCTCTATTTTTTAATATAGAAATTCCCAGAAAAAT
>BLSH010530411.1:277700-291126 GCA_018402905.1 Glandirana rugosa
ATAAACTCCGCTCACCGTCTCCAGTCACGGTGTTACGGAAGGTACCACGTGACTACCAAATCCCAAACTTATTGGAGGAACATTCTTCCCCCCAGGCCCCTAAAGGTCACAAAGCAATAGCAGTAGAACCATCGATTCTTCTCCACATCTCGATAATGTGCGGTCAAAGACCCCGCATCCACCTATAAATATACCTTCTCTCGATTAAGCCCCAATCCATGTTAATGAAGAGGTCGATGGAGACTGTCATAGTTCTTCTGAAATAAGGTCTCACTAGACTACCTCTACGTACAGGTGTCGCACACTATATTCCACGGATCAGGCACCTTATATCACACGCTGTGGACATGCATCTCCATCAGATCACTCTGGAATAAAGTCTTCTTGATACTGTCAGAGGTAGCTGGAGAAGTAATTGTACCTAACCCCGAATTAGCTCTCTTCCATATAAATATCCACCTACGCCCCAGAAACTGGCGTGTAATAGCTCTACACCTCTTCTTAGCTACCAAGATGACGATAACGAAACACTGGAAATCCCCGGACCCCCCTTCTTACAAGGAGGTTATTCAAACCCTAAACCATCAGTGCACCATGGAAGGCATTGTGGCACTGACCTCTGCCACTCGCCTCAAATATGAGTACAACTGGAAACTGTGGTTGCAAAACCCCAGGTGTATAGGTATTCTTAACTGAGGAGCAGTGACACATAACCAGGGTTGACCCCCCCTCCCCCTCCCACATACCTCCTTTGTTTTCCCCCCTTTTATTTGTTTTCCTCTTTCTGCATGTTGGTGTTATAAACTAGAAAAGCGTACTAATTCCTCGCACATCAAACCAACCTAACTTGAAATTGCTCCCTGATAGAATAAGGCAATTCCCCAGACTTGCACAGGTGAATATACCCGGGCACAGCAGGCTCCCATTAGGCTTCACACAAGGAAATGACTGAATTTGGTGCGAGATCGACGGGAACTCGAAGGAATAAATTGACAGTATGTTTATATGTCAAAGTTACCTTGATGGTATGTACCACCTATGTGAGATATACACAAGTGATGTACCAAGTGTGGAAATGTTATGAGGATGTACCATATGTCTTTTTGTATTTACGCAAATCCTAATAAAAACATTTGAAAAAAAAAAAAAAAAGGGTAAATTCTTCCGAAGGGCACTTCGGCTCCAGGCAGGAGCTTGATAGGGCAGTCATAGGGCCTGTGAGGAGGGAGAGTCTCTGCACCTTTTTTACTGAAAACATCCAGGTAGGCATGGTATACTGAGGGAATGGATTGACAGGTATCAGGCTCCTGGTCAGAGTCCATGCATAGCAGGGTAGGGTCCGTTTCAGAGACATCAGTAGGCAGTGCAGGTGGCAATAAGTAGACTTGAATTGGATGTCCCCCGTGGCCCAGTTGATGCTGTTATTGTGCACCTAGAGCCAGGGTAGGCCAAGTATGATGGGAAAGAAGGGAGAGACGATGGCATCCTGGAGAAGAATTCTTGATGGCCGTTGCCAATTGTGGCAGTTAAAGGAACAGTTTCCTGTGTGACTAGGCCAAACTTGATAGTGATCCCATCTGCCAGAAGGACAGTCATCCTGTGGGACTTGGGTCGCAGAGGGATCTCATATTGTGCTGCAAATGACAAGTCCACAAAGCAGCTGCAGGCTCCAGAGTCAATAATTGCATGGACTGAGATACTCTTTCCTGGGAGCTGTAGAGAGATGGAGAGGGCTAAGTGAGAGGCATTAGTAGGCACAGATGGCACAGCACCAGTGGTGACAGAAACCCACTTACCAAACTACGCTGGGCATTCTCTCATGAAATGCCCGGGCTCTCCACAGTAAAGGCATAAGTTATTCCTTCATCTACGCTGCCTTTCTTCAGGGGTAAGTGATGGGTGAAGCAGTCCCAACTGCATCGGTTCAGAAAGATCCGGAGTGGAGGTAGTTGCCTTGGGTGCAGAAGGAGCCGGGCGTGGATAACTGAGAACCTGGGGTAACATCCATGTAGGCCGGGATGCTCCTGTGGATCTCTCTACCCTGCACTCTCTGAGGTGCCGGTCAATTTGAATGGCGAGATTTATTTGGCATCTAGGGTTGGAGGCACCCCGACACGTGCCACTTCATCCTTCAGTGGTTCAGCCAGGCCTAGGTGAAACTGATAGCAGAGAGCCGCATCATTCCAGGCCGTTTCGTCGCTCCAGTGTCTGAACTCGGAAACATAATCCTCGGTCGGTTGGCGGCCTTGCTGGAGGGCATGTAGTGCAGCCTCTGCGGTTGCAGCCTGGTGCGGATCTTCATAAAGTTCGGCCATTGCCCGGAAGAACAGTGAGAGATCCAAGACCTTGGGTGACTTCTGCTCTAGGAGCCGATGGGCCCAGGACTGGGGCTCATCCTGCAGGAGGGAAATCACTAGGCACACCTTCATGGCTTCAAGGGAGAAGGTGCTAGGCTGAAGGGTGAAATAAAGCTCACAGGCGTTACATGGTCCCCAGAGAATTGTTCAGGCATTGGGCCCTTGGGTTCCATTGGTAAGGTGACAATGGTGCGGGTTTCTGACTGCTGGTCCCAGGTGGGGCTGGAGATTAAAACTCCTGGACACCACTTTCGAGCCGGGTGTAGCCCTTCTGCAGGCTCTTAACTGCTTGGGTGAGTCATGCCAGGTGCAGACAGAGTTCGTCCATGGGAGAGGGCCCTTGTGCAGACTCGGACATGGCTGTCCGTTGCTGTCACGTACATGGTGGTAGAGTCTGGCTTATGTAGGAGGCAACCTTTCGTACAACCCTGATTCAGGAACCCCTGGTAGTATAGACAGGTGGTTCGAGAGTGGGGGATGGCACGAGGGCTCGTATGAGTCCCGATATGGTATAGGTGTAGCTTACAAGGACTCGTGCAGAGGCAGTAGAGTAGTCGGTGCATGCCGGGTCAGCAGCAGTCAGCACCTACCGTGTGCGCGCACATCCCCGTGCATGCCTGGCGTATGAACACGCGCTCCTGTGTGCGCCTGCGCAATAGAAAGGGCATTCTGCCGGGAATGCTTAGTGGTACTTCCTGACAACTGGTGAGATAAGAGAGGAAGGGGGGAGCTTCACTTACTAGAGATAGAGGCTTGGGCCCTGAAGTTCTGCCACTGTGGTCAGCAAGCAAGGCCTACTAGCCTGCATTATACATACAAATAAGCTGGCAGAGCATGCTGGGGCTTGTAGTGCACCAACCAGGGAAACCCCAGTGGGCTGCTGTGTTGGTAAGGTGACAACACACTCTCTCTTCAGTCCCCTCAATGACTGACTGACCCACCTGTGTGCTGCTTTCTTTTCAATGACTGAGAGAAGGAAGGCTGTCCTGGAGAGCTGTGGATCCCCTGTGGAGGGTCGCAGCATCCATGCTACATGTGGTCTTTCCTCCACTATGTAGCTGGACTTTCCCTTTTGCGAGGCACGGAGCTGCAGGGGCTTGGAATGTGAGCGGGGCCATGGGGACACACAGGAGGAAGGGGGAAGAGAAGATCCTGCTCTCTTGTATCTCTTTACTTTCCTATCCGTGCAAGGAGGAGGAGGGGGGCGGGCTGTCAGTGTGGGGTCTGAGCAGTGTGAGAGAGAGCGTAATAGACTCTCTGCTCATAGCTGTAGCCAACAACCCTGTAGTGACCCGGGCTTGTGGGCACCCTCACAGTGGAGCGACAAGAGGGTCCAGTCGCAAGTGCAACTGGTGCGACCCTGATCGTTCTGCCACTGAGTGTCCCCTTTAGCTCACACACCCAGTATGCTGACTTCTAGGACCAAGAGGGGGATTTCAGAAGCACACACTCAGGGATCCATTTAAGGGGTCTGTGTTGTCAGAGTATTGATATAATGCGCTGGAAGCTTCTTGTTTGCAGTGAGACAGATTTAATTTAATGGAGAAATAGCAGAACATGTCTTTACATCATTAGAAACAGGAATAGAAACTGAAAAACAAACAAGTGCACTGAACTTAGATAGACAATGCATCCTGTTATGTCACAGAATACATACTATAACATTATAATACTACAGTGCCACATGCTGCATAGATAGGTATAATGCATACAGTATATAGTTCACAGTATTTTACATTACATGCTTTTGCTTTTTCCAACACCCCTTCTGAACAGCATGTGCTTTGTCAAATTATGTTCAGCTTCTTCTGGATTGAAATTCCTTCAACAAAGTTTTGTTGAGTGCATCAGCAGTCATATCCTCTGATGGGCAGTATTGAATGTCAATAACACCTTGCTCTTGATTGTCCCTCAGTAGGTGATACTTGACGTCAATGTGTTTGGTGCTAGGATTGACCCTTACTGATTGCGTAAGCTTTATACATCCCTGGTTGTCTTCAAAAATGGGAATTGGTTTTGACCTGTCTTTTCCAATGTCCACAAAAAGTTGACGAGTCCATATCTCTTCTTGACATGCGTGTGCTGCTGCAATACACTCTGCTTCAGTTTAATATAGAGTGACAGTTACTTGCTTTTGACTAGACAAACTTATAGTTCCTTCCCCATATTGGAAGATAAATCCACTTGTGGATTTGCAGTCTGTGCAGTACCCGGCCCAATCAGCATCCACATATCCAACCAGTTTCGTGCATAGTATGCCCACTGCTGTGGCTATGTCTGGTCTTGTCACAGTGGCAACATACAGCAGCTTACCGATTGCTCTATGATACATATCATTGTTGGGTAGCGAGTTTTCTGCTTCATTGCTCTTTAGATAGCCTGGTTCCATAGGATTGTTCACTTAATTTGCATCTTGCATATGGAATTGTTCCAAGATTGTGGAGATTTTCTGATATTGATTGAGAAGATAACTTCCATCTTCTTCTCTCTCTATTTGGATTCCCAGATAGTAGCTAATGTTCGCTAGCTCTTTAATTTCAAAATTTTATTTCGGCTTGTGAACTATCTGATTGTAATCCCTTTTTGTATAAAACAGGTCATAAAGTCATCGACATAGATAAGGATGTATACCCACCTGTCTCCTTGATTCCTAGAGTGGAGACAGGGGTCGGCTTTACTTCTTGAGATGCTCTTCTGAAGTTTACACACAAGGTTGTCTTCTTGCTCAAACCCTCGTGGTTGCTCCATGTAGAGATCTTCCTTAATGTCTCCATAAAGGAAAGCAGTTTTAACGTCTAGGTGTTTCACTTACATGCCCTTCCTGGCTGCAACGAAGCTCTCTGATGGTGGAGTGTTTTATGATGGGAGCTAATGTTTCATTGTCATAGTCACTGAATTTCTGGGAGTAACCCTTGGCAACTAATCTAGCTTTGTAATTATGGATATTCCCTTCTGTGTCTGACTTTACTCCCTAAAGGGATAGCTCGGGGTGCCGTTTCTTCTATATTCATGCCGTAAATGATGGCTCCCATGCGCATGGGTGGGGGTGACGTCAGCGCGGCTCCGCCAATCACACCACTGGAGCCCGCGCTGTGATTGGACGGAGCTGCAGACCCAGAAGAACGATGTCGTCCGTCACAGTGGTGTGCCAAGACCGCTGCAACAGCTTCGTTCCAAGGTAAGTTTCATAATGAGCTAGTAAGCGCTGCATACTAGCTCATTATGTGTTTGCTTTGCAGGTTTTTTTGGGGGGGTTGGGGGCACATTTACAAACACTTTAAGAGCTTTGTCATCATGGTGCATGTTTTCTTTCCTTCCGTCATATTCATAGATTAATTTGCCTTTGACATATTCTAGTGTCAGTTCCTGCTCGGGTCCGGTTTCTAAAGCATTGATAAGAGCAGTATATGTCTCTGGAAGGCTGCAGAGGAGCAAGGCGACAAAATGGTTATCTTTGATGTCCTCTCCGATGGCGCGTTGCTGCTCTATGATCTCCGGCACAGCTTTCACGTTGTCGCACATTTGCTGACCTTCTTCTAGTCTTATTTTATACAATTTTCTTAGTAGAAACAACTTGCTGTTTAGACTTGAACGCTCATGCTGTTTTTGTAATGAAGTCCACATACCTTTGGCTGTTTTCTCTGTTCTTATGTAGATAAGCTGATCATCTCATCTTCCACTAATAAGCTTATGGTTACTTTAGCCTGCCTATCTCTTCTGTCCCAGTCCTCCATGTCTCTGTTTGTGGGTCTGTCTGTATTCAGCACTTGTCACATGTCATCCTTGCAGAGAAGCATTTGTAGCTTAAATTTCCACAGCTGGTAATTGCCATTTTTCAGCTTTGCAATTGCAAACTTCACATCTGAACCGCTTGCCATCTTTCAGTAGCTTGTATACAGTACTCACAGACTCACTGTAGAATTCTTTGCTCCAGTGCCTGGGCTTGTAGTATCCTCTGACATGACCCCTGACCTGTTGTCAGAGTATTGATTTAATACGCTGGAAACTACATGTTTGCAGTGAGATGGCTTTACATTCATATATAGCAGATCATGTATTTACATCATGAGAAACAGGAACAGGAACTGATCAACAAACAAGTGCACTGAACTTAGATAGACAATACATCCTGTTGTATCATAGAATACATACTATAACATTATAATACTACAGTGGCACCTGCTACATAGATAAGTATGACGCATACAGTATATAGTGCACAGTACTTTACATTACATGATGTTCCTTTTCCAGCAGTCTGTACTCACAAAATGTCCAGGGACAGCTGGTAGCCTCCTTCCAACTTCCAAGCGACACTCTATACAAGTGATACCAGACCAGATCAGTGGACATCCTCCCTCAGTCAGCTTGCAAAGAAACCATGGGTTGTAGCTTCAAGGTTTCCGGCCCTTAGGTCGACCACCTGCGGCTACATGGCAGCCTGTGCTAGGGAGAGGCAGCAACCTCCTCCCCACCAGGACCTCTCTCAGAGGAAGACTGGACCATTAACCAATGTGCTCTTCAGATATAAATACAGTCACGCAGCATACAACGGGGCACATTCCCCTTCTAATTGACCAAGGCTGTACAGACGTCCATGCTCTACCAGGTTTCCACCCACTGTCCAATATACCACATTACTATTGGACCAGTGTGAAACATCAAGACAGCATGAACAGCACCAGAGCACACTAAACAGACCTCACAAAACAATCACAGCTCTCTATTAAGCCGACAGCACTTAAATTTGCCGGACCATCTCCCTGTTAAGCAGAGAATCCAAAAACTATATACACTCTCTCTAACACCTACCTAGAAGGGCATTACACTAATATAACCTTATTGCAAATATAAGGGTTGATTAATACCTGCTTGTTTTACAAATGATAAAACTCTCTGTTGCAGTGGGGCCCCTTGCACTGTAAGGGTTAGGGGCTTTTTTAGTCCAGGGATAGAGGATTTAAGAGAAAAAAACTTACCTTGCTGCTCACTCCATAAGGCTCCCACCAGCTCTGCAAGAGGTGCTCCACAGCTCCTCTGTAAGCTGTGACTGGCTTCAGTTGCACTTCAGCCCCTTCAGCGTACTGTAGCATCCTGCATGCTAGATGCGAGTGTAAGCAAACCATACTCTGACTCACATTTAAGCTGGTGAGTTTTAATTGGGTCAGGGTTTATTAGAGGTCCTAGCTGGATGACTCATCCTGGCAGCCCTCTGGTGCCGCCCCCCGGTCTAGAAGGTTGGAGAATATTTTAGAACTAGAGGATGGGGGTTAGGAGGAGCTGCCTTGAATATTTATGAGGCCTTAGCTAATCCCCAGGGGCAGGGGACCGAGTTCATCTCATAAATAGACATGAGCCATGTCAGCAGGGGCAGTCAGGTGGAAGATGGAGATACAGTGTCTGGTCCTCAGAGGTGCCCCCTAGTCTGGGGAGGGGTGTCCTGCCATGGGCCGGGGCTCTGGTGCTAGAAGGATTCTGCTATAACACAGAGGAGGAAACCTTCCTGGAGGCACGGGAGCAAGAGAGAACAAAGTGAGAAATGCAACACTGTGGGGACTGCCACATGTAGCCAGGGGGGAGGCTGCCACGTGTATCCGGGGTTCCTTGAAGAGCAGTGGCTCAAGTGGGCATCCCATAACCTCTCATCCCTATCTGAGTTATTAACCCTCTAATAAATAACAAAAACAAAGCCACAAACTGTTCTCTGACTCTAGGTGATTGTGAAAATTTGGTGTGTCTGGCTATGCAGGAGTAGGGGATCTCTTTCATCTGCAACTCCTACGGGGTAGTGCTATAGTACCATACAGGATTAATGCCCCTGTATTGTACATGATGAAGCTGAAGCTCTGCTCACAGACTGGAGTTTTTGGAGGAGAAGGAGAATGCTGGAGCTTGCTGGAGTGGGGGTGTAAGGTAAGTACAAGTGCCGATACTTTAACCCTTTGTCATAGCATGAATTTCAGCTTTGTGGAGTTGGGCTTTAAAATACATCAGACATTAGCTAATACATCTTTGAGAAAGAGATATTAGCAATTTCAACTTACAATATTACTTACTATACATGTTCAAGCTGCCAACTGCATCAAAGTAAAGACCCGTACACACGGGACGACGATCGTACGTACGATCGTCGCAAATCGTATGTTGGCTGTTGTATGTAGCATACTGACTGCATTACACGATCGTACGTCCACAAAAGAACGTTCAGGTGCATGTAATTAGCATCCAGCCATTCCTGACTTTGGAGCATGCATGTTTTGCACAATACAACTTTGTTGTACCAACTGCTCTGTACACACGATATAACGGTCGTATTAGAGCTTGTTGGTACGACAAAGTTTTCTAGTCTGCTCATACAACTCCCTTGTACGACCGTCGTATGTTCGACTGTTCAAATCGCGCATACGAACGATCGATTTCGCATACAACGGTTGTGAGTATGACCTGTTGTATACAACCGTCGAACCGTGTGTACGGGGCTTAAGTCCCTACTCTACTCTTGAATATGCCAAACACTTAATTATTATTATTTATAGGTACTTATATAGCAATATCAATTTAAGTAACACTTTACATATATTGTACATTCATATCGGTTCTTGCCCTCAAGGAGCTTACAATCTAAGGTCCTTAAATCACATTCTAAGGACAATTTACCTACAACCATGTCTTTGGAGTGTGGGAAGAAACCCACACAGACAGAACAAATTCTAGGTAGGTAGTGCCGTGGTTGGGATTTGAACTGACGACCCTAGTGTTGCTAGGCGGAAGTGCTAACCACTGTGCCAATATGGTGCAGACAGACACAGATGGGGGAGAGCTACAGACTCATGTCTGGCCACTGACCTACATTATGCAGAAGAAATGCCTGCATTTACATCCAAATAGCTTACATACAGTATCTCTCAAAACCAGTATGAGAGAGTGAGAACGATAACACCAAATTTAACACACCTGCTTCCCATTCACAATTGAGACCTTGTAACACTAACGAGTAACATGACACCCGGGTGGGAAAATGGCTAATTGGGCCCAATTTGAACATTTTCACTTAGGGGTGTACTCACTTTTGTTGCCAGCAGGTTAGACATTAATGGCTGTGTGTTGAGTTATTTTGAGGGGACAGCAATTTTACACTGTTATACAAGCTGTACACTCACTACTTTACATTGTAGCAAAGTGTCATTTCCTCAGTGTTGTCACATGAAAAGATAGAATAAAATATTTACAAAAATGTGAGGGGTGTACTCACTTTTGTGAGATACTGTATATATAACACGTTAGGTCCACATGTTAACATGGAAAATTCTAAATCAATCCTTTGCATACTGCTACACCCCCTTACATATTTCTAGGTAATAATTACAAAAAAAAGATCTTTGGTTTGAATTTTCCACCTGTCACCCATATGGCAGCCCATTCACTTGCATGGACTGCCCTATGCGTGATTGTTGCGCCAAAGTAGCTCAAGGACCAAATTTTGGCCCTAAGCTAGGTGCATTTTGATGTGCAACAATCATGGCAAAATCACAGCATGTTTGGAATGCCATTAAGTATGAATGACGCCCAAACACGCATTGTATGTTTTGCTGCAATTTGAACTAGATGTAAATGGGCCAGCATCCTGAACAATCAACTTCAGTGCTACCAGGCCTACAATCCTGAATGAACCAGAACAGTAAAGAGCATAAGAAAGAGGAAGGAAAGAGAAAGGAAGGAGAAAAAAGAGATGCTGTCTCTTTAACCAGAGATAACAATCAGCAATTCATGAAAATGATATATAAATAAATATATACTCCATAAACATAATTATATAAATACAGCGCTTAATAAATCCATATGTGAATATAATCCATATTACCAAACTTTGAAGAAAAACATCCCAATTAGTTATATGAAATGTCCAACACAGAGTGCTCCACCACACCAATAAATTATCATTTATTTACATTTTCATGAATTGTGGATTGTGATCACTGTTTAAAGAGACAGTGCACTTTTATATAGGTTTTATTTTTGTTACATCCATTGCCCAGAAAGGTACTGCGGTTTTTCTTATTTCTTTTTTTTTTTTCACTAATTTCACTTAGCGCAAGATTTATATCTTTGGTTTTTGCACAATATTTTTGGGGGGTTTTAACAGATCTTCGTGGTTTTATTGGTAAAGCTTAAAGGAGTTGCAAAGGCAGAAGTTTTTTTTATCTTAATGCATTCTATGCATTAAGATAAAAAACCTTTTGTGTGTAGCAGCCTCCTCAACACCCCCTAATTACTTACCTGAGCCCCATCTCTCTCCAGCAATGTCCACAAGTGTCTAAGCCATCCGGGACTCTCCTCCTGATTGGCTGAGGCACAGCAGCGGTGCCATTGGCTTCCGCGGCTGTCAATCAAAGTCAGTTAGCCAATCATGGGAGAGAGGGGGCGGGTAGGGTTGCCACCTTTTAGTCAAGCCACATCCGAACATGCGGCACATGGCAATTGTGGATTTTTTTTTTTGCAGTATACATTATAGAATTGTAAAGGACCTGGGACACCTTTTGGGTGCTCCAAGAAGAGTAGCAATGTGGCGCCTTGATGAACAGTGGATGTGGCCGAAAGGTCAGTCTGTCTCCCAGACTCCCCAGTACAATCCCTTTAGGTCAGTCTGTCCCCCAGGTCAGTCTGTTTCCCAGTGTAATCCCCCCAGGTCCCCCAGTACATGCCCCCCAGGTAAGTCTGCCCCCCAGTATAATCCCCCTGGGTCAATATGTCCCCCCATATAATCCCCCCAGGTCAATCTGTACCCCAGTACATGCCCCCCAAGTCAGTCTCCCTCCCTCACCAGTTAAAAAAGACCCCCAACTGGAAGGACTGCAGAGGGTAGGGGGGGACCCTGCTCATCCCCCTCTAGTAGAAAAAGACCACTGGCCAAGAAGACTGCAGGTAGCTGCCCCCTCCTCCCTCTGGAGAAGGTGAATGGTGTGTGGTTAGTGAGTGTGTACAGATCCAGAGCCATACACACACAGCAGACCCGGAGGGGGTGACTCACAGTAGCAAATAAGGAGGAAGAAATCCCCGTACAGCTCCGATGTCTGTGATAGAGCTCTGGGCGGGCTGTCACTGTTGCTTCTACTCCTTTCTGTATTCTCCATACTGCTGAAAACATTCTCCTTTCACGCACTGTGAACAGGACAGTCGATCCAATCCTGGGCTCTGCACAAGGGGGAGGGTGGAGGATCCAGAGTGGAGGTGGGGAGAAGCATGTGCAATGAGTTAAAGCGCCCCTTTCCAATATAGGTAAAAGCTGTAGAAGCTGACAGTAAGGGAGAGGAGGATTGGTGCTGCGGGGCTGCCACTGATGTGTCCGGGACTCAGGCGGACTGAAACCCGGGCAGAGAATTCAAAACCCATATTGCCCAGGTGAGTCCCGGACAGGTGGCAACACTAGGAGCAGGACATGTGTCAGGGCTCCGTATTTGAATGGACACAGGGAGCTGTGACTCGGCTTGGATGCCCCCATAGGAAGCTGCTTGCTGTGGGGGCACCCGACATGAGGGAGGGGCCAGGAGAGCAGAAGAGGGACCCGAGAAGAGGAAGATCCGGGCTGCTCTGTGCAAAACCAACTGCACAGAGGAGGTAAGTATAACATGTTTGTTATAAAAAAAATAAACGAGACTTTACAATAAATTTAATTGAACAAGCTGAAGTTAGAAGCTGATTAGCTACCTTGCACAGCTGCACCAGATTCTGAATGCTCCAGTTTTGGTAAATCACCCCTACTGTAGCCACAGATTCCCAACCCTCTTGAACCTTTCTTATTTGGAGTGGTCCACTTTTATCTGTATTATGTTATGTTCAGAGCTCATAAGACCTTTTGATGCATGTTCATTAATGCACAAAGGTGTAAAAGGGCCTGTATAGTTCAGAGTGTCAGGATTTAGTAGTCTAATAATCTGCATATTATCATCATTCCATTATCATCAGAACCAAAAAAAAAAAAAAATGACAGATCTTAACAGCCTCTTCTTTAATCCCATAAACAGATTATATAACTGGCATCTTCCCCAACGCTCTAAAACATGCATTGGTCACCCCCATACTCAGAAAGCCATCCCTGGACTCTACCGATCTAAACAATCTGCGCCTTATCTCCTTGCTCCCCTTTTCTTCCAAACTCCTAGAACGCCTGGTCTACAACCAACTGAGTGACCACCTTGTTAAGAATAACCTACTGGACCCCCTTCAATCTGGATTTCGAACTGCCCTTCTTAAACTCACAAATGACCTACTAACTGCAAAAACCAATGGACACTTCTCTATACTCTTACTCCTGGATCTTTCGGCTGCCTTTGATACTGTCGACCACCCTCTCCTCCTCAAAAAACTTTACTTCCTCGGTCTTCGTGACTGTGCTCTTCAGTGGCACTCGTCCTACCTATCGCATCGCACTTTCAGTGTAACCTACAATTCTACCTCCTCCTCTCCTCTTCCCTTCTCTGTTGGGGTCCCCCAAGGTTCCGTTCTTGGACCCCTCTTATTTTCAATATACACCTCTTCCCTGGGTCGGCTGATAGCCTCCCACGGCTTTCAATATCATTTCTACGCTGACGATACCCAAATCTACCTCTCCACCCCCCCAACTCACCCCATCAGTCTCCTCACGTATCACTAGCTTATTAACAGACATATCTGCCTGGATGTCCCACCACTTTCTTAAACTCAACTTGTCCAAAACTGAACTCATAATATTTCCTCCCCCACGTTCCAGTTCCCCCAACTTCTCTGTCAAGAGCAACGGCACAACCATCCACCCATCCCCACATGTCAGGGTGCTTGGTGTTATCCTGGACTCTGAACTCTCCTTTTGGCCCCACATACAATCACTTTCTAAGGCTTGCCGTCTCAATCTCCGCAACATCTCTAAAATACGTCCCTTCCTAACCAATGAAACCACAAAGCTCCTGATTCACTCCCTGGTCATCTCTCGTCTCGACTACTGCAACTCCCTCCTCACTGGTCTATCTTTAAATAGACTAGCCCCTCTCCAGTCCATCATGAATGCCGCTGCCAGACTCATCCACCTGTCTCTT
>BLSH010530411.1:329156-339273 GCA_018402905.1 Glandirana rugosa
CCGTCGGGTATTTGGGAGTTAATCCCCTTTCGAGTAAGTTGACAGACGGTCAGAGACATTTCGATCTGTCCAACTTCAGGAATCCGATCTGTCTCTTAAATAAAGGGACTCGTCGTCTGTATTCCCATTGGGAAGAAGTCACAGTTGTCGATTTGTCCTACGTCGATCTCGACGGGATTTGGATCGCGAGTACTGATCACAACTCGCTTGGGCCTGACATTGCAAGCCCAGGCATGGCTTGAAAGCCCACAGGCACCGTGCCTGGGCCTGGGCCTGTAAAGTTTTTAGCAAGCCCAAGCCAGGCCCCAAGACGATAAACCCGAACGATTTTTGAAATGTCCGGGTCCGGGTCCGTGCCACGGACACCCGAAAGTTCGGTACGGACCCGAACGTTACAGTCCGGGTTCGCTCAACACTAGTCATGAGCGCTAGGTTTAGGGCAGCTCTAGCTGCATCCTGTTTAGCTGTTGACACTGAAGAAGGGTTACCCTTATGTCTGCTGCTCAGGGAAATAAATTCTCTGTCTAGCCTAAGGACTTCAACCTGTCTAGCTTTACAGAGACTGGCAGACAGTTGAATGAGCTTTCCCCTAATTGAGGGTTTATGGGCTGCCCAAAGGGTGGAGGGGGAGATGTCTGGGGTGTCATTTAGTTGAAAGTATTCTTGGATATACTTGTCAATCTCCCGGACATGGCAAGGGTTGCTAAGAATGGAGGTGTTCAACCTCCAGCACCTCCTGCACTGTGTGCCGCCCGACCACCTCAAAACCAAGTAGAGCGTGGAATGGTCTGACCAGGCAGAGTCCTTGATGTAGGACTTAGAAACCAGTGGAGCTAGTTTGAAGGATATCAGAAAGTGATCTATCCTCGAAAATGAGTTATGCGAGTTGGAGTAATGAGTATAATCACGTTTGGATGGATTCAGCTCCCTCCAAGCGTCGATTAGCCCCTGCTGGTTGAGTACTTTAGCCACCGCTAGGCTCTGCCTGGTGGGGCGGATGTGGCCCTTCCCTGGTGGACGAGCTTTGTCTAACCCTGTGTCGAATGCTACATTGGAGTCGCCTCCAAATATAGTTGTGCCTTCAAGAAGGGGGTCCAACACTCTAAACATAGCTCGAAAAATTTTTCCCTGACCAGTGTTCGGAGCATAGTATGAGATTAGTGAATATAGGTGATTGTCAATGTGGCCTTTGACCAGTAAGTATCTGCCCTCGAGATCTCTAAAGACCGATGAAGTGATAAATTTGCATCGTTTGACGAATAGGATGGCCACCCCTTTGCTTTTGTTCTCGGCGTTGGCAAGGTGAAAGGAGGGGAATTTAGGGTGTATAAAGCCTGGTGAATATGACTTGGGGAAGTGAGTTTCCTGCAGCAAAAGAATATCAACTTTATCATTGTGATAATACTGGAGGGCTTTCCTACGCTTTATAGCCGAGTTCAGCCCTTGTACACTATGTGAAGCGATGCGTAGAAAGGAGTCTGGTGGGGTAAAGTCAGCCATGGAGCGATAGGGATTGGACTATCTCTGAATAGCAGGCACTTACCCCAATCTGGAACAAGAAACCTGGAGGTCCTCATTTAGTAGTAGCCTGTCTGAGTAGAATGTTGTTAGGAGACGCAGGTGTCCTTTGGTCGCTGAAAACAAAGAAGCAAAGATTAGAAAAGAGGGAGGAAGAGAGACAGAGATAAGAGAAGACAACAAGGAAAAGAACCAAAGATATTCTCGAGGGGAGGCCCCCATAACCTCAAATACCAAAGAAAAATGTAATCTCCTCTTAAAGAGGGGAATCCTAACCCGAGGAGAGAAAGGCTTTGTCTCCTCGGGTGAGGAGGAGCGCATGAGTGCCGCTCCGGTAACCGAGCCCCAGAGGGGTATAATATAAACCTGTAACAAAATAATAAATGCAGCGAGGCAAACTGTAACTGGAGAATGAGAAAGAACCCTAATTCCTATCCGGAGGAGTCCAATAGTGACCCAGGATCTCCAGTTTAGGGCCAGTCTTAGGTAAATGCTGAGAACATTAGAAAGAAAAATTATAAATCTTTTGGTGGGTTACTACCTCCGAAATGAGAAACTAGCCCTGCACAGCCTATGTGGCAAAAACACACACACAAAAAAATATATATATATGTTTCATTGGAGTAACCATGCTGATCTCCAAAAAAGAAGTTCAATAGGTCTTCCTGGGCAATTTAACAACTGTGATGAGCAGACAAGCTTTCTGTCAAAGTCATAATGTCCAGAAACCCATTAGTTTATAGGAGACCAGCAAATAGGTGGTCGGGCCCCCGAGGTGTAGACTTAACGGTAGAAGGCAGGTTGAAGTGGAAAGTTCAAGTGAACAGGGGCCAATTAGGCTAAACAACTGGGGGGCAAAAAAGGGGAGAAATACTGGTACCACGGTCGGGAGTCAGTACATTTCAGGGTGGAAGGTCATCCTTAGCCTTCTTGGAATTAGACTTCTGCCACAGAGGGGTCAAAGGGCTCGATGGAGGAGGACGCTTGGAGTTGGATGGGGTTGAGGTCTGCATAGGAGAGGGGGGATCCTTGGAAAGAATTCCTAGTTTCTGAAGGAGGAATTCGCCGTCTGAAAGGGAAGAGAATTTCAAGGATTTATTGTTCAGTTCAAACTTGAGACCGAATGGGAATTGCCACCAATATTTGACATTTTTTGTTGCAGGACTCTCAGTAGAGGTTTAAGCGAGCGCCTGCATTGTATAGTGTAAGGTGAGATGTCTGCGAAAAATTGTATGGGTTGACCCAGTAGTTGAATCTGAGAGGAGAGTCTAGATTTCTTCATTAACTCCTCCTTAACCCCATAATAGTGTGGCTTCACCACAATGTCCCGGGGGAGCCCGTCTGATCGAGGGGGGCCCAGAGCCCTGTGGGCCCTATCTATCTCCAATCTGTGTGGCTGGATGTCAGGCAGGAATTCTTTGATGAGAGTGCGGACGGCTCCTGAGATGTCAGTTACGCTTTCAGGGAGGCCTCTGATCCTGAAGTTCAGTCTTCTGGATCTATTTTCCAAATCATCGATTTCGGCTACCGCTTCATCTAATTGTCTGTGTAGGTCTTGGATCCTATTTTAGTTTTGATTAGCCCTTGCGACTGTGGCATCCATTTTGGATTCAATAGTCTCAATGCGGGCACAAGATTTTGGAGATCCAGCTTAATCTCAGAAGTTATCCTAGTTGCTGTATTGGCCAACCCTCTATCAAGCAGGTCTGCAAATTTTGCAAACATGTGAGACATGTCCTGCGGCTGTGAGGGGAGCTGGTCCTGGATCCTTAGCTGGGCTGTGTGAATGGCTATAGGGGCATGAGCTGGGATCATTAAGAGTTCTTCCATGGTCTGATTGAGGAGGGACTCAGTGGATGCAGGGGAAGGCAGACCCTGCTGGTCTGCGGCCCTGGGGTGTCCATCTCCTACCTCCTCCCTCCATGGGAACTGTGCTGGGGAGAGACTGCGGTCCACCTCGTGGAGCGATCGTTCCGCCGCCATCTTGGGGCCTCCGGCTGATATTCCTGCGGTTGAAAACTGCACCCGCAGGTCCCTCCTGGCATGTCCAGTGCTCATAGGGAGGGTCCCTGAGTCGAGACCCCCTTGTGTGTAGAGGCTGTGGGGGAGAAGCCTTCGCTGCCATGCGCTGGGGCTCTTTGTCACCGGAACGGGACGGAGCTCGGGATCTAGGCGTCCATCTCGCCGGCTCCACGCATGCGCACTGCTGGTATGGATTTTAAGGGTAACCCCACACCAAATTTTTTTAAAAATAAGTGGGGGTCCCCCCCAAAATCCAAACCAGGACCTCCAGGTCTAGTATGGACTTTAAGGAAAACCCCCGTGCCTAATTAAAAAAAAAAGGCGTGCATTCCCCAAAAAGAGAAATTGCACCCCCTCCGAGCCATACCAGGCCACATGCCCTCAACATGGGGAGGATGCTTTGAGGTCGCCCCCAAAGCACCTTGTTCCCATGTTGATGGGGAGAAGGGCCTCTTCCCCACAACCCTTGCCGGTGGTTTTGGGGGTCTGCGGGTGGGGGGCTTATTGGAATCTAGAAGTCCCTTTAATAAGGGGCCCCCGGATCCTGTCCCCCCCTATGTGAATAGGTATGGGGTACATTGTACCCCTACCCATTCACCAAAAAAGAGTACAGTGTTAAAAAAAAACAAGAGGCAGTTTTTGACAAGTCCTTTATTGTGTAAAATATATCTTCTTCTTTGTTCCTCCATCTTCTTCTGCCCCAGTCTTTCTTCTGGTCTTCTGCTTCTTCTTTCAGTCTTCTTGCTTCCTCTCTTCGGTCTTCATTTTCTTCCTTCTTGTTTCACCGCTCCCGCTGCAGCAGCCATGCCGTCTGAAGGCGTCTCCCAAAATGGGCGGTCTGCAATCTGACATTTATTTTATAGGTAAGGGTGGGGCCACTCAGTGACGTAAATGAGTGACAACGCCCCTTCTGACGTCATTCGCCGTCAGAGGGGGCGGGTCACCCATTTATGTCACTGGGTGGCCCCGCCCCTTGTTATAAAAGAAATGTCAAACTGAAGACCGCCCATTCTGGGAGACACCTCTGGAGTGGACGGCACGGCTGTGGCAGCGGGAGAGTGGCGGCGGTGAAAGAAGAAGGAAGAAGAAGATGAAGATTGAAGACAAAGAGAGGAAGCAAGAAGACCGAAAGAAGAAGCAGAAGACCAGAAGAAGGACTGGGGCAGAAGAAGATGGAGGAAGAAAGAAGAAAGAAGAAGAGCTATTTTACACAATAAAGGACTTGTCAAAAACTGCCTCTTGTTTTTTAACATTTTACTCCTTTTTTGGTGAATGGGTAGGGGTACAATGTACCCCATACCTATTCATATGGGGGGGTCAGGATCTGGGGGCCCCATTATTAAAGGCCCTTATCCCCATCAACATAGGGACAAGGTGCTTTGGGGGCGACCTCAAAACATCCTCATGTTGAGGGCATGTGGCCTGGTATGGTTCGGAGGGGGGGGCACTCACTCGTCCCCACCCCCTCCTGCCATGCCAGGGCTGCGTGCTCGGATAAGGGTCTTGTTTGTATTTTGGGGGGACCTCAAGCCATTTTTTTTTAATTTGGCGCGTGGTTCCCCTTAAAATCCATACCAGACCTGAATGGCCTGGTATGGACTTTGGGGGGGGACTCCCACTTCATTTTTATTTTAATTTTGGCGCGGGTTCCCCTTAAAATCAATACTAGACCTGAAGGGCCTGGTATGGACTTGGGGGGGACCCCTACGCAATTTCTTTTTGATCTTGGGCGGGGTTCCCCTTAAAATACATACCAGACCTGAAGGGCCTGGTATGGACTGGGGGGATGGGCAACGCAATGATTTTCAGTGGTTTTATGTATATTGCCGGGAACCGGCAATTTATTACAGCCGCGATAATAAATGACAATTTTTCCTTTGGAAATGTAATTTTGCTCTGGCTATGTTCTAAGCA
This sequence comes from Glandirana rugosa, assembly GCA_018402905.1. Taxonomy (NCBI): domain Eukaryota; kingdom Metazoa; phylum Chordata; class Amphibia; order Anura; family Ranidae; genus Glandirana; species Glandirana rugosa. Next base: position 334,611 of record BLSH010530411.1, read on the forward strand.
TCACAGAGGTACACCCATTTACAGGCAGACGAAGGGGACCCCCCAGGCACGATATTTAAAGGAATATTTCATTTTTATTGTTTCACTTTAAGCATTATTAACATCACTGCTCCTGAAAAAACGATTGATTTAAAAACTTTTTTTGCGTTGATACATGTCCCCTAGAGCAGGATTCGGGTCCCCATACACTTTTTATGGTGATAACTTGCATATAAGCCTTTAAAATGGGCACTTTTGGTTTTTCATGTTTGAGTCCCATTGATTTTAACGTGTTTGCACACATTTTTTGTCTGTTCGCAAGTTCTGGTGCGAACCAAACTGGGGGGTGTTCGGCCCATCCCTAGTACATACGGTCCAAGAAATTTTCCAACACTGTTGTGGAGCCCCTCCATGGAATAAAGATGTCATCTATGAATCTTAAATACATTCTCAATTGGGTGTGTTGGTCGAAAAAATACTTTCCTCTTCTCACTTATTCAGGAAAATATTTGCAATGCTGGGGGCATATCTAGCCCCATGGTGACCCCTTTGATCTGATTAAAATATTCTCCCCCATACCAAAAATAGTTATTCGTCATTGCAGTCTCCAATGCTTCAACAAGAAACTTCTTTTGGGGGGTTTTAGGTCTGAATATTTATTCTGCGCCCACCGGGTTGCCTGCAGAGCATCTTTTTGTTTGATGTTGTGTACATCAACTCCATGTCCACTGTAACCAACAACATCTGCTCATCTGCCACCATACTTTGGAGTCGATGTATCAGGTCCCTGCTGTCCTTCAAATAGCTTTCCCTTGTGTAGCAATAGGCAGGAGGAAAGTGTCGGTACTAAGCATTTGCACAAGTATGAGTACTCGTGCAAATGCACCCAATACTAAGAACCAATACCTTCTGTCTAGGTTCTTTCAGCTGTCAGCGGAAATCTCCCGCTGACAACTGAAATGTACACACAGATGAATGTAAACAAAACCAGGGACAGCTGCAACTAGCTATCAGCGTCTGCAGGAGCCAAATTTTCACCTATGGAGTCTGTCATGCATGGAGGGAGGTACAGCCTGGATTTACCACCGCAGGGAAATGTAGGTAAACGTCTTTCAGAATGCTTCCTTCATCAGCCTTGCTCAGCCCACCAGGTGAAAATTAGGCTAGTTCTCTCTCAGTGCTCAGAGCTCTCCTCCTTCTTCAATTGTCTCTACTGTGTGTGCAGACAAGCACACTCTTTAGCTCTAGCCTGAAGTTCGTTCTGTTGTTATCCCCTGTGCCTGCTGGGAGAGGAGCCAGCTGCTGACTGGCTAATGAAAAACTAAGGGTTTAACCCTGTGCTGCCCTGAAAGCTGGCCGAGGCTATAATTAGGAATCCAGTGTTAGCCCTGTGCTGCCTGCAGGGGAAGGAGACACACTAGATTGAAATTCGGACGAATTTTCATTTTTGTATCCGAATTTCCAAATTACAATAGTACCAAATTTAAACGAATCTGAAATAACGAAAAAAAATTTGGACACAATTCGAATTGTTTTCTAATACTTTTGAATTTGAATCGTTTTCAAATTCGAATAGAAAAAGTTTTTGAATTTGAATCGTTTTCCAATTTCCGAATTACAATAGTAATAATTTAAACAAATCCGAAATAATGAAAAAAATAATTTGGACGAAATTCTAATTCTAATAAAAGTTTTCCAATTTCCAAAGAGAATAAAATAGAATAGAAAATAAAGGAATAGAATAGAAAAAAATTAGACTAGAAAAGAATATAGCAGAAAATAAAGAATATAATATAATAGTATAATAGGGTAATACAGAATGAAATAGAAAAGAAAATAAAAGAGCAGAATAGACTAGAATATAATAGAAACAAATAGAATAGAATAACATAAGAAAAGAATAGAATAGAAAAGAATAGAATAGAAAAAAAAAGTATGGAATAGACTATACTATAATAGAAAAGAATAGAATTAAAAAACAATAGAATAGAAAATAGTATAGAAAAAAATCAACAGAATAGAATAGAATAGAAAAAATAAAACCATCTTCCAAAATTTGAATTTCGAATAGAATAAATTTGAATTTGAATAGAAAAGAATATAATAGAATAGACTAGAAAAGAATATAATAGAATGAGCAAATAAAAAAAGACTATAATAACAATAGAATAGAATACATAAAAGTGAAAATGAATTATAGCAGTTTTCAGCAGTGCAATACAGAACTGACATGAATAAATAATCAATCTAAAAAGTGCTTATGTGTTAAAAAACAAAAGTCCAATCCAATGTTTCCAAAGTAGACTTAAACTATAAAGTGCATGTGCTTGCAAAGTCCAATAAAAGTAATTCCGAGTGCACTGTCCGTAAAGTGATTAAGACTGGTGTCAATTAAAGCCATCACCTATCAGATTCCTCCCCGGTGTCTCACTGTGCAACATAACTAACACACTGAGGCTCACCAGACGTTTGAAGTCAATCAGCATATCCACTAGACCAGAGATAAGCAATTAGCGGACCTCCAGCTGTTGCAAAACTAAGTCCCATCATGCCTCTGACTCTGGGCGTCATGCTTGTGGCTGTCAAAGTCTTGCTATGCCTCATGGGACTTGTAGTTCTTCATCATCTGGAGGTCCACTAATTGCATATCCCTGCACTAGACCAAACTGCCTCCTCCATTTTCCCCTTCCAGACTAGTTACTCATATAGGGAATAAGCAAAAATGACCTCTCATAGTGTATCACTTCATAAAATCCAGCTTTAAATCGTATAAAAATGCACTTACATGTAAAAAGTTGAAACAATCATTTTTTTTTTTTTTTTAATATCTCCATATTTATATCAATTACAGTTGCCTATACGTGCATTCTCCTGAGGAGTGGATCATAACTTCACGAAACGTGTAGAGCCGATATATGCCGTATTAATTATTATTCAAGTTGTCTTATGCTGCAGAGATTGTATTGTATGGAGCCAATTTTCATCATTTGTGAATTATGTATTTGTTTCCAGTTCATATGTTACATTTTTTAGTAGAGGCAATGTGCCCAAAATATATAGTAGAGGCAATGTGCCCAATATATGTATTAATAGATGTATGGATTGTCTACAGTACTACCTCAATGAAAGTTGCCTCAATAAAAACGCATGTTTTTTACAACCCGCGTGTCTCATTTAACCACTTACCAACCGGGCCACTTTTTTACATTTGGTGGTCACAAGCTAAAAACATTTTTTTTTGCTAGAGAATTACTTAGAACCCACAAACATTATATATATATTTTTTTCAAACACCCTAGAGAATAAAATGGCGATTGTTTCAATACTTTTTGTCACACGGTATTTGCGCAGCGGTCTTTCAAGCGCGATTTTTTTGGAACAATTTTACTTTTTTGAGTTAAAAAATAATACAACAGTAAAGTTAGCCCAATTTTTTTCCATATTGTGAAAGAGGATGTTACACCGAGTAAATAGATACCATACATGACACGGTTGAAAATTGCGTGCACTCGCGGAATGGCGACAAAGTCCGGTATTTAAAAAGTTCCATAGGCGACGCTTTAAAAATTTTAACGGTTACCAGGTTAGAGTTACAGAGGAGTTCTTTTGCTAGAATTATTGCTCACACTCTGGCGATCGCGGCGATACCTCACATGTGTAGTTTGAACACCGTTTTCACATGCTGGCGCGACTTACGTATGCGTTTTCTTTGCTGCACGAGCTTGCGGGGACGGTGGCGATTTAAATCTTTTTTTTTTATTATTTTTTATTTATTTATTTATTTTTACCACTGTTCCTTTAAAAAAAAAAAATCTGATCACTTTTATTGCTATCACAAGGAATGTAAACATCCCTTGTGATAGTAATAGATGGTGACAGGTACTCTTTTTGGAGGGTCGGGGGGTCTAAAAGACCCCCCATCCCTCCTTTGCACTTCACAGTATTCAGATCGCCAAAAACGGCGATTCTGAATACTGTCGTTTTTTAAAATTTGGCGCCGTTAGCCGCCGAGTAAACCGGAAGTGACGTTGTGACGTCGCTTCCGGAATTTGCCGAAGGAGACCCGATCAGAGCCGATTACGGCTTCTGTCAGGTCTCCTTCCAGCCGGCGGACGCGCCGGATCGTCGCTCCGGTCTCCCGGTGGGAGCGGCGGAAGCCGGAAAGAGCGGCCTCCTGGGGTAACGACCGAGCGGCTCCCGAGCCGGATCGGTCATTACCCCTGGATAGCCGACCGCTTGCTCTAAAAAATTATACCGGGATATAGCCTGCAGGTGCCTATTTACGGCGCTGGGGCTGAACCTGTTAAAGTCCCAAACCCCCCCCCCCCCTTTTTTGTATATTGAAACAATCATTTGTGTGTTAGATAGGAGCGGTTTGTTACCAGTCCGTGCCTGCCGCAGCGTCACATCCGGCTCCAAGCCACTCTGCCTGAGTCGTCGTATGGCCACGGTTCTGACGCGTTTCTTCACTTCCAACTTGGTCACAATGGAGGCAGGGGAAGTGATGTCACTCTCACTCCCTGGGTCCTTTTCCATTCCAGAGAGAGAGAGGCAACATCTAAACGTGAGTTGCACAACACAACACTAACACTAGGGGGTCGCGGCATTTATCCGTGGACGTCCGATATAGGGCCATATTAAAAAATCTCGTTCGCCAGCCGATAGGTCCCCATTACTGGCTAGG